>JANZXR010000172.1:34030498-34051711 GCA_027575705.1 Erythroxylum echinodendron | reverse complement strand
TTTACGTATGCATGGGAGTCTCTTGCCTGCGAATGGGCCAAGGAGAACGCGGAATGGTCCTGGGCTTGGAATAGCCAGTCGGTATGAGACTGATCTTTGAAGATTGGACCGATCGGCCTGTGGGTCATTACGACTGGGCTCGGGCTCAGCACGACCGACCCGACCAGGTCTCTTCGCATATTAAAACTGACCTTAATTCCTCAAGGAAATAGAAACTCCCCACTTCAAGGGATGGTGAATGAGTAGATTTCAATACCCCTTTAACGTGTCGTGAACCTTAGCAACTTTCTAGCAGAGGTCCTAAACACGTAATTTTTAGGATTTAACTTCATACCATATTTCTTTAGTTTTTAAAAATTATTGTAAGTACTTTTATTTTGGTGATCACATTATCCACATGTTTCTAGTGATCTTCTCAAAAAATATAGAATTAACCTACCTTTAATAAGTCTCCCTTGTATTGTCAAGTCTGTACACCATTTTCTTGTACGATGAATACTTTCTTTTCCTCATCATGCTCTTACATATGGATCTAGTTATAGCGGAGTATCTGTCTATGAAGCCCAACCATTTGTGGCATCCGTAAGCATGTCTATCTGCGAAAGTGGGCAACTCTACCAAGATCTAGAAAATTCACGTGTATATGTCACTTCTCATTAGACTTTCTTTCCACAACCACATCGGTGAGCTAGTGTCGGTACACCACTTCTCTAAAGAATCATGTATCTAAAAGTTTATTTATTTCCTCTTACACCACCTTTTGTCATTATCTTGTGAAAATTCTCTTTCTTTTTGTTTTACTAGTTTAACATATTAACTTTGTGTGTTATCATATGAAATTCTATCCCTTTCATAGATGAAGACAACCATACAAATTTGTTGTTCTTTCAAAAACTTCATAATTTGAGCGTGCTACTCTTGATTTATGCCTACTCCTATTTGTAGTCTTCTACTTCAGTTTTTATCTCTAACTTGGAACTTCTTTAATCTCTTCGGCCATTACTTCTACTAGCTTGTTCTGTATGGGAATGAGGTTTATTTCTGCAATGTTCACCTTGTGGGAGGGTTTTTCTTCTTCAATGAAGCAACATAATATTATTGGTCCATAACTTGGACCCTATGATTGTCAACCTCATTATTATCCTTTAACAGTTATAATGTTTAGCCATTATTATGCTCCAATATTCATTTTTCCTATCTCCAACGTATACATTGTTTTTGTTATATATAGGAGTCATGCATTTGCTCAATAGGAAGACCGTTGAAAACTGCTCATTTTCTCTATTTTTCTTCTCTCACGCATCTTTATTTGCTCCATCTAACTCAAGCATTTTCCTCTACATACAAACACCTTACACATATTTTTCTTATGCACAAATTTTGCATTCAACTTCCTTCCTTTAATTTCTGAGACAGTTCCTACTCTACCTTTTGGAGTACACCGAAGTTAGAGAAAAAGGCGTTAACCTGGGGTTAGATTCTATTGTCCTGCTACACCGAAAAGAGGGAATTTCCAACTTAGGGTAGTAATTTTTCACGACACCTTGCGTTCAAATAAGCCTTTTCAAGTTTATATTATTGCTTTTTAACTAACAATCTAAGTCAGAAAACTCTATTTGTTGCGTTACTATTGTAGTGAGAAAATTATGTTGTTCTACTTGTTACTGTTTGCAAGTTTGCTACTGGTTGTTGGAAATTTCTGCATTTTGTTTTTGCTATTGTGTATTTAATTTCGATATAAGTTAGAATTATGTCATCTGCGAATGAGACAAACGTAGATTGTGTACTTACTGTTCCCCATATAGGTTCTTCCTCTTTCACTATGGCCCCAAAACTTATACCTGACCTTACTGTGTTAGAGCCTCTAGATGAGAGAAACTTCAAAAGATGGTTTGAGAAATGTTTTTTAACTTTCAGCAATACGAAATCAATTATGTACTATTTCAAGAGATTCCTAGTGATAATACCGACTTTAAGACTACTAAGGATAACCGTGCCGCTAGGAGAGTGTTACTCAACCATATGATTAACCCCTTTGATATCTACTCTAAGTATAAACTGCTAAGAAAATTTAGGATGCTTTAGAAGTAAAATATGGGACGAATGATGTCGGTACTAAGAAATATGCAGTTGCTAGGTAGTTAAAATTTATCGTTGTTGATGATAAGCCTATTATAGACTAATTATACGAGTATGAAAATCTAGTTGCTGAAATCCTTGCCGAGGGTATGAGCATGTGTGAGTTGTTTCAAGCTAATGTCCTTATTGAGAAACTACATGCCTCATGGAATGAGTATAAAAACCAGTTAAGGCATAAGAAGAAAGACATGAAGCTTCAGGAGTTAATAGGAAATATAAAGATTGAGGATGCTAATCATGCAAAAGATAAGACTAAAATACTTACCCTTGTCCCTACTGTTAAGGCTCATGTGATAGAACATAGAAATGTCAATAACTTTAAGAAGAATGGTCGACAAAACAAGTCTTTCAATAACAAGTAGGGTTAGTTTAAGCGCAAAAGGATTGATGGTGACTGTTGGTGGTGCCACAAGCTCATTCTATTGCTAATTGTCAAGCTAGAATCAATTATAAGAAGAAAGACCAAGGAAAGAAACCATGACAGTTTTGGAAAGGAAACTAGATGGGATACTAACGGGGTAACCAAAAGAACTTTGGTAAGCCTCAAGCTAATATGGTTGAAGATAGTCATGATGAGGAGATCATTACTGCTATGGTATCTAAAGTTAACCTTATCGAAAATTTGGTCAAGTGGATGGTTGACACAGGAGCCATACACCACATCTGCTCCAATAAGGACCTGTTCAAGGAGTTGAATGATGGAGTTGAATGATGCTGCTAATGGTGAATTTGCATACATGGGTAATTCCAGCAAAGTTCCTGTATAAGGAATTGGCAAAGTCACTCTCAAACTCACTTCTGGAAAATTCTTAGCATCATAGAATGTTTTATTTGTTTCTAATGTACGTAAAAAATTGATTTTAGGTGCATTGCTTTACAAAGCTAGTGTTAAACTAACATTTGATTATGATAAGCTAGTTCTGACTAAGAATGGAAACTTTGTTAGAAAAGAGTTTTGTAATGGGGAATTATTTGTACTTGACATTAAAATGAATGCATCTACTTCTACTTATATTGATGAGTCTTTAGACTTATGACACTCTAGACTTGGGCATGTGAATGAATGTGTGATCAATTAAGAGGATGCAAAGCTTAAACTTGTTACCTAACTAGATCACTAATGAAATAGAAAAATATTAAATTTGTGTTGAGGCTAAACATTTTAAGAAATTTTTTAAGTCAGTGACCGAGAGAGGGTCACAATTGTTGGACTTGGTGCACACAGACTTAGGTGATTTTAAGAATTGTATAAGTAAAGGAGACATGAGATATTATATTACCTTTGTGGATGATTGTTCTAGATTTGCTAAGATTTAATTATTGAAAAATAAAAGTGATCAAGAGGAAATTTTTATGAAATACAAAGCTGAGGTTGAGAACCAAATAGAAAGGAATATTAAGAGATTAAGGTTTGATTGAGGTGGTGAGTATAGTTTTGATTTCCTTGCTGATTTTTGTGAAAAAGTTGGTATTATTGATGAGCTTTCAGCCCCTTATACACTTAAACAAAATGCAATAGTTGATAGGAAAAACCAAACACTTAAGGATATGATGAATACAATGTTGATTTCCTCTAGTTTACCTGATTTTATGTGGGGGGGGGAAGCTATTCTTTCAGCTTGTTATATTTTAAATAGAGTCCTTCATAAGAAACTAGATCAAACTCCTTATGAAATTTGTAAAGATTATCTACCTAATATGTGTTTTTTGAAAGTGTGGGGGTATCTTGCTAAGGTTGCTCTACCTGAACATAAAAGGAAGAAAATTGGGCCTAAGACCGTTGATTCAATTTTTATGGGATATGCCTCTAATAGTGCTGCCTATAGATTTATAGTTACAGAAGGAGGATCTAACACTTATGGACCAATCATAGAGTTAAGAGATGCAATATTTTTTTAGGATACATTTCCTATGAAAGTGAGTGTGCCAGTTCTTAGAGAACTTGTCCCTAAATCTTCTACCAATGATGACATAAAGAAAGAGGAAATTGTAACTAAGGAGGAGCAAAAGAGCTAGCATATCCACTAATTTTGGTTTTGACTTTATACTTCCTTTGTGGTGACAAAACTTGAGGAGATAGATGATGTTTTTGTGGTGACATATTATTGAGGAAAATCCTAAAACTTATAGGGAAGCAATGAGATCTGTGGATGCTACATTTTGGAAGGAAGCCATAGATAGTGAGCTAAATTCAATCATGTCTAATAAAACTTGGGTTTTAGTTGATCTACCTCGAACGTGCAAGCCTTTGGAGTGTAAGTAAATTTTCAAAAAAAAATTGAGACCTGAAGGAACCATTGAGAGGTTCAAGGCAAGATTTGTGATTAAAGGTTTTAAATAAAAAGAAGGATTGGACTTTTTTGACACTTACTCTCCTGTTACTAAAATTGCATTTATAGGGATGTTGTTTGCGATTACCTCAGTATTTAAACTTCATGTGCATCAAATGGATGTTAAAAAAACCTTTTTGAACCGTGATCTAGATGAGGAAATTTATATGGTCTAGCCCAAGGGGTTTAGAGTGCCTAGTCAAGAGCCAATGGTGTGTAAGTTGGTTAAGTCTTTGTATGGACTTAAACAATCTCCCAAACAATGGCATGAGAAATTTGAAAATGATATTTTCAAATATGGTTTCACCTCTTGTAATGTTGATTCTTGTATTTATGTGAAATCATATGCCAATGGTTGTGTGATCATAACTCTTTATGTAGATAATATGGCTATTTTTGGTACTGCTTATTTATCATTGATACTACTAAGAGTTTGCTAAAGTATTCTTTTGATATGAAAGATCTTGGACTTGTGGATTTTATTTTGGGAATCAAAGTTGATAGGACTGACTCTGGTTTTAGGTTGAATCAAACTTATTATATTGCGAAAATTTTGAAGAAGTTTGGTTACTATGATGTTGATCTAGTCAAAACTCTTATGACGCTAATGTTGCTTTAAAGAAAAATCTTGGTGACAATGTAAACCAAGCTGAGTATGCTAAAATTCTTGATAGTGTGATATTTTTGATGAACTATTCTCATCCTGATATTGCATAGTATGTGAGTAGACTTAGTAGGTATATTCATAATCCTAGTCAAAAGCACTGGAATGCATTAATTCGTTTGTTGAGGTATTTAAAAGGTTTTATGCATTATAGATTATCTTTTGGTGGTTTTCCTCCTATATTAAAGGGGTATTCTGATGCTAACTGGGTTACAGAGAGTGATGATATACACTCTACTAGTGGTTATATTTTTACCTTGGCAGGAGCTACAGTGTCTTGGTAATCATCCAAGCAAACATGTATTATGAGATCAATAATAGAGGCTAAGTTTAGGGCTTTGGAGTTGGCAGGACGGGAAGCTGAGTGGCTAAGGAATCTCTTAGCAGATATCCCACTTTGGGAAAAACCAATTCTTTCTGTGTTCCTTCATTGTGATTCGCAGGCTGTCATTTATGTTGCCAAGAACAAGGCATATAATGACCAAAGTAGACATATCAAATTGACGCATAAAATTGTTTGTACTTTAATTAGACATGGTGTATTTTCTCTAGACTATGTCAAGTCAGAGAGAAATTTAGTGGATCCGTTTATAAAAGCTTTATGTAGGAAACTAGTTTTAGAGCATGTTAAAAGGATAGGGTTGAGCCCAATTGTGTAGTAACCTCATGAAGGACACCCATCTTGGAAAACCAAGCTCAATGGGTCAAACAAAGTTATGCGGTGACTACTTATTTGTCCTTTGTTTGTGCTATAATACTGAGATATATTCAGTTGCTGAATTGCATCCCTAGAATGACTTTATTTTGTTTGATGAAGTTGGATTGTATAATCCTTAGTGAGTTCCATAGCCCAAGTTTGAGTGGTGTGAGCAACACACATTTTATGGACTCACCTATATGATTAAAGGGGGCAACCCACCCTCCTATAAGAGTATTTGGGCTATCTCTCTAGAGTGATCATAAGACCAGGGCATTTTAAGGCTGTTAACTCTCTAGCAGGTTTTGTCTCCAAATTTCTTGGACAGCAGGTTCAAGACTTAGTTCACATAGTTGTTCATTTATTTTTTTCTCCTAAATTGTTACAGTTTGTTTCTCAAGTTTTGGACCAAGTGGGGATTGTTGGTGTTATTTGTCTATAACTTAGACGTTATGGTTGTCAACCTCATTATTATCCTTTAACAGTTATAGTGTTTAGCCATTATTATACTCCAACGTTCATTTCTCCTATTGCCAACGTATACATTGTTTCTATTATATATACGAGTCATGAATCTGCTCAATAGTAAGATAATTAAACACTTCTCATTTTCTCTATTTTCCTTCTCTCACGCATCTTTATTTAATCCATCCAACTTAAGCATTTTCCTCTACATACAAATACCTTACATATATATTTTTTCTTACGCACAAATTCTGCATTTATTTGTCTTCCTTTAATTTTGGAGATAGTTCCTACTCCACGCTTTAGAGTGCACCGAAGCTGGTAAAAAAGGTGGTAATTTTGGGGTCGAATCTCGTTGTCCTGTTGCACTGTAGAAGGGAGATTTTCGACTTAGGGCAGTGATTTTTCATGACGCCTTGCATTCATAAAAGTCATTTCAATTTTATATTATTGTTTTTTAATTAACAACGGTGACAAGATAGATCTTATTGTATAAAATAAAGGTCTATAAAAATAACAATATATGTAATATATATGTATATTAGGAATTCTATCTGCGTAGTCTCTCTTGGTACTCTCCGATCATAACAAGAAAAGATATTTTCCATTCAAGAAAGATGTGGTCTCCTCCAAACCTAATCAAAGGGAAAGGTATTGGTCGAAGTTGTTATAATTTGAGCTTCGTTGTTTTAAAGGCATCATAGAAAAGAATATTGAAAAATCATTTTATTCCTTTATAGAAAATTGTACTAAGTGCCTCTATTGTAAGAGATCACTAATAGTATACATGAGGTTCTTACAATCTTCAGTGTCAAAACTGTAGTCCTGATGGAACCAACAATAAATTTTTATTGAGTGCCTCCCTAACGACATTGGTAGGAAGGATTTATTAGATCTTGTCCATTTATGAACTTTAATATGTGATTCATATAAGCGCTTAATATATGGAACTTCACTTTTTTTCTTCGTCTATGCTTATCATCTTTTATTGTATGTTTAGTGATTCTATTTCCTCCAACTAGACTTTAACATTCCTTTTCCTTCATATGTAATGTGTAATTTTCTTCATTTTTTTTTGTATTGTATATGTTTTGGAGATTTTTTTGGGTATCCAATAGATAACTTGTCCTCCTCTAAGTCAACGTATCTTTGTGCCCTCTTTTAAATTTCTTCGAAGGTATGGATCATGTTCATTTACAAAGATTTCTATAAGGTCTTGTGTCTCTTCCCTTTCTCGATAATAATAGTTGCAATGGAGGTGTTGAGATTGGTTATTTGTATAATGTTTAAGCTAAATCATCTTACGTAGTCTCAAAAGATCTTGCTTGATTTTTGCATGACCTTAAATAATATTGCTAAATCTCAAAGTCACATTAGTTGCTGGCAAAGTGAGTCTTAAATAGTTTTCTGGTTATCTAAAATTTCTGTTGAGCTTATAAGGAAAGTTTAGTACTAGCCTCTCAATGGGTTTACCAATATAGGCAAAAAGGCATGACACTTTTATTACATATGTTGCTTTATGTAGCTATATCATTTCCCTAAATTGTGTAGTATGATCATATGGGATCTTTCATAAAATTGTAGAATCTAATAGTAGTAAGTTAAATTTTGATGGAAAACGTTTAAGCAGTATGCTCCTATTGAAAGGGCTATCAGAATTAACATATATGTGATCATAATCTTGTATTCATGACAAATCAAATGATGTTGGTCTACAACGTCATGGTAGAAGTAGGTTAGGACATCATTTTAATTTGTTGACCTTTATCAACTTATTAGTCAACTATAGTTAGGTTACTTATTTAATGTTTCAAAAAATTGTTATTATATATTTTTATTATTGCTAGGAGCTTACATAGGTAGTTATGAAGGTGAATATTGTCGATTCCATATCTTGTTAACACAAACAATGTTGGTATATGATTTTAATTGAATGCTTTCTATGATTAACTAATTATGACTCCATTTTAAAGTGCTTAAATTCTTTAGCTTAAATGTCTAAAATTAGGCATAGTGTAGCAAGTTGGAAATGTAGTATGAGTCTAGTTTTTGTGGTTCCACTTTATGGATATGTGAAACTAAGTATTATAGTGTTTTTTTGTTATTTGGCTTATGACGATCAAGATAGTAAAATTAAAAAAGAGTGACCTCTTCCATGTGGGCTTGGCAATAGGTTAGGTTGACGGGGCTAACCCAAGCCCGAGCTAGCCTAAAAATTTCTACCCACGCTCAAGTCCAACTTAAAGACCAATCGTACTTGAGATATACAGCCTAACCCTAAGCCAAATAAGTTTAAAACTTTTGAGTTTTAAGTCAGTGTAGGCATAGGAAACCCAAGCCCAAGCCTAAATCAAAGCCCAAAATTTTCTAAAAAGAAGCTCGAGCTTAGCTCAAACCTAGATCACACTAGACGGGCCCTTTAAGTTAGGGTTAACCCTATTAATTTTGGGTCAAGCCTAGACTTAACTATCACCCTTACTTTCATGAGAATAATGATTGCTTTTAGATTGGCTTATGCATAAGATTGTGACACTTGTCTCCGACTTATGCAATGTTAAAGGATACTTAATTTCTTGGGCCAATTTGTAGACTTTGTCCCATAGGGATTGAATTCATATCTATCAAATTCTAGAACTAAACTTCTAAATTCTAAGGAGTGGATCATGCAGAAGGACGTCGAGCCATCTTAGACCCCTCTAAGGTTTTTTTTTTTGGAACTATGTCCACAATTATAAGCTTCTTGTATATGCTTTACATTTAAGTTTACCTAATTTAATGGCTTTATAAAAATAGTTCTTTGATCTTGTTTGATTACTAATGATTAATGATTAATGATTATGACTTGGGTCTTTTGTGTTTTATAAAGGCCAAAACTTGGACATGTGATCTTTTTAGATCTAATTAGGTCTTATTTAAAAATATTCATGTTTAATTGACTATTCTTAATTTTATATTGTTATTTTTGAAGAGTTGGGAGGGCACTAAACACAAACACGAATATTTCAAGAGGAGGAAGTCTCATTAGGCCCAAACCTAAGAAAACCTTAAAAGAAAACTTACATCCATCCAAAAAAGCAAGGTTTAATCAGACTTGGCTCATTATTTTGTAAAATGCATATTAATATGTTAAATCTGTAATAAATATTTTAATTTCAAGCATAATTTTATTAGGGCCACAATTTTAAAAAATAACCTTTAAATTATCAGGCTAAGTCCCAAGTTTTGAACAATTCTGAATTAGGTCCAAGACTTTTATAAAAAGAACTAAGGATTTGACTCAAAATCTCAAGAGTCTAATCCAAATATTAGGCTAATATTTTAGAATCAACTATGTGAATATACATTCGTACATATAAACACTTTTATGAAATTGTTTGGCTCTTTAAGAGTATAGAAAGAGACTTTTATAAAAGTCCAATTGATGTACAAGTATAATAATATACTAATAAAAATAAAAACAAAATTAGATCTAGCTTATAAATCTCAATCTAATGAAAATTATAGTTTCAATTAAAAAAATAAAAGTCTACTTTAAGCTTGAAATCTAGTTTTTTGGTTCCTTTTATTTATTTTAAGTTTGTGCACCCAAGCCAACTAAAAATTTTTTTATACACAATTTTAATTTAGGCCTTTAAAAAAATATTTTAACCTAGTTATCAAATTTAACTCTTTTCTCCTTTAAACAGTTAGACCCAATTAATTTGGTCAAATGTACATTTTAAACTCTTTTAATTTAATTTTATTGGTTTTAAACTAATAACATTTCTCAGTTTCATTAATCTAGCTTAAAACTCTTCTCATTTAAAGCCAATATCACTTTACAAAATAAAAAAGGCATATTTAAAACCAATTTCATTTTACAAAATAAAAGACCCATTTTCTTTTAAACTCATTATTCTTTCTTTCAAATCAATAAGATTTTGAAGGCTAATTTCAATCCTTTTATCTTATCATATCATTATAAATCTTTCCAAGTTTCCTTTTTAAAAAGTTAATCAACTATCAAAATTTCTTTTTGTAAATTCTATTACTTCATTTCAAGTATTAAGTAAAACCACAAAATTTTATGCATTTAACTACATATGTTACTTTTAATTCTTCAACATACATGTTAAATTCACATAAAATTTTCAATTAAAACTCTTTAAATTAATAAAATTTTTCAAGACTAATATTTTATTTTAAAGTAAGATGTCTAACACATTTTTTATTTTGTAGTTCAACCTTCAAACTCAATTTTTTGTAAAAATCTTAATTATTTTCCTTTAAAATTTTCTTATTGTTTTTCTAAAATAGATACATAGTGTTTCTATTAATTAAACTAATTTTCGATCACTAACAAATGACTTTATAAATTTAATATTAATACATGTCGTTTTTATCTAAATATACTTGTCGTTTGTTCATGTTTAAGTTCTAATTAATCGATAGAGAAAAAAATAAATATATATTTAAACTTCTTTTAAATAAAAATTTTCTAAGAGTAAGCTTGATTTAATAGAAAAAACATTTCTCTATATGTTGACGTCAACGCCAACCCTGAATAAGGGCAGGAAGGGCACCAGTCCAGAGCCTAGATTTATAAGGGCCCACTCATTAAAAGAATTGAAAATTAAAAAGCTAGCAAATTTATTTATTAAAAGAGTTGAAAATTTGAAAGTTAATAAATCTATTCATTAAAAGGGGCAGAAACTAAAAAATCAACAAATATGTTTTAAGATGTTTATATACATACCAAAAGGTTCCTTGACACTTTACCTTGTGGAAACTGAAAAAGAAAGAATGTGGTTGAGTTTCTTATTCTAAATTTCAAAGCTAAAAAGAAATTCAGTTTCAACCATCAATTAAGTGGTTTAATGATACTATTTTAATCTTGATAAGGAGAATGAAAAACAGGTTCTTTTTATTTTTCTTTCATATTTTTATTTGCATTTATTTTGGACGTGCACATTTACTCAAGTTAAAAGATGATAAATATACATACATACATATTAGACCTAAAAAAAAGATAATTTTGACATCAATTAATATTATTATACCTTAAAAAAGGGTGGGTTGATGATTTTTGGAGAGTAAAATTTTTAAACTTTTAAATGAGTAAAATAAGATCTCGTCTAGGATGCTTTTTATCAAAACTAAGTTGTAGTGGGCCACCAATTAGATTAAAATGGATGGATGTTCATCTAAAAGTTTTTACTAAGGAATTGAAAAAAAAAAGATAATTATTGTGGCCTTTCCTTAATATTTGATATTTCCTTAAAAGAAAGGGCACATTCATTTGTATATCATATCTTTATTCTTCATATATAATGGCCCACCTCTCTTTTAGCATTTAAAAGATTTACTATTTGATGTTAGATATTTACGTAATAACTAATGATTTATGTATTATGTGCAAAATTTTTTAATTAAAATAATTTGACAAATGTTTGTTACAGGAAGTAATAAACATTTTGAAAAAGAGAAATGAAGGATATAAATTTGAATTGAATATTAATTAAATAACATTTAGTTACTTTAATGATCCATACAATAGACATAAGCCTAAGTCTAGGCTACTTAGTACATACTAAAAGAGAAGAAGATCCTAACAATTATAATTTAAAAGTCATAAAATTTATTTATTTTAATTAAATCTTATCAAACTTATGTGGAAATTTATTTTAGCATAATATGATTTCTTAACCTAATATTACAACAAAATAAGTCAAAAGTTCATTTTAAGCATCAATTTTTAAATTATCATTATTATGCCAATTTAATCATATTGATTAAGATTATTATATGGATGTTATAAGACATACTATACTAATGCAATCCAATTTATTCAAGGTTAATCATCCCATTATTATCTGATTTGAATCTTCATATTTTATTCTCTAAATATCTTTTTAATATAAATTTGTAATAAGTTTCCTACTTTTATTTTTTTCTCAACTAATTCTTGTAGAATCTTTTTAACATAAATCATACGATAATTCAAATCAAAATTTATTCTGATAATTTATCTTTATTTCATTTTGCAGATATCATAATAAATTATTCTTTGTTTTTTCATTTTATATAGAATATTAAATTTTCCTCTTTATATAGGATATTGTTTTTTACCTTTTGTTTTCATCTAGATCTTGTGATGATACCAAGTCAAAGAATGAAGCAGAAAGTTTGGTTAGTATACTTGAGAGTTTTGAAATTTTACTTGTTACATTTATTTGATATGATATTTTATTCACTATTAACATGATGAGTAAAAAGTTGTGGTCTAAATCTATGTGCATTGATACTGTCATAGAGCAATTAGAAGGTGTAATGATATAGTTTTTAGAAATATAAAACGAAAGATTTGACTCTAGTATGAATATTAATAAAAGTTTTGCACATGAGACGAATTTAGAGCCTACATTTCTAACTAGAGGTTGTATTATTAGGAAAAGACAGTTTGATTAAAATGATAATGATAGAGAAATACAGTAAAGATTTCTTTATAGTTAGTTACTTTATAGCTTTTGTGGATATGACAATTGCTTCATTGAAGAATAGATTAGAACAATTAATGACATTTAAAAGTATTTTTAGATTCTTAATTGATTTAAAGAAGTTAATGATGTTGGATGATGATGAACTAAGATAATGTTACAATAATTTGACAACTACTTTTTCTCATGATAATGTGTAGAATGTGGATTTAGATTATCTTTTTTTAAATTAAAAGTATTGCAAATGACAATGCTAAAGGAGTTAATGTCATCAGTTGGAATTCTTGAATTTGTTAAAGAAGCAAATTATTGTCCACATTTTTTAATTACTTATTAACTGTACCTATAAATGTAGCATCTGTTGAGTGGAGTTTTTCAAAGTTAAAATTATTAAAAACATACTTGAGATCATCAATGACGTAAGAAATATTGAATAGTTTAGATATTTTACGTATTAAGAAGGATATGTTGGATAATATTGATCTCGATACAATTATTGATGATTTTGCATCTAGAAATGTGCAAAGAATTTTTTTTTCATGATCAACTATGTTCTTGTTAGTGCAATTTTTTTATGTTTTACAATTTGATATTGTTGTTTGGTTGCTGTTATTATTTTTAGTAATTTTATTACTGCTGACATTTGCAAGATATTGTTAGATGTTGTTATTATCATTTAGTATCTTACTGAGTATGTAGACGTATGACTTGAGTCACTTATGTATAGATATTAAATTTTAGTAATAAAAACACGTTTTTAAACTTTAAATATTCCTATATTGTCGATTCATTAGGGTCCTTCTTTTTACTTTTTCCCTAGCCTATAAAATATAAGGAGTGACCTGATTTACATATACATAAGTACAAATGTGTTTGAAAAAAAATTTAACCTACTTATTATATTTATATTTTTTTCATAAACAAATATTAAAATAATTTGTATAAAATATTTGTTTATGAAATAAAAGAAATATTTCTATAAATGAATCTATTTACAACTTCAGAAAAGAGTTCTCAGATCATCACTCTATTAGTCTAGTAGAAGAGCTGATCTAAAGAAGATGAAAACAAAGACTAGCAGAACAATTAAAGAAGCATTAATATTTTAGAGTTTCCAAGTACGCACCGTCTGTGGTGAGTAGTCAATGAACATCCTTGGCCAAGAGATACACTCTTATATGGTTGACAAACTTATCTGCGAGGATATATTTCTCATTTTTTTCCGTGAATTTCCAGTTGTTATGTTCCTTCCATAAGTTGTAGATAGCCACTGAAAAGGCAGTAGCGACAAGAGTAACATTAGGATCAGTGGATCACCATTGTTCGATTTGCTAATAACCCATGCCAGTACAGAGTCCCAATCAAAGTGGTAAGAAGGCGATGACAACAAGTGCAACACACAGACTCCAGATGGCTTTTGAATAACAACATTGGAAAAATAAATGGGAGTGGTCTTTTGGAGTCAAGTAGCATAATATGCATAAGTCAGCAGCTTTGCCGCTCCGATGGTGAGCAGTGAGGAGTAGGTTTTTGAGAGCGAGCCGATTGCTGAAGGATGCTTTGGAACATATAGTGTGTTTCCATATAAGAGAGAACCACGATACTACCATTAAACTTAAAGAAAAGAGACAATTGAAAGAAACTTTTATGGATCGATTAATAACGTAAAGACAAACCTGAATCTATTATGGTTGAAGTTCTTGACAAACTTGTACTCCCTTTCTTCCTTTTCTATTGTGAATTGTTTCTACGATGGTTCAGAAACTATGCCTTTCTTGTTTGTGCTTTCAAAAACGTTGTATATCTTTTCTAAGTAAACATATGACACCTTTATATATGTTTCTATTAAAAAGATTGGTTGTTTAAAGGAGAGAAGGAAAGAATCATTGACCTATTTGAGCCCAACTCTTTGAGACCTAATAACTATGATCTTGGGGCTCTTTCCATTTGACTCAAATTCATAGGTGACATGATATACTAAAATATCTTACAATCTCTTACTTGACCCATATTACGACTTGAGGATTCAACAAGAAAACTTTAAGTGCACACAATACATTAAATCGATCAAATCATCATTAAGTGAATTAAGATGATTGGATCATGACGGTCACAAGTTATACAACATAATTCTTTCTATGTATCACATAATCAACTCAACTCATATAACGTTAAGTGGGTAATTCTGTAATTTGTTATTTAAAAGAAACAATTATTGTATACAACATAATATAGATAACAAATAAGTGAGCAAAAACAAATGTGACTGTAACTGAATTCACAAGTGTCATGACTTTTCGAGCAAGACAATTATATGTATATATACATGTCAGAATTCTATGTTAACAAGGATTTATCTATAATGCCCATCCATTCAACATGGCTAACAAATATTTTGGGCGGTAAGCCTTTAGTTAATGGATTCGCTATCATTATATCTGTACCAATATGCTTAATTGACACTTTATATTTTTGCACTTTTTCTTTTACAGACAAATACTTCAAATACATGTGTTTTGTACTCTTTGAATACTTGTCATTTTTACATAAGAAAACGACTGCAGAATTATCACAATAAATTTTTAACAGTCTAGCAATATTGTCGACAACACTAAGACCGAAGATAAAGTTTCACAACCACAATCTATAAACCATGGCCTCAAAGCACATTACAAATTCAGTCTCCATAGTGGAAGTAACAATGATGGGTTGCTTTCCACTTTTCTACGAAATTGCTCCTCCAGCTAATAGGAACATATAACCGAATGTAGATTTTTGTAAATCTACACAACTGGCATAGTCTGAATTCAAGTAATCTATCACTTCGAGATGGGTTGATTTTTTATATGTGAGCGAGCATATCCTTCTTTATGCCTTGTAAATATCTAAGGATTTTCTTTGCAGCTTTCCAGTGATCCATTCCAAGATTGCTTTGATATCGACCTAGCATTCTAATAGCAAAACTGATATCTAGCTAAGTACATGTTTGAGCATACATTAAGCTTCCAACTACTGACGCATAAGGAATATACTCTCGTCTTCCTCCTTTACGCAGATTGGTTTTCTGCGTTTCTTTTTTTTTTCTTTCTTCATTTCTTTCTTTCATGGGTTTGTTTCAAATCATAAGCCATCCCAACGTTATTCTTTCATAGGTTTTCTCCATACCACAGTTTCTAAAATCTTTTTTTGTCACCCAAAGGAGCAATGTAGTTTTTTTTTCCGATTTACTTTCGTTTCTCTTGCCACAGTTGTTTACTCTCACTCTAAATCATAACAGAAACATGCCTTTTGTTTACAGACATTGAAACAAAAAACTTAAAACTGTCATGCGAAAATCATCAAGACATTTACAGGAAGGTAAGAATAAAATCATATAATTGAGTTTCGTTTCTTGTCAACAACTGTAAATACAAGTAATAACGATTGTATCATTTCCAATCTTTGAAGTATCTCTAAACCTACTGTTATTCAACCATGAAATGTTAACGATTCGGGCAAACACAAGAAAACAATGACACCACTGTTAACACCGAAAACCAATTTCGAAATTGTATGAGAAAAGTTTGTTGATCATGCCATTACAATACAGAACACAACCATTCCAGAAACGAAACGCACAGTTAATGATGGCAGACAACAAATAATGTAACATAGGGCTCTGATACCAATTGAAAGAAACTTTTATGGATCAATTAATATCATAAAGACAAACATGAATCTATTACGGTTGAAGTTCTTGACAAACTTTTATTCTCTCTCTTCCTTTTCTACCGCCAATTGTTTCTACGATGGTTCAGAAACTATGTCTTTCTTGTTTATGTTTTCAGAACCTTTGTATATCCTCTCTACTGAAACATATGACACCTTTATATATGTTTCTATTGAAAAGATGGGTTGTTTAAATGAGAGAGAGAATATGGTTTTGAACCCATGTGAGCCTAACTCTTTGAGACCCAATAGCCATAATCTTGGGCTTTTTTCATTAGACTCAAATTCATAAATGACATGGGTCATTAAAATACCTTACAACAATAGCAAGATTTATTAGAAAAAAAGCCATATAAATGTAAACTCCATTCGATTTGATCCTCCTTTTCTTTATTAGAGATATGAGGGAGATGGTTAAGAAGGGTAGTGGAACCTTGAATTTTATAACATATTTCAGTATAAATTAAAACTCTAGATACAATATAGTATATTACTACTTCATTGTTAAACATAACTAATTATAGTTGAGATGAAATCATATTTTAAAATTGATTACAATATCATAAAGATTGAAAATTTTTATTTAAGCTAATGCTTTTTAAATTTTAGAAATTAAATAATTTTGAATTTTAATGATTCAAATTAATAAAAAAGAAAAAAGAACTCTTACTACAGTGAATAGAAAATAATTTAATTTGAAAATTAAAAAAATTCAAGCACGAATTCATAATGCTAAACTTGTTTCGAGTACATTTGTTCTTTCAGTTGAGAATATTAGGAGCCCATTAGTAAATCCATGACCTTGAATTTTCCTGCGGCCCATAAAAATATCGCACGAAATGACACTGTTAACGTTGGACCAATGGCATAGTACATAACTGTCCAGCGAAGAAAAAAGACCATCATCACGCGTTTAATGAAACTATTGGCCAATCGTGTACAAAAACCGACTCTCATCATATAACTAACGGCTCTAAAAATGGAGTTGTAAGCTCGATCAACCTAAGCTAGGACCGTGCGTATTCTCACCTTTTTAAGTCATTCGGCAGTACAGACGAATTACCCACTCAGTCTTATCAAATATTTTACATACATGCAGTTGTCCCCCAGAACTTTAAATCGAATTCAACCAACCAATCAATAGTGCAACAAGAGCATTTTAATTGGTAGTACTAGGACTAGTATCCAATTGTAAGGAACATCTGAGTTGTATATTTTTTAAAAAAGTTATCTCATAAAACCACCATATCAACACTGTCTTTATGGTATACATAATTGGTTCAATTAGTTTCCGTATCATCTCATATATAACTTAAGAAAGAAACCACAAGTAGTCAAGTGGGAGTCTAGTTATCTGCCTCTCAAAACCTCAGGGTGATTCAGGGGAGTTGTCGGGTGCCGACTGCTGAACATGCCCCCAGTGTCGACCGTGGTTGAACACATACAACTTAATAACTATTAAAAATTAAACTCAAATATGCAACGAACCCAGAGAAGTAAGGTACTCGGGCTTGAGAAGGGTCGTGATCAACTAGTTGGATCGTTTTCAGGAGGCGGCAATGAGTCCCTACAGGACAAAGACAACATTATTAATGTGGTGGGAATCTTTTGGCTTAGAAGTTCCATTAGAGGACAGAGGCGTGCTTTATGGAAGCTGCATTAACAAAATTCAACGGAAAATGCCAAAGACAAGAATCAAATAGATTAGATTCCCATCAAAGCAAAGGAACTAAGAAGTTAAATTTGATATAAAACGAAGTCTTAAATATCGAGTAAATTTAGATAAGGCAAAACCGTTGGATCATCAAGCCTCATATGTGTAGAATATTGAAACAGCATGTATAGGGCGTACCCAATAGGGGACGCCTGCGGCAACAATTGAATAATTAATAACAAAATTAAGCAACGCTATTGCCCAAACTCAGACATTATCTGGTAAACTTGTTATATACCATTTGTATGTTATATCGACGTCAGCTTGATTTGCCATGACAACCGTCGAGCCAAAGGGGCTGTTGCACTTTGATTAAGGGGGGTTTGTTTAATGATGCGTGATTAGTATCATCATGAGTAAAGAAACCCTTTTTGGTTTCGTGAAGCAAGATTCAAAGTTGGTAGAAACTGCCGGATTGTCTCTTACAATGGGGTTGTCATTTCATGAATGAATCATCTGTTTGACTTGAATTTGTTGATTAAGCAAGTTCATCCACTCTTGATTTATTTACCCACTTCTTTTTCTTTTGCAAAAAATAACGTTGTTAATAATGCACGTTGGTAAGAACAAGTCCACAGGGAAAATTGCACCTTGGCACATTGTATGTGCCAAGATACCATTTATAAGAAAGAATCTAAGGTGGTGTTTAGGACTTCTGAAATTTGAAATTTGGATAGCTACTTTTGATTATGATATTTATTTAAATGTCTAATTCTTTACTTAATCCCAGAACATTCACAAGACCAATTTTAAGAACTTTTGAAATTTTGAAACTATAAACAACTAACTTAAATTGATTTAGTAGAGAATAAGCATCATAATTGAGAGAGCTTTCCAACATGAATCGCACTTGCAGAAACTTCAAAGGTGTGTGAACTCATAAAAGGCAGAGAACAAGAGTAAAACTAAAGAGAATCTTGCCCACAGAAAGATAGCCATTAATATTTTTTCAAAAAAGGCATTGCTTTGTGGGATTCTTCACCTATGCCGAGGTCGAGCCCTTTAACAAAAACCAACTCACAAATGCACTAATGTAAGTTACCAGGAAGCAAACGTCATATCTCTTCTGAATATAAAATAAGTCAGGTTGTCTTCCCACTAGTGTTTCATGCTCTTATCAACTTGTCTTCTGTCTCATCTTTACTAAGCCATGAATGTAAGCAAATAACACCCGCTTGTTCTCGTTGAAGTGCCAAGAGAGTTGGGTGCTTTGGCTTCTTCTTTTGTTGTTGTTCTAGTTGGAACATACGTTCCAATGATGTCGCGACGACACATAAGACTAATTTAGCATGCTCGCCTATGATCCTGATTTGAATGGTCAACAGTCGACACCAAGCCTAGTCATTCTTTTGTTTTACATCAATGAGAATAGCTTTACATTGTTGTTTTTTTTTTGTTTTCGTCTAAACCTTGGCACTGATAGTTATGCTTGTGAAACTTCGCATGGATCAGAGGGTAAACTATAATAATTTTTAAGGTTTAACTCTATTTCATAATTGGTGTGGTTCTCTACCCCAAACGATTGCGCAGACAATTTTCATTTTATGAATAAAGAGAAGTCAAAAAAGTTGTTGTTGTAACACAATTGATACATATTCAACAAAATATAGTAGCTAAAAGTTACATATTCTGAGCACTCAAATGGTTATTATAATGTTGTTTACTCAACCTATGGTGAATTCTTGTCAAATGTTATAATTTTGCTCATCCAAGTTATGTAATTAAAACTTGTATATAAAATATATTATATTGCTTAATGCAATATGTTTGATTATGATAACTCATGTTGATCACATTTTCTAATTGAATCCTAACATCTGGTGCTAACTAATCTATTAAGACTATATCTATTATTTTATCTTATCATATATATGTAATCTATTTATATTAAAACGATATCTATTATTTTATCTTATCATATATATGTAATCTGTTTATATTAAGGGGTTATTACTTGTGCATAATTCAATGAAAAACTATAACAACATTTCCAACTTTACTACCTTACCGTAATTCAGAGCCATAGACATTATAAATTTCTCCAACATTTATAATTCTTATCGTCAACATTCTTTTCCACATTACTCCAATACTTTAACCCAAAAAAAAACTAAACTATAAATATTAGTTTTAGCTTACCAATGCATCAGGCATAATCTCAAACACCGAAATCACGAATGCAATAACATAAGCATCATCCAAAATCAACCGTGGCAAAATCTAATTCCCCCAATTCTACCATTCAATTAAATTATAAATTTCTTCACAATACTCTAACATTCAACCAATTACCTCGTTTAGAGAAATCAAGTTCAAGTTATGTTGATTGCATACGATCTTTATGGATATGTGATGGTTCACTCTCGCCACCAATAGCAGAAGACTCCACCTCAAATCCTTCTTCTCTAGAATACCTCAAGTGGTAGTGATTTGATCATCTAATCTAATATTTCCACACTGCATCTCTCACAAGCTCAATAGCTCGATTAGCCATTGGTTATTTTACTGCCTATAATTTATGGTTGTTTCTTGAATAACATTTCATGCAATAATACTCATCGCAACAGTCTCTCCTTCATTAAAAACTCCATACTCTAAAGAAAGGGGCCATCACTATCACTAAATTTTTATCTCTTATCTCCATAATAGCTGGCGAGCTCATTGCCATTAGTGATCACATTTCTAATGATGACCATTTTCTTTTCACACAAAATGGACCCTTGATTGAATATGATTCATTCATCATTATTATTGAACATTAAGAATCTACCCTATCCTTTTTTAAGTTTTAAGCAAAATTATGTATTCACAAGCAGCAACTTTAATCTTATTGGGTTTTCTACTGATTTCCTGTTATCTTTAATAACCAAGAAACTTGAAACAATATTAATTTTGCAGGTATGTAAATGTAGAAATTAAAGAAGACCAGGTTTTACTTGGTTGGATAGTATGAAACTATCTACATCCAAGGTTCCCACTTGTTAGTGGTGTAGAAATTTCACTAATGCAGAGGAAAGTGA
>JANZXR010000172.1:33985789-34024270 GCA_027575705.1 Erythroxylum echinodendron | reverse complement strand
ACCTATGTTCATGTTGATCCAAAGAAGAGAGACAAACTTGATGGAAAGGCTTTTAAGTGTTATTTCAATGGGTATGGTTCGGATTAGTTTAGATACAGATTTTAGGATGACAAGAATAGGAAGATCTTGAGACACTATGATGTGACATTTGATGAGAATGTCCTATATAAGGACAAGTTTAGGGTGTGATCTGAAGATGCAAAAGAAGTGGGAGATGAGGTTGAGTTGTAGGAAATTTCACCTCGGGATATTGCAGCAAGACCATAGGAAAATCCAAAAAATATTGTTGCAGAACCATAACATCAACCAGTCACACTTGAGCTAATGTTGAGAAAATCTACCAGGGTTACCAGGTCACCAAAAAGGTATTCACGATCCTTGCATTATTTGTTGTTGACTGATGGAGGGGAACCAGAATCCTTTGATGAGGCTTTACAGGTGAAGGATTCAATCAAGTGGGAGCAAGCGATGGATAGTGAGATATGGTCATTTAAGAAGAATGATACTTGGGAGTTAACTGAGTTGCCTGTAGGGAAGAAAGCTCTATTAAACAAGTGGGTCTACAAGATCAAGAATCAAACTGATGGTACAGTTAAGTTCATGGCTCGATTGGTGGTTAAGGGATATTCACAGAGGAAAGGTATTGACTACATAAAAATATTCTCTCCTGTTGTAAACCTAACAACAATCAGAATTTTGATGAGTATTGATACAGCAGAGGACTTACACCTTGAGAAGATGGATGTAAAAACAACTTTTTTACATGGAGATCTGGAAGAAGAAATTTACATGCAACAACCTGAGGGATATGAGTTCCCTGGTAAGGAACATATGGTGTGTAAGCTCAAGAGGAGCTTGTATGGATTGAAGTAGGCTCCAAGAAAATGGTATAAGAAGTTTGACTCTTTCATATTCAAAAACGGTTTTCACAAGAGTGAAAAGGATCAGTGTTGTCACATCAAGAAGTTTACTGACTCCTTTGTTATTTTACTCTTGTATGTGGATGATATGTTGATTGCAGGTTTAAGTATGGAGGAGATAAATAATCTTAAAGGGAGACTGTCATCAGAGTTTGAGATGAAAGATTTGGGTGCAGCAAAATAGATTCTAGGGATGAGGATTTCCCAAGACCGGCTTGCTGGAATTCTCAATTTGTCCCAACAACAATACATTGAGAATGTGTTGTCCAGGTTCAGAGTTGATGATGCTAAACCCAGGAGCACGCCTTTGGCTAACCATCTCAAATTGTCAAAGAAGCAATCACCCAAGATAGCTAAGAAACGTGAGCACATGGCAAAAGTGCCTTATGCTTCTGCAGTTGGGAGTTTGATGTATGCTATGATTTGTACTAGGCCTGATATAGCATATACAGTAGGATCTGTGAGCAGATACATGTCAGATCCAGGGAAAGAGCATTGGGAAGCAGTGAAGTGGCTTCTAAGATACTTAAAGGGAATAGTTAGCACCTCACTTTGTTATGGGAATGGCAAGGTAGTATTAGAGGGTTTTGTTGATGCTGATCTTAGTAGAGACGTGGATTCAAGCAAGAGTACATCCGGGTATGTCTACACTATAGATGGGATAGCAGTGAGCTGGATGTCTAAACTTTGGAAGTGTGTCTCTATGTCATCTACAGAGGCTGAATATATTGCAATAGTTGAAGCTAGTAAGGAGATGATATGGTTGACTGATTACTTGGAAGAGTTAGGCGAGAAGCAACATGACAAGGTTCTCTTCACTGATAGTCAAAGTGCCATACAGCTGGTGAAGAACCCAGTGTATCATTTTAGAACTAAGCACATCCGACGCAGGTACAGTCTGGTGGAAGAAGGTGAGATGTGTTTGAAGAAGATTGATGGTGTTAAGAATCCAGCAGACATGTTGACTAAAGGTGTTGATGCTGTGAAACTGGGGCTGTGCAAGGCCTCAGTTGGTCTTCTACCTTAGCATGGGAGATGTTGCGGCTAGGTGAGTTTGTTGGGTACATTAGCCTGGAGAATGAAGATGGTCGAGTTGACTGGATCAGTGTCCAAGTAGGAGAATTGTTGAGATATGGAGCGTGATAATATATTTAGACTTTACACTAGGCCCACAATCAATTATTAGAGGGCAGTTATGTCTTTTGTATTCTCTTTGGCATATAAATATGTTCTATTCTGTTAGTGTACTAACGTTGGAAAACATTCACAGTGAAATAAAACCCTAGCCACCTGTGGACATAGCCAAACATTGGTGAACCACGTAAATCTGTATGTGTCTGTTATTTCTGCACTAGTTCTTTGATTATTGTGATTTATCGTTCTTAACAAAACAAAACTGGAAATCACAGATGGTAGAAAGCCATGAGAGGGCAGAAGACGCAGAAATCACAGCCGGTAGAAAACGCAGAAGAAGGCAGAAGATGACAGAAGACGCAGTGACTGAGAAATAGTATAAGAGGCTGAAGACGGAGTAGGTGCAGGGAAATAATTTTCATTAAATATAAAAACCTGTTTTCAAAATACATCGAAACGTCATTTTTACGTTTTCAAAAAATCATTCCCGTTTTTTATTTTTAACAACAAAAAAACAAAAATATCTTTAACCAAACAAGTTTTGCAAAACTGTTTCATTTTTTACAAAAACAGAAACGAAAAACAAAAAAAGAACCAAACACCTCCTAAATTCATGGAAATGTTTGCTATCATAAAAAATGGATAGATTATATTCAATTTTCAACTTTTAAAGCATAATCTCCGTACTATTTTTTGAGCCAATGCTAAGAGAAAAATTAGATTTAGAGAAGATTTACAACTTTATATATGCATTCTTTAGCATTTATAAAGCCCGTTAAATTTTCAAAAAAATATATAAAGCCCGTTAACATATTATATGTGTATCAACATGTCATCCAGTTTATGACTGTCGATTCCAATCTGACCTGATAAAGCATTATTTGGGGCAACAATGAATGCTATCTTCTAAGTTAATATGAAGAATGTATATGGTAAACAAACACCAACACCTCCCTATTTTACCATCAAAATCTTTTAGGTGATATGAAAGGAACAAAGCACGTGGAAGACGGACAAACCATTTTTGAGACATAAAAGATACAATAAGCTGTTAAACTTAGGACTATTCAAAATGGCTTTTTCTTGATATTAGCACTGGTCTATTATAGGCAGTAACATTAAGATATTAGTACAAGTTTATAATCGGCGGTAACATTAAATTAGTACAAATCTATTAAAGGCAATCCAGATGTAGCCAGCTACACCGGTCAGTCAGACCAAGAAAATCCATATTAACAATGTTTGCCTACGTTTTGAGGTAGTTAATAGTTACCAATATCATGTTCTACCTTTTTTTTAAATTTATATTAATTAATTAAAGATGAAAAGACGAGCCAATTCAGTTTCAGAGCACGTGATTTCATTGCACTTCCTTTTCTGTTTGTTTCTTTCTTCCACAAGTCTCTGCCACTGATAGGTCAGATATTTGAGACCACCCCACTTACACGGTGCTGTTACCGCTGCAGACGGTCAACGCTATTGTCTGTCTAACTATCTTTTAGCCCTACGTTTCCTTTCAATAGAATTGAAGTTGATGAAAGTGTCTCTAAACGGTACACACCTAACCTAATTGTCCTTGTAAGAAGAACTAGTGATCCCATTTTTCTAACCCCACCTAACCCACTCACTCTATGTCTCAGAGGTCCATCTGTACAAAACAGAAAGAGTCCTAGTCATTTTTCTAACACATAAAAAAGGGTCAAATAAATTAGAGATACTTTTCTTTATTATTTCAGGGTATAGTCAAGGAGCTGATGAATAAGATCAGACAAAGTAGGGTAAAGATTGCGTTTTGAGGAAGGCTATGCAGCTGTTAGTTGATATAGATTTATGGGTCTTTTCTCTCAAAATTGTTTGAACAAGAAGTTTTAATATCTCTGTTATTTTGGAAATTCAAATGTTGGTGATTCTTTACCTACATCGACAGCAGTGAGAGAACAAAGGTAAAGAATAACAAATTCCCTCAGCCGGAGATATCTAATACAGCCAAAGAATATTATGTTGCCTATATGCCAAAATTTTCAGAGTTAAGGTGATACTCATTATTTGTTGGCTGGCTCTATTAATCTAAAAACTATAAAGTTTTTAGATTCAATCTTATGATAGGGTATAAAGATTTGATTTCATTATATTTCATGAATAGTTCTATAAAACAAATCTATAAAGATTTTTGTTTCACTTCATTGATCTGATCTTAGTTATGTAATATGTTCAATGTGAACTGTAAAGACATTAGAGTTGCAGACAATTTATCCTTGGATTCAAGTTCTAAAAGAGCATCTCATCTTTAGAAGGAACATGTAGAATCAGTTAATCTGTCACGTTTGGCAATCACACCTTCGGTAGGACCTCCTATATAAGTAAATAGGTATACGCTGGCATCATAGGATTGAATAGGCAAACAATGATTATAAAAGAATAATCAGGTCAACCATTAAAACTAGTTAATATATTTAAAAGGTAGTTATGTACAATCTGAGTGATGTATATGAAGGCCACTGATATTCAATCTCAACCTAATTTTTACCGCTCCATCTACTACCCACAAACTATAGTATAGTAATCACAACCCTCCACCAACACACTTTTACTTTGAACCTTCTTTTGGAATGAATCTTCCCTTGGGGACCCCAATGCATGATCTCAAAAAACAGGAGGGAAAAAAGAATGGAGCAGCCCTCCATTCCGTCTGAAATGTCCCTATCTATTCAACCAACCAAACCCACCTACAACCTACTTACTACTATCACCAAATTCTCCCACCTTTATGTACAGATCAAAAGCTCAGGCTTCAAGCAAAGAATATGCCAACACCAGAAAGAACACTCAATAGCAAATCTTTTTCCCCAATCTAAATTGCCTTTCTATCTTCCACCTTTAAGAATATGATCTGATTAATCCCAAATTGTACAGATTCCTTCTTACAAGGCTTCCAAGCGATAATAGCACTGTCCCTGCAACCCCTACAGCTTGCTCTTCCCTTTCTGCTTCTTTATGGTAATTCAATGCTGGCAGTTCCTTCACTTTCAAGTTACCCATTCCAATCTTCTGTCTAACTGATTCGATGATCTTAGGATCAGCAGGATTGCCAATTGCGTCGGTTACATGGAATACATTAAGAGCCATGTCAACATTTGTTGATATCTCAGACCTTGTCACATTCAGCCCATTCTCTCGAAACGTTCTTGTAACATCTGCCAAAAGGCCCTGCCTGTCTGATGCGCACAATTCTAACATCACACCCTGTTTATGCAAATTTATTCCAGTTAAACATTGCGCCTAAAAACTGAAAATATAACTAGTTCAACAACAATCAACATTTACCTCAGATGCTCTTCTCTTAACAGCAGCTTGTAAGCATTGAATTACACGTTGTCTCTCAGGCTCAGAACTAATTGGGGTCCCATCTGTATGCCTAATGTAAAATTCCTACAAATAATACCAAAGGAACATAAGAAAAAAAACTATGTATCACTGGCCATCACAAATTAAAAGGGACGCAATTAAATTATACCAGATATGCTCTATCTCCTGCTGTGTTGATCGTGGCATGGAACACAACATATTCCATATCTGTCAAGGTGCAAACAACATCAAATAACAGCTTTGTCCGGTCCTTGCACTGAACATTCACAACTGAATAGCCTCTTTCCAACCAATTCTGTACAGTCACTACAGGAGAATCCGAAGAATTCTTCAAAATGGCCTCTCTCTCATAATCCCTATCAGCAAACATCATTTGGTGCAACCTCCTTTCGGTGTGTGTTACTGCCATTGACACGGTGGTTTTGGCACTCCTAATATCATTGTCCCCTTTAAGAACATTCCTCAAACGTGCCTCAATCTGGTCAATCTGTTGCGAGTCCTCAATCGGGGTTCCAGAATTGCGGTCCTTAACATGGATTAAGCAAGCAATCCTGCCATTATGAGTCCATACTTTAGCCTCCACCACATTGCATTGCAAGTCAGCCAGAACTGCGAACACTTCTGAAAGAAGGCCGACACGGTCAGTGCCAGTTAGTTCCAACGCCGTCAGACCATCATAACTCTTGGTTCTGCCATTATGGATTGTTCCTAACGACTGTATGTCACCAAAAAAAAAAAAAAAGAATATCCGTCAGCCAAAAATAAAAACAATGAATTTTCAATGTATACTAAAAAACGAGTACTTAGTACACAACCAACTAACCTGCTCGATGTAATTAATAACGCTGTCATCCGTCAACTTGTTCCCCTTTAAATCAGTCACATGAAAAACTGCAGAACCAACAGACAGCAAGGTTACGAAAAATTCAAGGACGAGCCCTAAAAAATTTAAAACATAAAAGTGATAATAAAGCCAAATAATCAGTACCATCCATGAACCACCTTCCATCAGAGGAAATATAAGCTTTCTTAATAGAGAGGTTGAGGTCGGTGAGGACTTGGACTGCCTCGAGCAAGATTCCATGCTTTCTAGCGCTATCAAACTGTTAATAAAACAGATAGGAAAAACAATTAGTCAATTTAATTGTCTGAATGAAACAACATTTCAAGGCCATTTAACGGAAAACCCCATAAGTGGATTATTTCTAACTGCCTTCGTGGAAGGGTTACCTTGACAATTGTCGCGGTGGGGCAAACGGCATTGTCGATGACGACCCTGTAGACAGAAAGTAGATACAGGTCAAGTGGGAGGCAAATTATTATTTTTTTGTCCAGAGAAATGTTCTTTGTGAGAGTTCTAAACAGGGTGAAATTAAACTTTTGAGCAAGTAAGGTTTAACATGGAAAATATAAAACAAGAACAACTTCAATCACAGGAAATCTGATCTGGGTCGGAAAAAGATTTTCAGGAAAATCGAGAATTCAGACTTTTAGGCATGAATTACCAAAAACAAAGTTGAAAAGATTTTGATCCGTGAAACTTCATAAACGCAAAAGGAGAGAGAAGACATAAGCAAACTATACAAAGAGTGTTGAAACTCAGAAGAGGACATAGAAGCATGGAACTCAAGTCTCAGCTGAGACACCCAAACAGAAGCCGCTCTAAGCCTTCATATGTGAAAGAAAAGAAACCTTACCTGGGAGTTGTCATCCTTATAACAAGCTTCTCGTACTCATCCATGTACGTATTGAACACCATTGTCGCACTTTCTCTTCCTTGTATGTCAAGAAAACCAGAACCAGAACCAGAACAGAGAGCTTCACAAGATAATTTTACGTTTCTCTTCCTCTGTTTGTCTCCTTAAACCGAAAGGAAACAACACAGGTGAGGAACACTAAATAAGCGACGAGACAACCGAAGAACTAAGAAAGCTAAAAACACTGGACGACCACGAAACCCAACGAAGCCAAAAGCTGGAATCTATGAAACTCTTTTTCACTCTTCTCCCTTGGATCGTATCGCCATTAACAACACACCAACAGGGAACTTAAAACCTTCCTCTCTCCGTCCCTCTCTCGCTTGCTATTTGTTTCTCCTTTCTCTTTCTCTGTTTCTGTAAGGGTTACGGATTTTGTAAACCACTTAAAACTACTACAAGCGCAGAACACGCCTTGGCCTTAAACTCTCCTGGCCTGTCTCCGTGCGCGTTCTCTCTTCTCACTTCTCAGCACCCTATATATATGTCTTGACTTTTATTTTATTCTTGTTTTTCAGGTTGGGGGTTTCTTATTCTTTATGTTTTATGTTTTTGTAGTTCCTTTTCTATGTAGAAACCTCGAACAGCGTGAGTAACGCCTGCCCTTAAAATGGTTCTGCGTCTGCCCCGCTGCCCGACCTTGACCCTAGTTCCACCTCTTTTTTTTTTTTAATTCTAAATAAGTTAATAATTTTTCAAATTTTAGTTTTCTTTGCTTTTAATAAATAAATGTATATGACGTTAACTTGATTTATTCGGGCATCTAACATTTTTGCGTAATTAACTGCTAATTGGGGGAGGGGTTGACATTTTCAAATTGTGATCATTAGGTTCCATGAGAACTACCTTTGCCACGTGTTGCTTGATCCTCGTTGGTGGCGGTGGTTCAAAAGTCCAGCTCGGAATTGCCAGGTAAAGATTTGCCGAGCCCAATGCGTGCATTCGACTCAATAGGGAGTCCCGGTGGACTATGTGGGACCCGAGTACTCTGTGGAGAATGGAGATGGCTTGGATACTAAGTTGTGATTTGCCGACTTAACATTATGACGCCCGCACGTGACAACAAACCGCCCTCATCGGCTTTTCTTCTGTCACTTTTTCGCCGGTTCCACTTTGTAATTCTCGCGGGCTCTTTTGATGTATACACTCATAACTGTGTTCTTTTTTCTTTTTACCTTGTCATTTGTATCACTGTTGAGGATCGTTAGGTCATTCCATTCTCGTCATTTCTTAACAGCATGAAAATATCCTTGCCTGTCTTTTACAATCTTTTATCTTTCTAATCGTAGAGAGCAAATTAGTCATTTGAAGAATGGTGGTGGTGATATCACGTGATAGTATTTAACTGGTCAGGACATGGAAATGGCGCCCATGACGTGGAAGCACGCATTCGGACTTATTATGTCCTCCTTTGAGCGCCCTTTAAAAACAATTTGAGCTTTTGAAATGTTGAGCCTTCACCACGTGTCCAACTTCAAAGCAATGTCAACTCGAAGCATGACCCATAACGTATTTCGTGGGGCCAATTCTGGTCTGAACAGTCTCGTGCAGGCCTGTCAGAAAACACGTTTGCCTGTTGGCTCTTTTCACCGACTGCCAACGTGGCGCTTTGTCAAATCACACAACGTTAACTAGCGGGAAAAAACGGTTATTCTCCGTTAAACTACAACACGATCATTACCACACATTTAATACATACTGCCACGTGGATCACATCAAGCAAAATTAAATCATGACGTGCGTTGAATTTGTAACCGGTAATAAAAAGCGGGAAAACGTTAACTGTAAAAAACACGTCCTCTACAGGTATGACGGTTAGACGATTTTGAAAGAAGGGGTAACATCTTTCGGCCTTTATGTTGGCGGGAAGCAGGTTGACTTCCCGCCAAATTTGGACGGCCCATTGTGGATAGTAGGGTGGTTTGGGCGGGCTCTAAAGGTTGGGATGGGGCTGTGTCATCCGTCATCAAGGAGAGAAATATCCACATCGATAAAAGCGTGATTAGTGGGACCGTCTGTCTTTCTTTGACGTGGATACTACGCTGTGGCTAAGGAGAACAATTCGAACAAAAATTAAATAATATACGAGCCAAAAAAAAAGCAGAACAGTGTCGCGGCTTTTCGTAGTTTCCAAAAGCTATGTACGTGGTGGAAAGAAATGATGACAGGTGGGATGCCAGCTCAGACGTCGGTCACGACTGGCCCCGCTCTAATACATTCTCTTTCTTTCCTCATTTCGGAAATCGCGCCCGACTTTCTTCTTTTGACCGTTGGCGGCAAATTCGAAAACTGTTGGTTCGCATTCGGGAACCATACTTGTGGCACTAGGGTGTGGATTCCATACAGCGGCGCCGCATATCTCTCCGTGAGACACTCGAAGCATGTTTCCATCGAACGTGATTAAACATGCTGTAGATATTATTGGCATTATTTATTTATTAGTAAGCACTTCATTATTACGATTGTGTTCTATAAGGCGATAGGTAAATTTCTATTTAAATTTAGGCAGGTTCCTCGGATATGCTTTTGAATCGGGTAGTATGGTTCTGGGTGTGTAAAATACACCGCATTCTTCTCCATTTTTTTTGTGGGTTCCACGTGGGAGTACTTGATCAGGGTATCCCAGTATTTACTCGGTCAGAAGATCTTGGGCGTCAAATTGGGTTACCGTAATTTAAGTACTTGGACAAAAAACTGGACTCACATGGCTTGTGCATTCAACTACTCCATCAGTCGCTAGTCACAACCTATCCACCACATAATATTTTATTAAGCATTACACTAAGAATGCTTTAAGCTTGTTCTACCGGAACTAAAATATCTTTTTCAATGGGATTATTTTTTTCATAAGGCTACTAATTCTAATGTACATTGCGTTTACATTGTTTAAAACAGGTCAATGCGGTTGTATAAACAAACTAATTATACTGTTGAACTCAATAACGCGAGATACATGAAACAGACCAACTTTTACTTGGGCTGTGTTTATATAATTCAAATTGTTGATTGCTTCACAAAAACATGGATTCGTTTTATTTATGAAACATTGATCGATAGCTTAAGCCCCTAGACTGGGATTAAGTCTTCAAAATGATTGAAAAACAGTTGAACCTATTATTTGCTCGGTTATGGAATCATATATATTACCACGTAGTTCTTGGAAATTGAAATTAGACAGAGGGACAGGGTTTTTGTAATTGCGTCTGACCCGTTAGATTGAGCCGCATGGTAACCTTTGGATACGGTGAGAGTGCTATGATTACCACTATAGAGCAAGCAGGTGGAGTATAGCTTAGATTACAACGTAAGTAGAAAGCAAAGCAACGTTTCGGCCTTTTAGCTTGGGGCGTGATCTGTCCATGGCTGGCTTGCCTTGCAAGTTTGGTCATCAACTGTTCTTTCAACAATCTATGAAGGGAAAGGAATCAACTCACGACTCACCGACCCATACGAGTATTTCTAATGAGTTGGCCAATTGGGCCCCTTTTCTTGAACCAGTGTGTCGTGTAGGAAAATGAAATTTCCTAAAGCCTCGTAAGCAACTGCCCAATTGGGTACTTTTTCTTGAACTCGTAAGGTTACTATGCGAGGCACTTTTCTTCATGATCGAAGGAAGGGAATATGATTGGCTGTGATACTTTTGCTTGATTTAATCACACGCTATTATTAATTTGTTTAGATGGAGTGTGTAGGTAGGTAGTTTAATTTTAAATAGGTAATTATAGTCGAATAAATTACTATTAACATCATGGGACTACGATTTGCTTGTAATTGAGTACATCAATGGTTATCCTGTCTCTCAATCTCTTATCTCATACATTGACATGATACACCGTTAATAATTCTCATGTTTGGTGTATGAATGCTCCTAACATCTTTTCCCTTGAATCCTAATGTGTTTACTTTTTCACTTATGCTCCTAACATCTTTTCTCTTGAATCCTAATGTCATGTTTACTTTTTCACTTATGTAAAATTGATTCAAGAAGGCAAAAATTAAATATTCTATTGCAATTACGAAGATTTTGTTCCAATGAATCATAAGAAAGAAGAAGCTTAAATCCATTGGCTATAAAGTATCTCCCTGGTAGAGCGGGGGGAACAAGTGAAGTGAAATTTTCGCAATTATAGGGAAAAGACGTGCGTACATCATGATTTTGGCTAGGCTTTTTACAAAACATGGACGGCTAGTGAATTGAGGGGGTTCGGTGTTGGGAGTTGTTGTATCAAGTCAGACAGCTGGAGCAAAAAGACGGGAAAGCATTTGTGTGACAAAACACCAGAACCACATGGGAAATCCTTGCAATCTGAAGTCAAATCGAGAGAGGGACGTGAGCTTAGAGTTTTTCACGAGGAATAGGCTTCTTCTCAACTGGCCCTCATTTAGCTCTCTGTCATGAAGACAGCAGTCTAATTAAAAAAATGCTTCGTGCCCAATTTTATTCTTTCTTCCATTTTCACAGTAGTTGATGAAATTTGAAGCTGAAAATGATAATCCTTTTTTTTTTCAGTATAATTGTTTTATCGTTGATATTCTTTTTTTCTTCCTTTTTCCCCATTAAATATGGTAGTACTCTATTTATTTATATTGCTAGTCTATATTAAAAATATTGTCATTTATTATAAGCAAGATAAACATTTTAAATGAAAAATATTGATCATAACTTAATGTAAACTATACCAGCACACAATTAATTTAATAACATCAGTATAGACAAAAATTACCATCATACACTTTAAATAAGTAACAACTTCAATGATTTATGAGTGCAAACTATTGTAGTACTCTATTTATTTAATAACACGGCTAAGTAAAATATATTACCATAATTCATTACAAATAAGGAAGCCATACACTTTTAAATAGAATACATTGACTAAATGAAAAGAATATCATGCGTTAATTAAAATTATACCAGCAATCAGCACATTTAATACCACCATGATGCATGGTCCTTAAAATGAGAACACCATCTCTTACTAAATACCAAGATTATAAATACAAATAAATTTGTATAGAAGCAAGTAATAAGGCAAACATATAAATATTAAGGTTGGGGAGAAGGGAACTTTAGTTGTGTCAATTCTTGATCAAAACAATGATTGTGATGCCAAGTATAGACCCAACAAAGTTTCATCCTCTAGATTTTAGTATGTATATCTATTGGTGGTGTCTCCTCAAAATAAAGTAATATTGAGATAACAAATAAAGAATTTTGGCAACGTAAATTCCTAATTAAAACAATGACAGTGGTAAAAGGAATATATACCCACCAAAGTTCTTTCTATAGTTTTTGCTATATTCACATATGCATTCATCAACATCACACAACCAAGATCTTATTTTATTTAGAGCATAACAAAATAATGAAAATGTCATACCTCTAAAGCTTGGCATATAACCTTGGATTCTTTCCATCATTTAGCACAACCTATCAAAAAAACCAAAAACACTTTGTTCAATAAAGAGCTATTGGTAAAAGGCCCAATGTTCTTTTCACACCCACACATACTATATATGTACACAATCTCACTATATCTTATATCTTATAACATGTTCATAATTGCGTCATTTTAAGGATGTTATAAATTATAGTTTAATGAGCCAACATATAATTATTAGGTTAGTACCATGTGCTTCAAATGCAATTAGTAAATTATTATCCATCCTATTATGATTATTAAATATACATTAGGCAATTCGATTAATAGTTATGCATATGGAATTAATGTTGCGATTATATGAGTCCACATATTTGTAACATTCTCCTACTTGAACAATATAATCAAACCACCATACCAATCTCCATCATCCAAAAGCAGTCAAACAAATCATATGCAATATTATATCGACAAGATATATATACTATACATGATTTGGCCCTGGAGATCTTCAAATCACAATAACTATTAAAACAACATGCATGTAGAACAGTAACTGAGATTTTGCATTTTTCTCCTCTTGTACCTGCCATTTCATCAAACTACATATATGCCTCAACATATATATGTCAATATTAACAAAAGTGACTATAAACATCATTATGTATGTTTCATATATAAAAGTCATAAGCAATTCGTACAAATTGCTAACATGTTCAATACAAAATAGCAAACTCCCACAAATCTTATCAAGCTAAGTTACTAACAATCCCATACGGGAGATGTGTTTTACAAACACACATATAGGTAAGCCTTCTATAAGTGGATCTGCTAACATGCTAGCTATAGGCGTATATTCAACAACAATGAGGGATTTAACGACTTTCTGTTTAACAAAATAATGCTTTATATCAATATGCTTTGACCGAAAAATACTTTTAATGTTCATAAAGAAAGCTACAACTGCAAAATTATCATAATACAATTTCAACGGACCCGAAATAGAGTCTACAATACCTAATGTTGAAATAAAATTTCGCAACCATATTGCTTGACAAGCTGTCTCATAGCAAGCTATATACTCTGCCTCTATAGTAGAGGATGCTGTGAGTGTCTATTTAACACTTTTCTACGATACAACTCCTCTAGCCATCATAAATATGTAGCCTGAAGTGGACCTTTTATCATCCACACATCCTACATAATCAACGTCACTGAACCCAACTATATCAAGAGTGTCAGCTCTCTGATAAGTCAACATATGATCTTTGCTACCCTGAAGATATCTCATGACTTTCTTAGCCTCTTTTCAATGGATAAAACCAGGATCACTTAAGTATCTTCCCAACATGCCTACAACAAAAACAATACCAACGCGTGCGCATACTTGAGCATACATCAGACTGCCTACAAGTGACGCATAAGGAACTACTTTCATTTCATCTCTCTTTTTATCATTTTGTGGACATTGGGCCTTTAAGAACTTGTCATCCTTCACTATTGGTGCCTTTCGAGGAGAAAAAGAATGCATATTGAATCTTTTAAAGATCCAATCAATGTAAGTCTTTTAAGACAATCGAAGAATTCCATTAGCTCTATCTTAGAGAATCTGAATTCCAAGTACATAAGAGGTCTCGCCAAGGTCCTTCATATCAAAATGACTAAATAACAGTTGTGTTATCTCAAATAATAGATCGGTATCATTAGACACAAGTAGAATGTCATCAACATATAGTACCACCTTAAAGTCATTTGCAGTGACGACCATATTAATCTTGAGTTACCACTGCCTTGATGCTTGTTTTAACCCATAGATAGACTTCTTGAGCTTGCAAACCATGTGCTCTTTATCATTTGTCTCGAAACCAACTAATTGGGTCATATAAACAATTTCATATAGATCTTCATTCAAGAAGGCGGTCCTCACATCCATTTGATTGAGTCCCAAGTCAAAATGAGCAACTATAGCTATAATGATTCACAGTGAATATTTGGTAGAAACTAGCGAGAAGGTTTCTTTAAAATCAATCCCTTCTCTTTGGATATAACCTTTAGCTACAAGTCTAGCCTTATACCGTTATACTTGTCCACTATGTTTGATTTTGTAAACTCACTTGTAGCCAATGGGTTTGAAACCTTTAGGCAGTTCAAACAACTCCCAAACTTTATTTTGTGACATGGAACTCAACTTATCTTCAATTGCTTTCATCCATAACGCAGATTGAGAACTATTCATGGCTTCTTGAAAACTGAGTGGTTCAGTATTATCTCCCACATCAAACTCATGTTCCTGCAAATAAAATATATAGTCATCAGGAATGACAGGTCTACGTGTTCTTTGTGATCTCCTGATATCAACTTCATCATCCCCAGTATTAATGACTTCATCCTATGCTTGATTATGAGGTTCATCATAAGATTCTACTAGAATCCATTCAATCACAGGGTCATCAGTAGAAGCAGAAGCGATGGGTACATGGACTAGAATGTGTTCTTCCCTGAGTACAATTTCTCTCGACCTTTGACTTAAACCAAATACATCTTCAAAATAGACAGCTCTATCTGATTCTATAATTCTAGTCGTGTGAGATGGGTAATAGAATCTAGAACCCCTTGATCTGAAGGTGTAGCCAAAATTGACTGGCGCCTTGTAACTCTAGTCAAAATAAAATAACTAGACTACTACTATAGTAGTGGTGAGTATAGGTCAATCCTACAGAGGGTGTACGTAAAGTTGTTGAATGAAATTAATTGGTGCTTAGGCTTAGGGGGGTTTGGATTTTTCAAATAAAAAAATAAAATGAAGCTAGACTATTAAAAACAAATGAAAGAAAACGTGTAAAATTGATAAAAGTGGGTAATTCGATAGGGACCCGACTCTTTGGTTCAATCTTAACCTACACCCTAATTAAGAATATTTCAACGATTTGTTGTTCTCAAACCTCTCCTAGCAACTATTAATCGTGGGTTAATAATTAACCTGAGTTTTTTCTTAAGTTTTGTTTAATCAAAATATGATTATTAATTAAACCTAACTATTGAATAACTTAGGATACGATTTTTAGATTTAACTAAGCAGTAGCACTACGAATTAGGAAAATCGATTAATCAAGACAACAATCACATACGATGCACCATTTAACCTAGGTCATATTATCCCTAATGATTACAAATTATTAGTCGCTACACATGAATTTCAACATAACAATTACGGATTATATCGAAATTCTAGCAATAGGTATGTAATTAAATGATTCAATGAATGCATTAAAATCATCCTTTCATAATGCCTAATGGGTTCATACACAAATAACCGAACAATAACGAAAATTCGATTATCCATATACAAAACCCAAATTAATTAACATAGAATAATACAATCAATTTTTAATGAGAGAAAGAAATAACAAAATAATAAAAAATTCTTAACCAAGGTTATCGGCTTCGATGTTACCTCTAAACTGGCGTTGGAATCTTAACCCTCCATGGGTTTATCCCAAGAAATATGCTTCAACCCCATGAAAGTTAACCTACCGAAACCTTTTTAACTCTCCACTATGCCGCAAGCTTCTCTTCCTTAATTATTGTTCATGATTTGACAAATAAACATTTGTCCACCTACATTATTCATATAACTCATCTTCCCCGCTTCTATTTCTGCTTTGTAAGCTAGCCCCCTCGCAACTCTCTCTTGCAAGCCCCACTCTACTGTGCTATTGATGGGACGAATTAAGATTGATGGCCATGTCACTATTCATGCCAAAAACCCCCCTCTGCCTAACCTGATGTTACGAATGTAACACTAGCATTAACGCATGCAATGCTAGCGTTTAATGCATCCTTCTGCTTTATCTTATGCTTTAGTGGTTTTGTCTTTGATTTAATCCACCTGTATGCATGTCGTTTTATCCTTCAACTCCCAGTTGCTACATGCATTTTGCTCTCTTATTTTTTCTTCATTTTTCCAGCAAGCACTTTTAATTCTTCTTCTTATCTTTTAATTTTCTTCTTTTTGACCCATGAAGACAAGTGAAAATTAATCTTCAAAAAATGGCCCAATTGTAGTGCTTTCGACTCACTTTAATTTCTTTGATTCTAAATTGTACCTAAAATCATATATGAATTAAAGTGAGTATCTTAAGCATTTTCGTATCATTAATCGCTAAGTATAAATGATTAAATATATCAACAATTAAACACATACCAATTTCCCCCACATTTAACTTTTATCCATTCTCTGACAAAACATCCAAATTAAGCTCAAAGACCCCAAACATTTACTCAATTCCCATATTTTCCAAGACTATATAATCACAAGCAAAGATGAGTAACTTTCAAAAATCATAGTAAGATGTCAACATTCCAAGCTTTTACTTATGATCAATCAACATTCAATAACTTTACAAACCGAGCACTCTAATGGTAAACTCAAAAAATGTGTTTAACTAAAATACCTCCATGGGTATAATCAACAACATTTATAATCACGATAATCCACAACTTTGCATATCATTTCATTTCTCCACCACTAATGTTCACATGCAAAATCATGAATCAAAGGACGTTTTAGGGTTGTAATGTGAGTAAAGGTAAGGTGAAATGTATTTAGGTCAAGTAGCATGAAAGCCATTAAGCTAGTGAAATAAAGCAACACTTATAAAAAACTGGGTACCGTCAGCTATAACGAATGCAACATTTATATTTCATATCCTAGTTCAACTCTCACACACCAACCATATGAAGCATATACCAATCTGAAGGAATCCTCATACAATTTATGCTAATAATACATTGAAACCACAAGAGTGAACTTTGGAAGCCAACATCTACCTCATGTTCAACATACTCAAATAATATATTCATTACAACTATAAGAAGATGCATTAATTATGAATAAGTTGGAAAACTCATATGCACTTCTTCCTTGATAAATTTATTTAAACAATTTTTAAAATTTTTTTCTTTTTCTTTCTTTCTTTTTCATTTCTTTCTTTTCTCTTTTTTTTTGTGATTTTCTCTAAACTACATTAACATGTGAATTTCAATTATAAGACATAAAGTAACATCTTAATCATTATATCCAATCCAAACATATGTACACCTCCATACTTAAACTTTTGTAAATCCACAAACTCACCAATCACAAATTGCTCCACTAGCTTTATGGCTTGGGTAGGACTTTTGGTTAAGTATAAAGCATGTAATATGGTTGATACAAAAAGAAAGGCTAATAAGGCTCAAGAGGGCTTATCAAAAAGGAAAATCATATAATGGGTAGGCTATTTGGCTAATATAATTCGAAAAAGAAAAGAATGCCTAATCATATCCAGTCAATGTAATAAAAAATGTGGTCTCGAATAGAAATTCAAGGCAAAAATCATGAAAGTCACACATTATCAAAAGATAATGAGACTGATATTTTGTCTACTACTAGTCACTACTCTTCTAAAGATAATACATATCGACCAATCACAAGAGTAAAATTAAATGCTAAAGTTGCTACGAAAATTTTAAGTCAATTCATTCTCTACTCATGAATAAATAATCCTAGAAGAAATAGAAAACGAGCAAATGTTTCTTTGTTTGTTTTATTATTTCTCTCATTTTTAATGAAAACTTAAAAACAAGCAATAATAAACCAACAAAGAAACACACATGCATAAAAAATAAATAAATGTAAAAATTTAAAGAAAAATTTTATTTCCCTTGAGTTGCCTCCCAAGAAGCGCCTTTTTTTAGGGTCACTGGCTCGACTCCATGTTTCCTCCTCACATGAAAAACTTGTGATCTTCAGGTGTCACATGTGACTCCTCCATATGAGATTCTTCTGAATAGCGCCTTGGTTGATAATCATTCACCTATAGCATCTTCCTTATCTTCAGATTCTTTATCTCTGTTGAGTCCTCGATCCTTTAAAATAATTAGAATGACTCTTTGCCTTTTTCTTATTTGTTTAATTCTTTCAACCTGTTAGGTAAAGGTGAAGTATTAATCTCGAATATAACTACAAACTCAGTACTTACCTACGAGCTAAATGATATAGCTTTTTCTGCTTCGAGCTCCTCCTCTTCTTCTTCTACATAAGCAAATTGTTGAGGGTTAACCTCAAAATTCTCAAGCTCTTTATCACTTTGTAAAGTTTCCACACAAACATCCATTGGGTACACCTCAGGTTAATATAGCTGCTCCTCTTCACTTTGTGGTTCTAGATGATTGATATCTCCCCATCGAGGGAATGGATCTTGCTGGAATTACAGAGCATCCTGTCGGATTTTTTGTACACCTTGCTGAAATAGTTGTTGCATATGTTGTTGGAACTGCTGCATATCCTGTTGAATTTGAAGATTGTTAGAAGCCATAATATTAAGCATTTCTTCTAAAGATGTACCTGAGTTGTGTTGGCTCTCCAAATCTTGGGCGCTAGACTATGTAGTTTTTGGAAATTTCCCTCCATCCTATTGGGATTATAGAGTATTCTGCTGTAATTGCAAAGTATTAACGTTCGTAATATTAATCAACTCTTCTAGAGATAGACCGGAGTCGTGATAGGAAGCTTTTGGTATGTATGAGAATTGTTGTGCATCCTGCAAACTATCATGGAAGTAATTCTGATAATTATCTGATCCATAACAAAAGTTAGGTTGATCAGTCCAAACATTGTTATAGGATTGAGAATATGAGTTATAAAAGAAATTGCCTCCATCCATATCAATTTCTTTTACAAACACGAAACAAAAAAAATGAAAAGATCATGAAATAACTGAAAAGAAATCAATTACAAAAAAATATATAAAAAAACTAATTAAATCACAGACAAAAACTAAAACACCACACTCCTCGGCAACAACAACAAAATTGATCGGCGCGTCATGACGTTAGTCAAATTAAAATAACTAGACTACTATTATAACAGTGATGAGTCTAGGTCGATCCCATAGAGAGTGTGTGTAAAGTTATTAAATGAAATTAATCAGTAAAGTTATTGAATGAAATTAATCAGTGTCTAGGTTTAGGGGGGTTTTGGATTTTTCAAATAAAAAAATAAAATGAAGCTAGACTAATAAAAACAAATTAAATAAAACATGAAAAAATTAATAAAAGTGGGAAATTTGGTAGGGACACAGTTGTTTAGTTCAATCTCAGCCTACACCTTAATTAAGCATATTTCAATGATTTATTGTTTTCAAACCTCTCCTAGTACCTATTAATCGTGGGTTAATAATTAACACAAGTTCTCCCTTAAGTTTTGTTTAATCAAGATATGATCATTAGTTAAACCCAACCACCGAATAACCTAGGATACGATCTCCAGATTTAATTAGGCAGTAGCATTACAAATTAGGAAAATCGATTAATCAAGGCAACAACCACATACAATGCGTCATTTAATCTAGGTTATGTTATCTCTAATGATTACGAATCATTAGTGGCTATACATGAATTTTAACATAACAATTACGAATTATATTAAAATTCTAGCAATGGGTATGTAATTAAATGATTCAATGAATGCAGTAAAATCATCATATCACAATACCGAAGGGGTTTATACATAAATAACCGAGCAATAATGAAAATCTGATTATCCATACACAAAACCCAAATCAATTAACATAGAATAGCACAATCAATTTCTAATGAGAGAAAAACAAAAAAAAATAAAAATTCTTAACCCAAGTCATCGGCCTTGATATTACCTTCAAATCGGCGTTGAGATCTTAGCCTTCCATGGGTCTATCTTAAGAAAAAAGCTTCAATCCCATGAAAATTAACCTACCGAAACCCCTATTAACTCTCCACTATGCCACAAGCTTCTCTTCCTTAGTTATTGTTCATGATTTGACAAATAAACATTTGTCCACCTACACTTTTCACACATCTCCTCTTCCTCGTTACTATTTTTGCCTTGCAATCTAGCCCCTCACAGCCCTTTCTTGCAAGCCTGATGAATTAAGATTGGTGGCCATACCACTGTTCACGCCAAAAACCTCCCTCTGCCTAACTTGATGTTACGAATAAAATCTTTTTATGTTAAATGCTAGCGTTTAACACTAGCTTTCATGTTCAACGTAAGTGATAACACAAGCAACACTAGTGTTTAATGAAAGTTGCAATGTTAGCGCTTAATGCTAGCATCGCTTGCATTTAACACATCCTTCTACTTTAGGTTATGATGCTATCATTTTGTCTTTGTTTTAATCCATTTGTATGCATGTCATTTTATCCTTCAACTCCCAGCTGCTACATGCATTTTGTGCTCTTATTATTTCTTCATTTTCCCAGTAATCACTTTTAATTTTCTTCTTGTCTTTTAATTTTCTTCATTAATCTTCAAAAATAGACCCAAAGGTACTACTTTCGACTCACTTTAATTTCTCTGCTTCTAAATTGTATCTAAAATCATATATGAATTAAAGTGAGTATCTTAAGCATTTTTGTATCATTAATCACTAAGTATAACTGATTAAATTTATCAACAATTAAACACATATCAGTAGCTGAAAAAGTAGCCATTAATAGTTTTCGAATTAAGCTTCTTAGATTGCGGATTATAGGGCCTCACTTCTGCTTTGCATCCCTAAATATGAAAATGACGCAAGCTTGGTTTCTTACTTGACTATAACTCATATGGGATCTTTAGGATTGATTTGCTAGGTACTTGATTCAAGATATAAGCAGCTGTCTTCAATGCCTCACCCTGCAAAAATTTAGACAGACTAGAATGAATCAACATATACTGTAACATATCAACAAGTGTGCGGTTTCTTCTTTCAACGCTTCCATTCTGTCGAGGTGTTCCTGGCATTGCATATTTTGCTTCAATACGCATTTTTGCAAGTATCTAGCAAAAGGTCCTGGATTCCTTCCATTCTCATCATAACGTCCATAATACTCTCCACCTCTGTCAGAATTAACTACCTTGATTTTCTTCCCTTTTTGAAGCTCAGCAATTGTCTTGAAAATCTTAAATGCTTCCAAAGATTCAGATTTTTCATGAATGAGCTCCACATGACCATACCTGAAAAAATCATAAATAAAAGTGATAAAGTATTTATAACCACCCATAGCAGGTGAAATAAATGATTCACATATATCAATATGAATCAACTCCAACAATTCTGAGCTCCTGTCTCTTTTGCTTTTTCTAACCTTGGCGTTTAACTTTCCTTTAATACAATTAACACAGGCAGTGAAATATGAAAAATCAAGATCCTAAAGTATACCATCTTTTACCAACCTCTTCATTCTATCTCTAGGCCTAAACTTTTATGCCATAACATAGAAGATCTCAAATCCAACCTCATACTTTTGGAGCCAACAACAGTATTAAGAGAAGAGGAAGAAGCAACAGTAACAACATCATTTAACTTAAGTTTGTATAAATTTTCACATAAAATTTTGTTTCCCACCAAAAGTGTAACATCCTGTTTCTCCCATGCTAAGGGTTAGAACCCTTGAATATTGAACATGAGAGTCATTAATGAGAAATTAGGAAATTGCATTTCATGCTCATGCACAATATAGCATAAACACCCACGTGAATATTAATTTTTGCATTCAAATGATTGCACATGTATTCATTGACATTTTCTGGGTATAACTGATTTTTAAATGTGATTATATTGAGAATTTTGGATTATATGTCTTGGAAATTGATTTGGCGAGTATAAATGTTGATTTAGAATTTTGGTAGAATTTAGGAAATTTTATGAAAATTTGAGTATTTTCGGGACTGAAAAAATGCCAAATGGCAAGACAATTGGTTTATGGTAGTATAAATGAGTGTCAAATGACAGTAGAAATTTTGATAAATGACTTTAGGATTTAATGACAAATTCCATGAAAAATTGGGAGTCAAATGGAGTAGAAATTGGAGATAAAAGGACTAGTTAATAAGAGGACCAAGTGAAGACCTATAGAACATAGACATGTGGCAAGTGACAAGTGTCACTTGCCAAGCCATGTCTTAATCTTAACTCACAATGTTTATTCTAAATGAAAGACCATTAATTTGTCTTCCACTTTATTCATTGCTCTCCTCTTTGTTAATATCTCTTCTTTATCTTCTTCATCTATGATACTCATTTCTAACCCTCTAAATGTGAACTTTGCTCTCATTTTCATTTGCTACTATCATTTTGTTATCATATTCATTCCTCACTAAAGACCAAACCTTACCACCATTGAATAGTGATGAACGAATGATGCTTGAGAGGCTAGGGTTAAGACAGATTTGAATACTTTGAAGCTAAACAAGTAAGTATAAAGCATTACTGTTCTTGATTTGTTAAATGAAACATGTTTTGAGGATAATTAGAAGTTAAATGATCATGAAATGGTAAGGTATGTATGTTGAAACGAAAATGAGTAACTTGGATGTGTTCTTGTCTTGCTTTTACTTATAAGATGATTGATAATTCATAAGATGTTGTGGTGATGATTTAGAGATAAGGCTGAAACTGAAAGAGCATTAAAATGATGTAGAAAGAAGTGCAAAAAATTGATTTGTAAATGGATGTTCATGATATGTTTTTAATGCTTAATCACAAGAATTTTTAGGTAGTTGTTATATGGATGAACTGGATTGATCTTGAGGTTAAAAAAAGGGTTAATGTGGTGTCTTGAAATGAGGTAATTAGAAAGATAAGTTTGAAGTGAAATGAAGGTGGAAATGAAGTTGAACATGTGCAGACAATTGAAGATGAATGTGTATATGAATGTGTTCTGTTTTTGGTGTTAATGATCAATCATGGATTTTGATTTTTGTGTGGATGATATTGAGCTGAAATAGAGTTAAGAATGAAGGGAAAATGATGAGAAATTAAGATATAAATAATAGAGTAAGCATACGAGGTGTTGGATGTAACTTAGAATAGTTAAAAGAGTTGGAAAAATTGGAGAAAATGGTCGGGAATGGGTTAAACATGAATATGCATTTTAGATGTCTGTTGGGTGCAATTCAGGTCACTGGGTGGACATTCTTTGGAATTCCAACATCCAAGCTTTGCTCATGTCCGTTTGGAGGGACATAAGTCCACTGGGTGGACATTCTCTGGAATTCCAACATTCCAGCTCTGCTTATGTCTGTTTAGAGGGACATTAGTCCGCTGAGCGGACATTCTCTGGGCATCTACATAAATGTGCAATTTTGACATTTTAAACGGAAAAATCTCTCTTTGGGGTGTTTACAAAAATTGTAGAACTTGAATCCCTCTTGAAAGCATACTTGAATGACCTTAATCAACATCCACAAAGAAAGTTATGCCTTTTTTCCCAAAATCATATATATTATAAATTAATGACTTATCAATGCTTTCCAACGATGTATTTAGGCTTGAATGAGATCTTGAATGAGCCTAGTTGATGATGAATTGGGTGATTAAAGTGAGTAAAATGTATTAGGTAATAAAGAATGATTGAAAGATGCTAATAAATGCTTACGAGATGTGTATTAAGGAAACATACCCGGGATTGTCATTAAGCATGCATTATACATAACAGATGTAAATACGTGTATGAATGAGTATTAATGTGATTGTGCAATATAGTAAAGTGTAAATGTGTATGATTGTATGATATAGAAGAGAAATTAGAGTAACCACATCCAGACGTTGCTGGGACATCGAGGCAATAAGCTATCTGGAGCAAACTGTGAGTAACCTAGATGGTCTCACATGATTAATTGTTTGCTTTAAATTCTGTATTGAATTATTATTTCATGTGAATGTATTGATTCCAGATATTGAAGAGGCATTTTCTGCATGAATATCATATTGGAAGTGCTCATTGTATGTGAACTTGATGAAATAAGTGATACTCAACTTAACTGTTGATTGTCGGACCAAAGTCCAATGATAAATGTGAATGAAAATATGAACTTGAGCATGAATGTGAATGATTGAGCACTAGAGATTGATTGAATACATGTGAAGCATTTCACTACATGAATGCATACAAACATAAAGGTAGTTGTGACTGGAGTCGCCATTGACAAAGAGTTTAAAGCTCAAAATGTGGTAAGAGCCTATATAAAATAAGCCTTGTATCCCTAATAGATAAGGGATAGTTATTAATGAGCCTGATATCCGCAATAGATATGGGATAGTGAAAAAGGCACTCAATCACAATAATATAATAATTGAAAGTGAGTCTCATGAGCATTGCACATACAATTTGGTACGCATTATGTGAATGATTGAATTGAGCTGTATGATCTGTTATGAATGTGAACTGTGAGCTATATGAACAAACTTGTCTTTGATTGAAAATGTTGATTAATGAAGTGATGTGAATTATGTGGCTATATGAATTCAATATGAATTGTTGTGTTATGTGCTAAAAATGAGCCATCGATGATGGTAGCTCACTAAGTTCGCAAAACTCACTAAAATTGCAACGTTAACTTTCAGGTACGAGAGAGGCGGCTTAGTTACTAAGATGTTCTAGAAGAAGCTTAATACTACTTTTGAATAGAAGAAATGGCTCAAAGGTCGGTCAACTGAGACCGAAGGATTTAGATGGAGTTTTGCATATTTCCTCATACATGTAGCTTACTTTTGTAAACAGAGCTGTAAACTCTCATTTACTTTGATAATGTATATATATGGATGATGTTATAATGCTACAATGTACATTTTGCTTATGAAATGAAATAAGGAATTGGGTTTTTAGATATTGTGATATTTTTGTTTTAAATTAGGATGCCATGAGATAGGTGAAAGTGATCTAACTAGTGTGCTGATTCTGTTGAGTATGTGCTCAAATGTCTGATAGACATACGGGCACGTGTCATATGGGAGTAGGGTGTTATAAAAAGAGAGTCCTGATACAAAGTCAGTTTTTTAGTTCCAAAAAGAAGACTATAACTTAGCCTATCCAAAATGGATATAGAAATCAAATGCATCCTAATAGAGAGTAAATAAGCGACATCATGTAACACCAAAAGATGTCCTGTATTTAACAGTAGTTTAACTATCCCAAAACTTTGACTTTGGTATCATCTCCCATGTAAACATGTTGCTCAAAACTAGTCGACCTTCTTCGACTTCTCAGTTTCTGCAAGGAATTTGTAACGTGAATTGTTGCTCCAGTTTCTAACCATCAAGTATTTAAGGGTACATCAATAACATTGGACTCTAAACAAACCATCACAAGACAATTGCCTTTCTTCTCTAAGTAAGCTTTGAGTTTTCATCAATCAAGCAATCAACTTTCTTGTCCCCAAAACTCTGACAAAATTTGAACTTCTCTTTAAAAAACTTATTCTTCTGACTAAAAGAAGATGTGCCTGCCTATCCACTTCCTTTAAGACTAACAACTTTCTTTTTAAAAAGCTTTTGGTCACTTGAGCTATTAGAAGTGAACTTTCTCTTTTGAGAATTGTTGTGGTTTTTCATTATGAAGATGTTTCTTACCCTTCCTTTTTTCATGTCATTATCTTCCTTGATAAGAATAACAGTTATCTACTCAACAATCCATTGCTCTTTCTAAGCATTATAGCTTGATATGATCGAATCAAATTTAGAAGGAAGAGTCCCCATCATAAACCATACAATGTAATCCTCACCAAGGTCCATATCTATAGCCTTAAGCTTATGGTAGCAGCCCATGAGCTTGTCGATGTGAGCCCTAATGTCACTTGCACCATCATAAAAGGTGTGATGAAGCATGTTTAAGTACTCATTCTTCTCATTCTTTGAGAACTTCATGTACTTCTTCTTAATGGTAGCAAGAAAATCCTTTACATTATCAGCCTCGGGAATACTATCACGAATGGATTCATCTATATGATACCTCGTAATAATCAAAAAGCATCAGTTAGAGTATTGCCACTCTTCATAGGATTTCCTTTCCTTCTTAGTATCATCATCAGTGGGTTTTGGTGGGGGATCAATTCTCAAGGCCAAGTCTATTTATATGATAGTCAAATTTATGATGAGAGATTCAACTCACTGCTTGTGGTTAGTTCTAATCATTGTTAAGATAACAGAGACTGTCAGATTGCTTAAAGCTAAATGAGAACTAAGAGTAATAACTATGATATGCATGTTAAAACAGAATCATGCAATTTGTGCTCTTTTTCTTAAAATTAATTATATCATTCATACTAGAGTTCTTTAAACAAATATAAGATTCATTTACAGGTAATAACAATTTATTAAATATTACAACCAAATCATCAATATACTATCGAAAGGATAGAAAAATTATTTGGTTCATAATATTTCAATAAAATTTCTTCACCATATTAAGCATCCCACTACGTAGTAATTATCGACAGCATAATTAATTACCCATATAGATATTAACGTTATTTTAGAGGAAAAACATAAAATTTTAAACATACATTAATATTTAAAAAATCCTCATTATAAATAGTTTCACATGCTCAATTCTACGAGAGGTAAAAAATAAGCGTTCACTATTGTCAACATATAATCATGTTTATGCCATAATAAGATTAAAACAATTAGAATTATCAAATAAAAATTACTAATTAATCTTGTGCATAAACATATGGGAAAAATAGAATTAAAAAATGGTGCAAGAAAGAAAAATGCCCCAAAAAGGACCTTGCACGTGCCACCACCCACAATGTGCTGAAAATATAATTTTTTAAAAAAAAAATATGTACAAAGTCGAGTGTGCATGTTGCCTGAGTCGAGACGAGGTTTACCTCTAACCGGGTCGGCAATTTTGGAGACATTTTCTTCCATTTTTCATGCTATAGGGATTTCCCATATCCATTTCATTCAAAATTGCTCCAAAATATGAAAATGTCAAACCCATTTTGGCCATTATCAAAAACATGGGAGTTTTTCAAAAAAACTCACCCAAAAAATCGTGATTCTTTGTCCAAAACAAAGATAAAAGGCAACAACAACAACCAACAACATTTTCTGAACCTTAACGCATCATTTTGAAGTTATTTACGCTAAAAATGATTTGAAATAAAAACAATTTTGTACAAAAACGAGCCCTAAAATCAAATGACCATAGAGTTCTAATACCAATTGCTATGTTCACATCTGCATTCATCAACATCATACAACCAAGATCTCATTTTATTTAGAGCATAACAACAAAATGAAAATGATATACCTCCAAAGCTTGGCATATAGTCTTGGATTTTCTCCATCCTTTAGCACAACCTATAAAAAAAAACCAAGAACACCTTGTGCAAAAGAGAGCTAATGGTAGAAAGACCTAATGTTCTTTTCACACCCACAAACACTATATATATACACAATCTTAGCATATGTTATATCTTATAACATGTTCTACCCTAAAGGGTATAATAGAATAATTGTGTCATTTTAAGGATGTTATGAACTATAGTTTGATGGGCCAATATATAGTTATTAGGGTACTACCATGTGCCACAAATGCAATTAGTAAATTATTAACCATCCCATTATGGTTATTAAACATACATTAGGCAATTCGATTAATTGTTATGCATATGAAATTAATGTTGCGATTATATTAGTCCACATATTTCTAACAGTTACTCCATATCTTCAGAAGTTTAACTTTTTCTTTACTCATATAGATGCGAGTCTAAATATAATGAAGTAATGATTATTGGACCTACTAGTGAAAATGATTAGCTAAGGCAAACAATGATCTAAATCATTAAATGTGTATATATTCTTGATGGTCAAGGTTGCTAATAGAGAAATAAATCATTATATAAGTTATTATTGGAGCTGTATTATGATTGATCATGACACTCCTAACATTAACCAATTGACGTTAATTTTGGCAATGTTAATACTATTTTTGCCCAAATAAACCCCAAATAGTGAAGCCTATCGAAGGTTCCTCACGTATGACATATCTGTGAGTATTATTTTATATTTCTATTTGTTGAATTAAATCAAAGCAAAATAAATTCTACATTTGCCTTATGAGATAAATATTTTATTTATTAATTTTGAGTAGTGATACAAAGCATTTATGTCTTTGAAATTGATTAATAATAAATTAAAAGTTTTTAGAAATTTAAATATTACACCAGGATAATCATGTATATTAAATTGTGAACCACTAGTAATGGAACAATTTTTAGTAACCTTTCATATGCTATTGTATTATATACTATTTAAATGTAAGAAGGATAAGAATTAGATTGATTATAACTTAATGAAGGAATCTCCAAATAATAGAGTCCTCAAATTTATCGAAAAAAAGAAGAAAGCCTAATTATCTGAAATTTCATATTTAATGTACGACTATGTGGTTAACTGTATTCTTGTTTAAAAATATGAATCCCAAATATGAATTGCATGAATTAGTATAAAACCATGCATGAAATAGTATTAATATTGTTTTAACATAGTTATTTATGCGAACATGTGGTTAATCATATTCTAGTTTAGAAAGCAGTCATCTACGGGTTATGTTATGATGTCATTCATCAATCATGTTATGATGTTAAGTGATTACAATAATAGATGGGACCTTTCATAAGCTATAGGCCTTTTTTATTAGAAAGGAGAAAGGACTTTGTGATAACTTTCCTTAACACATTTTTGTAAATGGCAGAATAGAATTGAAGATTTGGATATAGATGTCAGATGTATTAAGCCCCACAAAAAAACATGAAATGTATTGAGCCATATAAAAAACCATATAAATTAAACCAAAAATATTAGTTCTTCTCTTAGGAAAAAATATTATATAACTGCTTGTCCTACATACACAAGTAAGGCAAGAACTCAAGTCCTCCAAAGCTCTTTTAAACATTACTTTGATGTTGTGTGTATCCATTATGTATAATGCTTAAGACTTAACCTAAATCATTTTTTATGCTTTTCCTTGATGGTTTCCACTCATTTTTATAAAAAAAATTATAAGTTTACTAGTGTATAATATTGAGCGAAAGGTAGTCAAGAAAATATTGAGATAATAAAGAAGGAAACTTTGGTAATTTGATTGTGTAAATTCTTGATCAAAACCAAAATTATAGTAAGGAATATATAACTGTAAAACTTCCTTTCCCCCTTTTTTTAATGTTTTATCTATCTACCGTATCTTATGCTTCTCATTTGTAGATTAAAATGTTATTATATATGAAGAAATTTCTTTTAAAGTTAGCTTTTTAGCATAGAAGCATATATTAAATTGAGGGAACAATTAAACTTTGTTTATATGTATTCTTGATCAAAATCACAGTTATGATTAGAAAAATAAATCCAAAAGTTCTTTCCTTCATAACTCAATATTTATATGCCCACTGTGTCCCCTCTGAAATAAAGAATTACTAAGATGTGTCCCTTTTAAAAGAGAGAAGTACTAAGATGTTGATGAAGGAAATGGGACACATACCTTTAAATGTATTTTTTTACTCAATATTTTTTATGACTATGGTCTCTTCTTTAAGGATTGATATATACCATTGTATTTGTAGCGCTATTCTTGTGGAAATAAATTTAATTTTGCCATATATAATTACTCAAGTATTATAATATAAGTTAATTTTTTTCTTTATGATGAAGTGGTGATTATTACACATACTGATGAAAGCAAGACATACAATGTTCTAACCTTTTTCCATATACTGTACTTTTACCGATGGTCAAGGCATATCATTACAAAAAAGTCTTATATAAATAAATATTGGTGGTTTAACCATGATTGATTGCCATTCTCGGCATTGGCTAAGTGTAGTTCATATAATGGTCAAGTACTACTGATTTTAGCAATGATAATATTGTTACTACACAAACAAACCATAAATGGTGGAGTATTTAAGGAACATTCATTGTGTATGGTATATGCATTAGCATTGTAATGTATTGATATTTATTGAAATAAAATAAAAACATAAGTTTATATTTGTCTTATAGAATAAATTGATATTATCTTATTTTTACAGACTAAAAATTTAAATTATAACCCAATATTCGTATTATGATTTAAATTAAATATGTAGATAGTTGTGTAAATATGAAATAATATTAAATTTTAGAATATTAATCTAAATTTGGTAATAATTGTAATACTCCAAGCTCATACACACTTTTCATTTTCCAGCCAAAGTGAACATAATATGGAAAATTTGTCTATAATGGTAGGTATAAACCATATTTTTATGTCAATTTATGCATTTAGAACATTTCCACCTTTCATTAATAAAAGAAAGCAATGGAATGTCGAGATTTATAAGAGGTTGTATTAGATTTGCAGGGATAAATAAAGATAACTAGATATGCAAAACATAGAGGAAAAGGAAAAGGTAGCATATGGAGATTTTTGCAATATACCCTAAAATTAATGGATAAAAAAATTAAAGGTTCATAAGTATGAGTTATGTACATGGTTTTGTGTGGCTTAATTATTTAAAATTTCTATTTTGTTGTGATCTATGTTGTTCTACAGAATCTCACATACTAGAGCATAAAAAAATTTGGTTATTTCATGTCTTCAATTGATTTACGAAAACAACCCTATAAATTCTACTACTCTTTAATTTATTCATATGGTTCTATATAACTTGAACCTTTTATTTTCTCTTGTATCCTTTTTATTCTTCAAAGTCTAATATATCATAATCTTACATATTATGTTTATTTTATCTTTTTTGTTGGAAACTAGAAACAACTTTAAAAATGGATAGGTTTGTTATACCATTCCTCTTTGAATAACAATGACACATCATCAAACTATGGAAACAATTATGTGATCTTCATATGCAACCTAGACAACATTTAAAGAACTATCAATTAATCTTCTTTGACTTTATGATTAAGCTCTTAGACTTGAGATAAAAAAACTTTCTATTTACAAAGTTCCTTTAGGCATTGTATTAGATGTTGTTGCCTACATAACAATAACAACAGCATATCGTGAACTTATTGGAATAATTACACAATCTTTATATGCAACTTGGACAACATTTAGGGACTAATTCATCTTTCTTCTTTGACATTATGATTAAACTCTTAAACTTGAGATGTAAAAACTTCCTATATATAAATGAGTTCCTTTGGGCATTACATTGGAAGTTGTAGCCTATATAATGAGAATTATTAATGATGATATGGAATTGCTTACTTTGAAGCAAGGCATTTTTGCATGTCAGTACTTATCTATGTATGGTATAGAAAAATGAAAACGTCTAGGATCATATTTCATTACTATTTACCATTGAATGTTATTAAGCTTATCATAACCTATTATTGTATAGATCATTATGATTTTTATTTTGTTTAATTTATATATAGTCTAAAATCATTAATTATTTTAAGTATGCTATGATGATGATTGTAATAATGTCAAAAATGGAATGAGGATGTTTCACAGATAAGTAATTCTTTCATATTTAAAAGGAAATATAATGAGTGAGTGGAAGGATTCCTATGCTTAAACATAAAATATACCAAGACTCAATAAATCCAATACTAGGTCTATGAACAAAATTATCATGATGCATTTAAAATAAGTAACAATTTCAGTTAACACTAGGAATACCATTTATGAGTATAAACTATACACTCACTTAGTACAAACTATATTAACAAGTACGAAACCATGGCCGCATAAATAATACAAAACCTTAATGTCAAGGAAATGAATTGATACGTAACTGTGTAAAACACTATGTGAATTAAAGGTTTTCTTTAACTACGAGGGATTAAACTTGGTGCTATTAAAGTTCTTATAGGGATAATATAAAGGAAACTGATTAGTAAACTATATGAATTAAATATTTTTTCTAACATTTTTAACTATATAATATTTTGGTCAATAACCTTTAAGTTTTAAATATTTTTATAGACAATGCAAAGCACATAAATTGGTTTATGACCTTGCATCAAATTATATTTACTGAAGGATTTGTTCATCATAGTTTTCTACATAACCATGTGGTGAACCATATACTTGTAAGGAATTTGGAAGGGATAATGTGAAAGACACAGATCAGTAGATGATCTTATAGAAGAACATGTTCATTATAGTTTTTTTCAACATAATTCAGTACACGATTGTGTACAAAATAGTATGTTAAAACAAGAATCAACGTATCACCACTAAAGATACGTAAGACATGAGCTTTAAAATGGGAATATATTGAATGCATTGATATAATACTAGAACATAATGTCTTGTTGAGTGATGGTGTAGGACTTAAGATTGGGGTATGGGTGTTAGTTATATTGAACGCCGTAAGAAGATATGATATGTATTTTTAACTTAATAATGTCATTCCTGACTCTGTAATCCCAATTCTCCTCTTATGAAAAAATATGATAAAATTATCTCATATTGGCAATTAAGGAAAGAACTTATTGAGTGCCTCAATAGCTCTTTTAAGTATTACTTTGATATCATGTCTACCCACTATATGCAATGCACAAGACTTAATCCATATCATATTCTTTCTTTTTTTCGTTGATCCTTTTTCATCCATTTTTTATATAAAAATTCATAATTTAACTTGTGTATATTATTGAGAAAAAGTCGATTAAGCAAACATTAAGACAACACAAAAGGGAATTTTGGTAGTTTAGTTATGTGAATTCATACTAGAAACTATGATAATGATAAGGAATAAATATTTCCTAAAGTTCCATTCCCTTTTCCTTAATGTTTTTAACTATCTACTGGGTCTCATTACTCTCATTTATAGATTAAGATACTATCATATAGAAAGATATTTCTTTAAAAGCAAGCTTTTTGTGAGGTGAAAAATGTTGGGAACTTACTATAAAGAGAAATTGAACTTTGATTGTGTGTATTCTTGATCAAAACTATGATTATAATCAGAAATATAAAACCCAGTAAAGTTCCTTCTTTCATAACTCAATACTTCTTTTTAACCATAGGTCCCTTCTGGAATAGAGAGTTATTGAGATGCTGAAAAAAGAAAATGAGTATATACCCATGAAAGTATATTTTTTTGGTACTCAACAATTTTTTAACTCCACGGTCTCTCCTCTAAAGATTGATGTTTACTATTATTTTTGTACCGTTATTGTTGTGGAAATTTATTCAATTTTTCCATATATAATTAAGTAAGAATTATCATAGAATTTGACTTTTTTTCTTTATGATGAAGCGATGATTGTCAAACATACTAGAAAAAGCACACAATGCTCCAACCTTTTTCCCAAGCATTGTATCATTCCTAATGGTCAAGATATGTTGAAAGGTGCTTAATGGATTATTTAGTTATTTCATGATACTTAGCGATTAAGGACATGAAATTGTTTTAGATACTCACATTGACTCATATGCGATTTTAGGCACAATTCAGAAGCAAAGAAGTTAAAGTGAGTCAAAGTACGATATTTGGGCCATTTTTGGAAGATTTATTTTTACTTGCCTTCATGAAGCAAGAAGAAGAAAATTAAATGACAAGAAAGATGGAAACACAAAGAAGAAGAACGAGGGCTGCATGGATTTTTGCATGGATGATGCATGGATTTGCATGGTATCAATTTAAATAATGGACAATCAAGCTCACGGTTGCAGTAGGTTGATAAAGGGAAGTATCAAAATGACAACAAAAGAAGGAGCAAAATGTAGCATAACTAAAGGAGCAAAACGCAGCACAGCCAAAGGAAAACAATAGCAGCTGGAAGAGAAGCAAAAACGACGATGCAGGAGATGAAGATGCAGTAGGCGAGGAAATGCAAACTAGTCTACGTTTCACGCAGACATCCTGCAGAAACACAGAAACGTCTGCGTTTCATACAGACGACGTCTGTGGCACGCAGATGTTTTCTAGCACAGTAGCAACGTGGGTTTAAACAAGAGTGTATAGGAGCAGTGGACCAGATATTCATTTGTCACATCTTAAAACAATGGAGAGCATAGTAGCGTAGAGAGGAGGCGCAATAGGGAAGAGCAAACAGGGGATTCTTCAGTAGGGGTTATTAATGGGGGCTGAAGTATTTTTTTGGGAGAGACCCATGGAGGGCTAGACGTCCCGACGCTAGTTTGGAGGGTACATCGACATGGACGACATGAGTTAAGTGTATTTCACTATTTTTGTTATATCTTTCTCTCATGAGGAACTGATAATGTTATCTTGTGTTGATTGAATTGGATATTGTGAATAGATGATTTTTATGCATTCATTGAATCGTTTATTTTCAAACCCATTGCTAGAATTTTGAAATAATCTATAATTGTTATATTGAATTTCATGTGTAGCGACTAATGATTTGTAATTATTAGGGATAACATAACCTAGGTTAAATGACGCATCGTATATGGTTGTTCCCTTAATTAATCAGTTTTCATAATTCCTAATGCTACTACCTAATTAAATAGAGAGGTTATATCCTAGGTTACTCGGTGGTTATGTTTAATTACTGATCGTATCTTGATTAAGCAAAACTTATGAAAAACTCAGGTTAATTATTAACCCACGATTAATAGTTACTAGGAGAGGTTTGAGAACAACAAATCAATGAAATATGTTTAATTAGAGTGTAAGTCGAGATTGAACCAAAGAATCAGGTCCTTACCGAATTACCCACTTTTACCTTTTTTTTTTTACATATTTTCTTTAATTTGTTTTTATTAGTCTAGTTTCATTTTATTTTCTTGTTTGAAAAATCCAAAACCCCTTGTTAAACCTAAACACTAGTTACTTTCATTTTGGAAACTTTACACACACTTTCTGTAAGATCGACCTAGACTCATTACTGCTATAATAGTAGCCTAGTTATTTTATTTTGACTAGCTTTATGACATATTGTCATTTTTGGCATTGTTACTAGGGAGTGCGGTGTTTTAGTTTTTGTTTGTGATTTAATTGGTTTTTTGTATATATTTGTTTGTAATTGGTTTCTTTTTAGTTAATTCATGATCCTTTCTTTATTCTGTTTCGTGTTTGTGGTTTATAAAAAAAATTCATGGATGGAAGTAATTTTTTCTTTAGCTCTTACTCTCAAACCTATAACCAAGGTTGGATAACTTTGGTTATAGATGGGATAACCATTAGAATCACTTCTATGATAGTTTACAAGACAAATAGTAATTCCTGTGTGGACCAAAAGCTTCTTGTCAAAACTCAGGTACATCTCTAGCTTCAAAAGAGTAGCAACAACTTCAACAGAATACCCAATAGTTCCTGCAGGAAATGAGGCATATAACATCTAGAAACTAGAACTTGTAAAGCCAAATGGGTGAAATGGAAGTGGGGATCGACTGCTTAGAATCACAAATGGAAAAGGAGTAGCCATATCAACTCGAGTAGTATCCAATGGACATTAGTGCAGGGACCTTACAAAGTGATGAGGAACTAAAGAATCTTGATATGACTACTCAAGGAATTGCTTGTATAGAAGAAGTTGAGAAGGAGCTCGAAGGGAAAAAAAAGATACGTCTTTTAGCTTAGAGGTAAAAACTAAGTTCATAATTATTATTGAGATTCACTATTTACCTTTACCTAGTAGGTTAGAGGAATTAAATGAAGAAGAAAAAGGTAAAGATATGTTCAAAAGAAAACGGTAAAGAGATGCTCAAAATATTTCCGGAGTGTATGAACTCAGTCAAGATTGATAATTTGAGGATAGGAAAGACACTAAATGGGGATGATGATCAACTAAGGCCCTATCCGGCACTACCCTCGCATGGAAGTGACACTAAATATAGTAACAGAAGGTCATAATTTTGTCACATAAGGTAAGTATGGAGTCGAGCCAGTGACCCTAAACCAAGGTTCTTCTTGGGAGGCAATCTAAGGGAAGTAAATTTCTTTTCTTTACATTTTCACACTTCTTTTTATATGCATGTGTGTTCATTGTTGGTTTATTTCTTGCTTGTTTTAAGTTTTCAATTAAAATGAGAAAAAGAATAAAACAACAAAACAAACTTTTTGTCTTTTCTATTGATTCTAGGACTATATAGTCATGATTAAAGAATGAATTGATTATAAAATTTCGTAGGAACATTAGCATGTACTTTTACTCTTGTGATTGGTTGATGTTCATTATCTTTAGAAGAGAAGTGACTAGTGGTAGACAAAGCCGGTGAGATTTTGAGCCTTATTTGACTGACACATTCATATTAGTCTCATTGTCTTTTGATAATGTGTGACCTTCATGACATATACATCCTAATTTTGCCTTGAATTTCTATTCGAGACCATATTTTTATCACATGCATTAACATGGATATGAATAAGCATTCTTTTCTTTTCCGAACTACATTAGCCAAATAGCCCACCCATTATATGATTTTCCTTTTTGATAAATCGCCTTGAGCTTTGATTGCCTTTTCTTTGTGTATTAGCCATATTACATGCTTTAACCTAACCAAATGTCCTTCCTAAGCCTTAAAGATAGTCGAACATTTGTTGATTGTTGAGTTTATGGATATACAAAAGTATAAGTGTGGGGGTATGCATATGTGTAGGTTGGTTATAATGTTGGGATGTTATTTTATTTTTCATTGAAATTCCCATGTTGATGTAGTTTATTTTAATTTTTATAAGACAAAAGAAAAAAAGAGAGAAAAGAAAGAAAAGAAAAGAAAAAGAAGTATAGAAAAATAGAAATTTTTTATTTAAATAAATGTATCAAGGAGTAAGTGCATAAGTGCTTTGAAAGGTTATTCATACTTGATGCATCCTCCTAAAGTTGTAATGAATATGTTATTAGAGTATGTTGAATATGAGGTAGATGTTGGCTTGGAAGGTTAACTATTTTGTGCTTTCAATGTATTGTTATCAATTGTATAAGTGATTCCTTTGGATTGGTATATACTTCATATGGTTTATGAGTGAGAGCTGAATGGGGTTGTGAAATATAAATGTTACATTCGTCATAGCTGACGGTACCCAGTTTTTTATGAGTCTTACTTTGTTTCACTAGCTTAATGACTTTCAAGTTACTTGACCCAAATACATGTCACCTGACCTTTACCCACATTATAACCTTGAAAATTCCTTTGATTCATGATTTTCCATGTGAATTTTAGTGGTGGAGAAATGAAATGATATGCAAAGTTGTGGATTATCATGATTATGAATGATATTGAGTGTACCCGTGGATATATCTTAGTTTAAACACATTTTTCAAGTCTAAATTAGATTGCTTAGTTTTTGAAGAAGATGAATGTTGATTGATCGTGAGTAAAATCTTGGAATGTTGACTTCTTTCTATAATTTTTGAAAGTCATTCATCTTTGCTTATGATTATATATTCTCGAAAAATATGGGAATTGAGTAAATGCTTTTAGGTCTTTGAGCTTAATTTTAATGTTTTGCCCAAGGATGACCAAAAGCTAAGTGTGGGAGAAATTGATAGGTGCTTAATTGATTAGTTAATTATTTCATAACACTTAGCAATTAAGGACATGAAATTGCTTAAGATACTTGTTAAGTCAAGAGGACTTTACAATGATTAATTTTGATGACAATCAAATAATAATAATGTTAGAAACAAATGAATGTTTTTAATAAGTATGTTAAGTGTGCAGACAAAGTACAGAACATAGACGCAGACATAGATGTAAAGTTAATATAGACGCAGACGTAGACGCAAAGTTAATATTGACATAAATGCAGACGTAGACGTAAAGTTAATATAGATGCAGACGCAGACGCAAACATAAAGATAGACGCAGATGCAGATACATTAGCACGTCAGAACAGTTATTTAGTCAGAGTTAATTACAGAACTCAACTAAATGGAAGTTATCTAGAAGTGGTTATCTATAAGTGGTTATCCAGAAGCAGTTATCAAGAATAAAGAAGCGGTTATCAAGAATCAAGAAGCAGTTAGAGATGAAGACTATAAATATTAGTTGCAGTCGAAGAAGCTACATTCTTAGAAAATTCGGAGACAAGTTAGAAAGCTAGACAATCTGAGAGAAAATTCTTACAGTGCTTACTTAGAATAGAGCTAACATTATTGTAACAAAAGCTCACAATCTTTTTCTAGTGAGAGAAAGAAAAGGCTG
>JANZXR010000172.1:33973807-33985689 GCA_027575705.1 Erythroxylum echinodendron | reverse complement strand
AATCAGACGAAACTTGAATATGGTAGTCTTTAGAGACCAATCGTCTGACACGTCATGACCTAGACAATTCTTACAAAGGAAGATAAAAAGTTTTAACTCTTCAAAAGCTAGTAACTACAAGTTACAAATGGTAATTATTTTTAGAGGGAAATATAAACGAATGCCTATTAGACAGTTCAGAAATAAACCTACTATAGAAAACTCTTGAAATCCTCTAAAATTGATTTCTGCAAAACTCTAAAAAAAATTGTTCATTTCGAGACCTTTCGGTTATGCCCTCATGTTCAGATTCTAATCTCTTTACCTTGAGAAGTTCCTACTATCTAAAGATTGCAATAGAGCAAGCAATGATTTATAGAAAGCATGTTGATTTTGAATCCTTATAGGAGAATCAGATGGACATCGAACCCGAAGTTAAGGCAATCGGATGGAAAAACTTCTTTCAGGTTTGTGACACAGTTTATCTGAATGAAGTGTATGATTTTTGGAAGAATGCAAATGTGGTAGATGATACAATAGTATCATTGGTGGATAGACTGTCAGTTATTGTGACACTGGAGCTAATCGAGAAGGTTAGTGGATGTCTACATATTGGAGAAGAGGTGTCTTACAACCCTAGATGAATGATTCAAAATCGTCTAGAGAAGGCAATGGTAAATCGACAACTTTATGGATGTAATTACCCATAGGACAAGAAGTTGTAGAACCTTATTCTGAAGGCTAGGGTTCTATACAACATACTTTTTCACTGCATTTTACCAAGATCAGGATCAAGGAATGTTGAGACAACAATAGATGATCAATGCCTGTTCTACCTACTCAACCATAAGGCTATCAATCTTCCACACCTGATTCTAAGGTATATGATGAAGACGAAGAAGGACTCTAATGCTTTTTTGTATGGTATGCTGCTGACAAGAATCTTTAGAGATTTTGAAATTCTCCTGGACAGAGGAAACAGGGTGAAGATGAACATTAAAAGTGTTATTAATGCAGCAACCATTGGTAAAATGGGATTGAGTACAGCTTCTATGCCAAAAGAAAGGATTGAGGGGGAGCATGCAGCTAGATGAAGCATGAGTGGGGATGTTACTCCCAAAGAGAAAAAGAAACCTCAATCTTCTGAAAGAATGGCTACAAAAGAAAAGAATAAATCGTCTAAAGTAGCAACTGAAGTTAAGACAATGAGGCAAACAGAAGAAAGCCAAGTGAGTCTATCTAGAAAACAAGTGTCATTGAAAAGGAAGGTAGAGGCACTTGATTTTGAGAAAATCAAAAAGTCAAAGAGATCACCAAGAATGTAAACTCTCCGGCAAGAAGAACAAAAGAGAGGAAGTCAAATGACTCTTGGTGCACAATCTCAATAGATAGAAAGGACATCATAAGCCATAAGATCTCTAGTCTCAATTTTGCAACAAGTACAGACAGAGCAAACCAAAGAGACTGGAATTAAGAAGAAATTAGAGTTTGAAAGGAATAGAACTCAACTACAACCATCTTCTGGACTGGCAGAAGAAAATAAAAAGTTAAAGACTAGTTAGAAAGAAACTAATTCAACTGGGAGTCAACGAATAGAAAAATCAGTTGAAGAAAGAGTGGAATCTTATAGTCGTATCAGAAAAGAGAACTTGAAAATAAAAGTGAATGAAGAAGAGGTACCTGTTAGAGACAGAAGATCAATAACAATCAGAGAACCTGTGAAAAGGTTGGTCAAGGTACAGATTGAACCTATTTTGATCAATAATCGGTCTATGCATATTCTAAATCATGAACAAAGGAGATTATATGGGATTCTAAGGGATGAGAAGGTTGAACCATATCCACAGAAGATGACCAAAGATCGGTACACTATCTACCTAGTAACGAGTAGAACATTGATCAAGATCATACCTGACAAACAACCAAGAGCTTCAAACATTGTACACAATGTTGAAAAAGGGAAACATAGCCTGAAAGAGCAACAGGTGACCTAACTGAAGAACAGAAACAGGAAGCAGTGAGAAACATAAACGAAGTATGTCATGCAGAACAATCAAGAGGAGTCTATGTTTCCCATCACATCTCAAAAGCATCAGGAAGTAATTGTGGACGCTTCACCACAGATGTTAGTTTTCAGGTAATTGGAAGGGTGACCAAAGGACAGTATGGATCTATCCAGGTTAGAGGTATGTTTGTCAACTTAGATACTTTTGTGCACCTGATTATGCACTTTAGACCTTTAAGTTTCATACCCTCACTTAAAGATGTCTTTCACCTTTTTGGAAAAACTATTCCCAAACTACCTAGACCTGATGACCTGGATCTATCATAAGGAAAGCAATTCTTCAAACGTCCTACCCTAAAAATAATAGAACTTGATGTCTTACCTTTGGAAACAGTTGTTGCTACAAGCTTCTATATGAGTTCAACACCACAAGTCAAACTTATTGGAATGGAAGAAGTAGGACATTCTGAGCAGGGGAGTCAGGAAGCCTTAGTGAAGTAGGTTGAAGAAATTAATACTAAGGTTACTAATCTACAAGACTCAGTTACTGATCTACAAGAATCAGTGTGTGAACTACATGAGGAATTAGCTTATATATGAGTTACAACAGAAGCAGACCTCAAGCTGATCAGAACAGAGATCCAGCACATGTTTTCTGAAATAATGAAATATCTGAGGTATTATTTTTGATTGATAACAAATAGGGGGAGAAGAAAAAAGAGAAGAAAAAAGGAGACATGAGGAGACAAGAAAAAAGAAGAATAAAAGAGAAGAAAAACAGAAGAAAAGAAGAAGATAACATGTATATATGTATTTTTTGTTGTCTTCTTATTCTTTGTGTATTGTTGTCTTCTTATTTCTTGTTTATTATCATCTTATTCATTTGTTGTTCATCATTTGAATAAAAATTGATTTGTCTAAAATTATGATTATTTGTTATCATCAAAAAGGGGGAGATTGTTAAGTCAAGAGGACTTTACGATGATTAATTTTGATGACAATCAAATAATAATAATGTTAGAAACAAATGAATGTTTTTAACAAGTATGTTAGGTGTGCAGACAAGGTACAAAACATAGACGCAGACACAGATGCAAAGTTAATATAGATGCAGACGCAGACGCAGACGCAGACGTAGACACAGAAGCAGACTCAAAGTTAATATAGACACAGACGCAGACGCAGACGCAAAGATAGACTCAGACGCAGATACATTAGCACGTCAGAACAATTATTTAGTCAGAGTTAGTTACAGAACTCAACTAAATGGCAGTTATCTAGAAGCGGTTATCTAGACGTGGTTATCAAGAATAAATAAGCGGTTATCAAGAATCAAGAAGTAGTTAGAGATGAAGGCTATAAATATTAGTCGCAGTCGAAGATGCTACATTCTTAAAAAATTCGGAGAAAAGTTAGAAAGCTAGACAATCTGAGAGAAAATTCTTACAGTGCTTACTTAGAATAGAGCTAACATTACTATAACAAAAGCTCACAATCTTTTTCTAGTGAGAGAAAGAAAAGGTTGATAGCCTAGAGAGGCTAGGATAGTGAAAGAATACTTTGTAAGAGATCTGAAGGGGCTCTAGAAGGAAAGAAAGAATACTTGTAATCGTTTGGAGAATAGTGAAACACTCAGACGAACTTTGAGGACTAGATGTAGCCCACAGTTTGGGGTGAACTAGTATAAAAATCGCAGTGTCTATTCTCTACTCTTTGCGATTTAACTAAGTAATAATTTTCATATAAATTTTGTGATATTCTTTTAATAAAGAGAAGTTCTTTTCAAGATTTTATATTAAAAAAAAAGAGGATACACCATTCGACCCCCCTAACGTGTGATTTACTTCAATACTCACCTTGAGTCATATGTGATTTTAAGCACAATTCAGAAGCGAAGAAGTTAAAGTGAGTTGAAAGTACGATATTTAAGCCATTTTTTAAACATTAATTTTTATTTGTCTTCATGGAGCAAGAAGAAGAAAATTAAATGACCAAAAAAGATGGAAACACAAAGAAGAAGAACGAGGGCTGCATTGATTTTTTCATGGATTATGCGTAGATTTACATGGTGTTAATTTAATTAATGGACAATCATGCTCATGGCTATAGTAGGTGGATAAAAGGAACTACCAAAATGACAATAGATGAAGGAGCAAAATGCAACACATCCAAAGAAGGAGCAAAACGCAACACAACCAAAGGAAAACGACAGCAGCCAAAAGAGAAGCAGAAATGATGACATAGCAAGAGAGGAAATGCAAACTAGTCTACATTTCACATAGACGACTTGCATGCAGATGACTTCTGTGAAATGCAGACATTTTCTAGCATAGTAACAACATGGTTTTAAAGAAGAGTGTACAGGAGAAGAGGACCAGATATTAATTTGTCACATCATAGAACAGTGGAACATTAGCATAGAAAGGAGGTGCAATAGGGAAGAGCAGATAGGGGGTCTTCAGTAGGGGTTATTAATGGGGGCTGGAGCATTTTTTTGGTGGAGACCCATGGAGGGCTAGATATTTTGGTGTCGGTTCAGAGGTGATATCAACTTCGACTACCCGGGTTAAGTGTATTTCAATATTTTGTTGTTTCTTCCTCTCATTAGGAATTGATTATTTTATGCTAGGTTGATTGAATTGGGTATTGTGAAATGATAATTTTAATGCATTCATTGAATCGCTTATTTACAAATCCATTGCTAGAATTTTGAAATAATCCGTAATTGTTATATTGAATTTCATTTGTAGTGACTAATGATTTGTAATTATTATGGATAACATAACCTAGGTTAAATGACGCATCGTATATGGCTGTTGCCTTGATTAATCAATTTTCATAATTTATAATACTACTACCTAATTAAATATAGAGGTCATATCCTAGGTTATTCTATGGTTATGTTTAATTAATGATTGTATCTTGATTAAACAAAACTTAAGAAAAAACTCAAGTTAATTATTAACCCACGATTAATAGTCGCTAGGAGAGGTTTGAGAACAACAAATTAATGAAATATGTTTAATCAAGGTGTAGGTCGAGATTGAACCAAAGAACTGGGCCCCTATTGAATTCTCCACTTTTATCTTTTTTTTACATGTTTTCTTTAATTTGTTTTTATTAGTCTAGTTTCATTTTATTTTCTTGTTTTAAAAATCAAAACCCCCTTTAAACCTAAACACCAATTACTTTCATTTTGGAAACTTTATATATACTCTCTGTGGGATCAACTTAGACTCACCACTGTTATAGTAATAGTCTAGTTATTTTCTTTTGACTAGCTTTATGATGCACTGTCACATGTCATTACATTAGATGTTTAACTGTGATTGATTACCATTCTTAATATTGGCCAAATGTTGTTAATTTAATGGCTAAGTGAAGTTAATCTTCACAGTGATAATACTAGGACTGTCCAAACAAACCTTAAATAATGAATCTTTTGAGGAAGTTTGGATATGTATGACATATGTATAAGTATTATAGCGTATTGATATTAGTAGAAATAAAAACAAAACAAAATGTGTGTTTGTTTTATGGGAAAAATTATTATTGACTTATTTATTAGCAAATTAAAAATTTAAATTGTAATTTAACATTCATTATGGTACATTGATTAAATATGAATTAAACCCTTGGCCAGCCGTGAAAAATTAAAATAATATTAAAATTGACAAAATTGATCTACACTTGGTTGTAATTGCAATGCTCCAAGCTCGTATACATTTCTAATTTTCCAACCGTAGTGAATGCGATAAGGGAAATCTTTCTATAATGATATATAGAAGCTTGAATTGTCATATCACTTAATTTATGCATGATAGCATGCTGAGAATTATCAGAGAATTTATTATATGAATAAACAAAAATAAATAAATATCTGAAATATAAAGGAAAAGGAAATGGTGGCATTTAGAGATTTCTGTAATATACTTTAAAATTGGTGGATAAGGAAGAAAAGTTTATAAGTATGAGTTATGCATATGGTTTTAGTAATTTGATCATTTGTAATTACTATTTGGTTGTGATTTTTTGATTATGTAAAATCTCATATAAAAAAATGAAAAATATTATTTATTTTATATCTCCAATTGATTTATGGAAACACCCCTAAAAAGTTTGTTGATCTTCATTGTTGTATATGGTTCTGGTACCTTGAACTTTGAAATTTTTTTACTATTGTATTATTTTTGTTCTTCAAAATATCATTTATTGAAACATCAAATATTATATTTATTTTATCTTTTTAGTTGGAAACTATAAGCAACTTGGAAAATGGATAGGTTTATTATACCAATTCCTTTCTAAATGACAAAAACACATTATCAACCTATGGGAATAGTTATGTAAACTTTGAATGTAACGTGGACAACATTTGAGGACTCATCTATTAACCTTCTTTAACATTACGATTAAACTCTTAGATTTGAGATATGCAAACTTCGTAAGTATATATGAGTTACAATGGACATGACATTAGATGTTGTTACCTATAAAACTAGAATTTTTGATGGCAATATGGAATGCTTATTATAAAGAAAGACAATTCTGCGTGTTAATACTTTTCTATACGTGAAGTGTTCAGGAGCATGTTTCACTTTGATTTACCATTAAACGTTCCTCGAAATATCAGAACCTTCTTCGTTATCTCACTATTTGCTTAGTAACTTTCTGTCCATACTATACACTAGTAAAATTAAGATTTTTTATGAAAAATTGGTAGACAAAGTTTGAGGAAAATACACAAAGAATGATATAGGTTAATTCTTATGAATTGCACAAAATGGATAGACATAAAATTAGAGATAATATTCCCATTTTCACTAAAATTGTTATTTTAAATGTATCATGAAGAAGGCTACATCCAATTCAAACTTGCAAGAAGATTTAATAGAAGAGAAAGGGGGATTTAGAATTATAAACTCTTTGCTTTCTATTAGTTTTTCTATATGTTTATATTTGATTTGTTTTATATTATGAGTAACTAAAAATTTTTAGTATCTAGTTCTGATGAGCCCTATTATAGGATAACAATATGTCTTAATCTTTTATTTAAAGCAATTATTTTGATTGATTTATTGTAATTCAATTATGTGATTTATTCTTGTTTTAATATATCTAGAATATTAGTGCACGATTTGATTTCATATAATTGAGATTAGGAAGTCCTTTTGTATGAATAGATGTACCATAATTGAAAGCAGTTGATTGGAAACCTAGAGATAAGTTGACATAAATCCTCTGAATTAGAGTCAAACTTAATAGCAGAATTCATAAATCGATAATCCAATCATAGAAGTTTTAACTAGAAAGATTTCTGTTTATCAACCAATGGATTAATTATTAGTAGTTTTGAGAGAGAGTTATTAACATAAGATAGGAATTTTCACAATCCGATAATCAATAAAATAATTGCATAATAAAATGTTAAATATTTAATGATTTGTAGGGAGATTCATCACATAGACTTTAATATTTGATATTGATTTTTCCAAGCAATTTCTTTTGTCTTTTGCGTTCAATATTGTTTCCAATTTTAGTTTATTTGTTTAAGTTTTATTTTCTGTTAAAAACCAAACATCCAATTTGTAGGCTAGATAATAAGAGAAGGGTAATTAATAATACTTACTAACTTCGTGGGATTGACCTGCACTTGCTTATGCTAGATACAACTACACTATGCACTTACGGTTAAATCGGTGTTGATATCTAAAATTAAAAAATCTAGTTTTTGGTGTCATTGCAGGGGACTATAATATTTGGAAAGCTTAGATTTTGTTAATCTAACCATTATTTTAGTTTTATTTTATTTTATTTTAATTACATTTTGGCTTATTCATTCAATTATCTTTCAAACTTCTCTATTACTTTGACTTTTTGACTTATTTTTAGGATATCAAGATTTAACATTATAGCCACAAACCACAATGGAAGGATGGAGCCATCAGTATCCTTATAAGAGCTATGATATGTCATCACAATATGTAACATCACCATATTGGAAAGAGTTGTTTCCTCACTTATTTTTAGAAGCTCAACTGATTTTCATGTCATTTTGTGATATTTTTGTGAGTGATCATTATAATCATGAATGTCAGGCACCAACTCATATGTGGGAACAACCAAGCATATACTACTAACCTCCAGGTGCATTATATAAGAATACATATAATTAAGAGTGGAGTAAATCTTACACATATGAATGGAATGATATCCTCCAACTAAATATGTATAATAAGATCAGTAATACAAAAGTATTATAGATAAACTAATAGAATACCTTGCCAAGTGTTTGGCAAACTACTTGAGCCAATCGACAATTTAGGGAGTTTCATCATCCCATATTTTATTAATAATTTGTCATTACAATGCACTAATGGGATATATTGGAATTATTAATTTTATAAATTATTCTCTCGTTATTATCTGGTAACATGTGGCTTACTTACAAGATACAAAACCCCTATGTGGAGAAACGAGTGGAAGTAAGCCACTAATCTTAGGCCCAAAATAACGATAATGTGCAAGGAACATTGAGCTAACGACATTAAACAAGCGCTACATGGGAAGCAACCCAAGAATTGGGATAGGTTTTATTTTAAATTTTATTTTATTTCTATTTTATATTTTGTATTTGTTTTCTTTATTGATATTTTTATTTTTAATCTTTTTTATCCCTTTTTCTTTATATTTTGCAAGGATGTTAGTATTTAGTATCAGATGGATAGTCCCAAAATTAGAATTAAAAAATTTTTATTACTTAAGGAAGTACCAAACTCCACTTTCTCATTTATAATATATGCTTATATTATGTACATTAAGGACAATGTACAATTTTAAATGTGAGGAAGAGGATAATAATTTTCTTAAGTTTATTATAATCTTTGTTGAAATTTGTCAATAAATATTGTATTTCATTATTGATTATTGATTAGTATGCAAAAGGATGATAGTTAGGATAAAATTACTTTTATAAGTTATATTTTTAGTAATCATTGAAATAGTTAATTTGAATGAATATTGCATATTATTTACACATATATAACCATTTTTATGTGAGTTTTTAAGCCTAAGAGCATAATTTCAAAAATTTTAAGCTCTTCTGTTCATTCATATGTGTTACCATGCATAGTTGGAAAATTCAAAAATTTTCTTTTATTATTCACATTAAGATCATAATTTGTTGAATTTGAGGCATTGAACTGATAAAGACACTTAGATTCAATGATTGTTTAACCTATTTCTTTGATAATTACCAATCTCATCTTTTAGGAATAACCAGGTTGAGCCTTAGCCTTTTTCATTGATTATCACCTAAATTATTAGCCTTTATCCTATTTTCTTTGGAGTCTTTCTATTTCTTTGAACCCTAAAGGTTATTCACATTACTTGAAAGTTTGAAACTTGAAAATTTGAAAGGTCCAATATCTCTTTCGTACATGATGAATGCTCAAAAAAAATATATAAAAAATGTGAACATAGAAAAGAAAAATATCTAGTACTAATGGATTCATACCTTACCTAAGCCTCATTACAACTTTATAAAGACCTTTTGATTTTTTTTTTTAGTTTATATAAGTGATAAAGATGTTATAATATTGCAAGCTTATGGTAAGAATTATACTAACTAATCATTTGAGAGTTGATACATTTCAACCTAAATTCTTGAGTGCATTGAGTGAAATCTTAGTGAGGGTGTAAATATTTATGCTTTTGATTTCAATGAGATTATTGATGTAATTATTATTAATATTGACTTGTGAAGCTAGTTTTAGGATAACTTGATTATACTTCTATGTTAATTTGATCAATATGATTTGATGACTTAGACTATGGATGGACAGGTTGGGATTAATAAAAGATGGATTTTATAAAGTTAATAATTTAGATTATGATTTGCTTGAGGATAAGTAAAAGCTTAGGTGTGGTGACGTTTGATAGATGCTAATTTGACTCTAATTATACACCTATATTTGATGTATTTTGCTTGATATTTTATAGATTTATTGTATATTTGGTACTTAATTTTCTCCAAGTCCATTTATAGGGTATAATTGCCTTCATAAAACAAAATGGGATAAATTTGGATGAAATTGTGGCATAAAATGAAGATTTGAAGCAAATTAGAGTTACACGATCGTGTACTTCTCTGTGAACATGTAAATTCACAATTTTAGACATTTTTGGATCTACACGGTCACCTATACGGGCTTGTAAGTGACCATTTATGTCTCAGTAACCTTAATTTTTTCTATAAAAGGAAGTGAGTGGAGGCAAATTAGAGAGAACCTAATTTTACAACAGATTTAAGATGTGAATCGTCCAGAGAGATGACCATTTTGATCCAGGGATGAGGAAAACATAAAGTTAACATCAAAAGAGATAAGATTGACGGTTACATCCAATGCAAAATTTAAAGAAGATTCAATAGAAGAGAAAGGGGAATTTAGAATTATAAACTCTATATTTTCTATTAGTTTTTTTGCATGTTTATATTTGATTTCATTTTCTATTATGAGTAACTAAACATTTTTACTGTCTAGGTGTGGTCCTCCCTAGTATAGGATAACAATATGTCTTAATATTTTATTCAATGCAATTATTTTGATTGATTTATTGTAATTCAATTATGTATTTTATTCTTGTTCTAATATCTATGGAATATTAATGCATGATTTGATTTCATATAATTAAGATTGAGAAGTCATTTTGTATGAATAGATCTACTATAATTGAAAAGAGTTGATTGCAAAACTAGAGATAGGTTGACATAAATCTTCTGGATTAGGGTCAATCCTAATAGAGGAATTCATAAATCAATAATGAAATCCTAGGGATTTTAACTAGAAAGATTTCTGTTTGCTAGTAGTCTCAAGAGAGTTATTAACATATGATAGGAATTTTCATGGACTAATAATCAATAAAATAATTGCATAATAAAAGGTTAATTATTTAATAATTTTTAGGGAGATTCATCACCTAGACACTAATCTTTGATATTGATTTTTCTAATTTACTTTGTCTTCTACGTTCATTATTGTTTCCAATTTTAGTTTATTAGTTTAAGTTTTATTTTCTATTAGAAGCTAAACATCCAATTCATAGGTCAAATAATAGGAGAAATGTAATTAATAATACTTACTGTTGGGATGGACCTGTACTTACCTGTGTTAGCTATGGTAGTGTCGTGTACTAGCTGTTAAATCAATATTGATATCTAAAATATATTATTCAGTTACTTTGGTAGTTTAACTATATAAATTCCTAATCAACATTATGGTTCTAGTAAGGAATATAACGTCAAAACGCCATCCTTTGTTTTTTTTTTGTGTTCACAATGTACCATCTAAAGATATAAATTTTGATATAGGAAGATACTTTATCTCTCCTATGAAGATTGATATATGCCATTAGACTTTTTTTACAATTCTTATAAAAAAGCAATTGATTTTTTTGGATATAATTACTCAAGAATTATTGTAGAAGTGAAGTATTTTTCCTCTATACTGAAGCATTGATTGTTGGACATATTAGTAAAAGCAGTTGAATGTTTTAAACATTTTCCATATATTGTATTCTTCTTGATGGTCAAGTGAGGTTAGTTTTAGTAGTGACTGTAACACCCCATTACCCTAGGGTACGCACCGAGACGCCCGTAGGTCATTCCGATACATATCCTAAGCTAACGGAGCGCTACGTGCAATTTCTACAAACTCCACATGGCATCACATACATTTAAATAAATAAAACCAGTAACTGTAAATAGCAAGATCTTTAAAACCAAATTTCTCTTTTCATTACTCCAAAACATCAGTTTATATATCAGTGTATAGTCTGTACATATAGAAATCCTAATACAGATACTATGCCAAAAGAAATGCAACAACTCCTAATTAGG
>JANZXR010000172.1:33952927-33966900 GCA_027575705.1 Erythroxylum echinodendron | reverse complement strand
GCCTACATCTAATGATCAAAATCCTAGCACTAAGCAAAGAGACATCAAATGCTTCAAGTGTTTGGGTTTGGGTCATAAGGTGAACCAATGTCCCAATAGGAAGATCATGTATTTGCGAGATGGGGTAATTGAATCAGAAGATAGTGATGGTGGTGATATGCCTGAGTTGGAGGATTACACTGATGAAGAAGTTGAGCAACCAGTCTAGGTCAAAACACTAGTAGTGAGGCGAGCTCTCAATGCAGAAGAAAAGATAGAGCTTGATGAACAAAGGGAGAACATATTCCACACCAGATATTTTTAATTAAGGGTAAGAAGTTTAGTTTAATAATTAATGGAGGTAGTTGCACCAATGTTACAAGCACAGTTTTGGTTGAGAAATTAGGGCTACCTCTCATTAAGCACTCTAGTCCTTATAAGTTGCAATGGCTTAATGAGTGTAGAGAGGTTAGGGTGAACAAGCAAGTGCTAGTGGCATTCTCAATTGGGAGATATTCTGATGAAGTGTTGTGTGATATAGTTTCTATGCATGCTGGTCATTTACTATTAGGGAAACCATGGCAATATGATAGGCGTGTAGTGCATGATGGATTCAAAAATAGGTATTCATTGATATGGGGGAGAAACACTTCATATTGGCACCTCTTTCACCAAGAGAAGTTCAAGAGGATCACTTGAGACTTGCAAAAGCCACGGAAGAACAAAAACTTAGAGAGATCGAGAGTTTAAAAAGAAAAAAAAAAGAAAAAGAGGTCGTTTAATAAAATAAAGACAAAGGCCCAAGTGAGAATAGGTGCACTAGTGAGCAAAAGAAAGAGAGTAGCATAATTGAAAAAGGAGAGAAGAGTGAAAAGAAGAATGTAATAAAAAAGAGTACTTTCTTTGCAAAAGAAAAAGAGTTGAGGAAGGTCATGTACATGCAGAAACCATTGGTTTTGTATATGTATAAGGAGTCATTTTCTAATGAGACTAACCTTGACCTGAAATTGCTTCCATTATAGAGCTGCAAAATTTTCTTGACATAGATGAGTTGTTGCATAAGGCCATCATGGTAGAAAATCAATTAAAGATCCAAAATGGTGCTGGATCGAGTTCCTGGAAGAAAAGCTTGAAGGAGTCCAAAAGTTTCTTCAAAGCCAAGGGAGACATAAAGCCAAAGGAGGAAAGTAAGCCTAACTTCTCTACTCTAAATCCTAAGGGTAAAAATGACTTTAAACCCTCTTCTTCTTCTAATCCTTCTTATAAAGTAAAGTACTTTAAATGTCAAGGTTTTGATCATACTGCTTCGCAATGACCTAACAAAAGAACTATGATTTTACTTGAGAATGAAGATGTTGCTAGTGAAAGTAGTGACAGTGATGATTTTGTTGATGTGCTTCCATTGATAGATGTTTCCGATGTTAATTGTGATGCTGAAGTTGGCGAAGCCCTTGTGGCTAAGCGTGCTCTTAACATCCAACCAAAAGAAGTTCTTGAAGAAGAGCAATGTGAGCACATCTTTCATACAAGGTGTCTCATTAATGGTAAAGTTTATAGCATGATCGTAGGTGGTGAAAGTTGTATTAATGTTGCTAGCACTTTACTTGTTGACCAGCTTAATTTGCCTATTTTGAAACATCCTAGGCCATATAAATTGCAATGGCTAAATGATTGTGGTGAGGTGAAAGCCACCAAACAAGTGATGATTGCATTTTCTGTTAGAAAGTATCATGATGAAGTTTTATGTGATGTTTCACCTATATATACTGGACATGTTTTGCTTGGTAGGCCTTGGCAATCTGATAGGAAAGTTAGGCATGATGGATACAAAAATTGCTATTCTTTTCCTTTCCATGGTAAAAATATTGTGCACCTCTTAGGCCTATTCAAGCTTATGAGGATCAAGTGAGGATTGAGAAATAATGCAAATTGAGAGCAAAAGAAAAGAAAGAGAGAAAGGTCGAAAAGAAAGAAAAAGAGAGAAAATAAAACGAGTGGGAAAATAAAGAAAAGAAAGTGACTTTATTTGCTGGAAGAAGTGAGATCAAGAGAGCTTTAGAACGTGAAGAGAAAGTGAAGAGAAATCTTCCTTTTGCATGGAAACTTTTGTGTTTCTTGGTTTTATTGTAGGTGCTACAGGACTTCAATTAGATGAAGAGAAAGTGAAGGCAATTAGAGAATGGCCAACTCCTAAGAATGCAAATGAAGTTCGAAGCTTCCATGGCTTGACAAGCTTCTATCAAAGATTTGTGAAGGATTTCTCTATTATTCTGCCCCTTTGAATGAATTGGTAAAAAGGAATGTGATTTTTAAATGGGGTGATTCACAAGAGGTTGCTTTAACACCTTGAAAGAAAAATTGACCAGTACTCCTCTTCTTATTCTTCCTGATTTTTCTAAAGTTTTTAAGGTTGAATGTGATGCTTCTGGAATAGGCACTGATGCTATTTTAACGCAAGATTCAAAACCCATTGCTTATTTTAGAGAAAAACTAAGTGGTGCTGCTTTGAATTACTCCACTTATGATAAAGAGTTGTATGCTTTAAAAAAGTCTTTAGAGACTTGGCAATGTTACTTGTGGCCAAAAGAACTTATCATTCATTACGATCATGAAAGTTTGGAATTTCTGAAGTCCCAGGGTAAATTGAACAAGAGACATGCTAGGTGGCTGGAATTTATTGAAACTTTTCCTTATGTTATTAAACATAAACAAGGGAAAGAAAATGTTGTCGCTGATGCTCTTTCTAGGAGATACTCTATTCTTACCTCTATGCATGCTAGATTACTTAGTTTTGAGATGTTAAAAGGCATGTATGAATCTGATTGTGACTTTGTAAAAATTTGGAAATCTTATGAAAAACATGGTATTGATAATTTCTATAGATTTGATGGATTTCTATTTAAAAAAGATAATCTTTGCATTCTATCTTGCTCTATGCGTGAATTACTTGTTAGAGAGACACATGGTGGTGGATTGATGGGTCACTTTGGTGTTGAGAAAACTTTAGCTCTTTTGCATGAACATTTTTTATTGGCCTAATATGAGAAAGGATATTGTTTCTATTTGTGCTAAATGTATTACTTATAGTCATGCAAATTCTAAAATTCAATCACATGGTTTATATTCTCCCTAACCCATCCCCTCTCATCCTTGGGTTGATATATCTATGGATTTTGTGCTTGGATTGCCTAGATCATCTATGGACTTTGTGGTGGTTGATCGATTTACTAAGATGGCTCACTATATTGCATTTTCTAAAACGAATGATGCTATTCATGTTGCTAATTTATTCTTTAAAGAGATTGTAAGATTGCATGGGCTACCAAAGACTATTGTGAGTGATAGAGATGTGAAATTTCTTAGTCAATTTTGGAGAACTCTATAGAATAAACTTGGCACTAAACTCTTATTTTCTACTGCTGCATATCCTCAAACGAATGGTCAAACTAAAGTGGTAAATAGAACTTTGACTATATTGTTGCATGCGATCATCCAAAAGAACGTGAAGAATTAGGAAAAGTGTCTCCCACACATTGAGTTTGCTTATAATTGTGCTATTCATTCTTCTACTCAATTTTCTCCTTTTGAGATCGTTTGTAGGTTTAATCCTTTAACTCCTTTGGAATTTCTTCCATTATCTTCTAATGAGTTTACTAACCTTGACAATATGAAAAAGGTTAAATTTGTGCAAAAGTTGCATGCTAAAGTTAGAGCAAACATTGAGAGGAGAAATGAACAATATGCAAAGCAAGTCAATAAAGACTAAAGGCTTTTTTATATTTCAACCGGATGATTAGGTTTGGGTGCACTTAAGAAAGGAGAGGTTTCCATAACAAAGGAAATCTAAGCAACAACCAAGAGGAGATGGCCTCTTTTAAGTTTTAGAAAGGATTAATGATAATGCTTATAAAATTGATTTGCCTAGCTTTTATGGTAATGTTAGTGCTACATTCAATGTATCTGATTTATCCCTCTTTGATGCTACATATTTGAGGGCGAATCCTTTCGAGGAGGGGGAGAATGATGGAGAACAATAAGCATCTGAAAGATAAGAATAGAAGTATACATGGTGTGATCCGCCTCAAGGAAGACTAGGATATGACTTGCATGGACATGAGCTTGCAAAAGGAGGCTTCAGAGCTGAAATTGGATTAGATTAGAACTGTGAATGTGCAAGGCAAGGGGTTGAAAAAAATTCCCATCTCAAAGGCCCAACATTCAAGTCTAATGTTCCTAAAGATCCATTACAAGATGTTGGAGGCCCAATGACAAGAGCTAGGGCCAAAGCAATGAAGCAAGCATTGAATTGTTTGATCCAAGACTTTCAAGAGATAGAACCCATGTTGTTAAGTCAGATTTCATCTCATAAATTTCCAAGCCGCATTGTCTTACTCCTTGAAGCCCAACATGAAGTGTCCAAAGGTTCACATGAAGTCCAGTTGGGAGAATTCACGTAAAATACCATGTAACAACCATGTAACTTAAAACTAAGGAGAAGGACGTGATCTATAAGGTCCAATATGTTTAGATCATGTTTTAATTAGTTTCCTTTCTGTTTTTCTTGAAAGAAGGTCATGTAGTCAACACCTTTATATGTTTATTTTTTATTTAGTTTCTTCTTTAGGAAATTAAGTTAGGAAGTTTATCCTATAAATAGTCACCCTCTATGTACTTTGGAAGGGGATTTTCATTTTAGAAATACTATTGAGTATTATTGGGAGCATTCTTGCTTTCTTTGTATTCTTTGAGAATACTTGACTTATCGAAGGAGTGGTCTTCCTTTTGTGGCATCCCAAGGTTAGAGTTCTAAGAGACAAGTTCTCTCAGGGTTCTTTCCAATGACCAACATTCTTCTAACCCCTTTCTCTTTGTGTTCTATTTCTATCTTTTCAATTTTGTTTCTTGTGCTTCCATGTGTGCTTGATTCTAGTCGTTCCCGGGCATAGTTCCATCTTGTTGAAGGTTCTCTAGGACAAGTTCCTATTGGGTCTCCCATCACTTTCCCACTCTAGGTAAGCATCTACATCATTTGTCCCTTGAAAAGGAGGTATCTTCATCTTGATGCTACCAATATTTTTGTCCTCTCTTTCTACTTCTTCTTCCCTTCCTCTTTTATTTCTTGCTATATTATCACCTCTAAATCTTCCTCTAACATATCGTCCACCTCTGCCTTGAATTCTGCCCTTACGCCACTCCTCATCAAAATCATCATACTCTTCATAATTATATGTGTTCCGGATCAGCGTAGTAGCATCTCTTCTATTTCTTGAAGCTCCTCTACTAGCAGATTGTGATTCCTTCTTCAATCTCTCAAACCTTTCTTCCATATCATCAAACCTCGAATTAAACATGGCTTGCAAAGTGAAATTATGATCTATTGGATTCCCTTAATCTTTCTTCATTGCACTGTTATCACTTTCATTAGACATATTGTTAAAAACCTGCAAGAAAATGTTAGAAAGCACCTCACTAGCACTCCCTCATGTGTTTCACTCTATAAAAAATTTTTACCACTTGTGTTTCACACAAAATATTGGCTTTTCACTAGATTGGCTCACACTCTCTTGCCTTTTACCTCTCAGGTGAATTGGTTGCTAAAGGTTACCCTTTAGCAACCAATTCAAGCAAATAGAAAACAACACAAATTAATTAGAAAAGAACAAGATAAACCCTACAAAAAACAAAATGAACAAAAACTAGAAGCAAACGAACAACAACAAATTTTCTATGCCAATCACGGATGAAGAATGTGTATGCAATGATTCTTATAAGTAATTGAACCATATGAGTGCAAAATTTTCCAATTCATTGTGTTAGAGGCAAAGATAGGCATAAACAAGAAATTAAACAAAGAAACAAAGAAAGACACACCAATGATAACTAAACTCACCAAAATATCCGAAACTTAGAGGATCAAGTTCAAATCTGCCCAAATTTAAAGATAGGCAATTCAATGTGTTTTAATGATTCTTGCATACAAATTAGGCTGATTTGAGTTTACAACCTCAATCCATGCAAAAGAAATGATTGTCCAATTCTGGATTGACATGAATTGCATATATGATTTAAAGAAAACTATCTTGATCAATCTGAAATTTTCTCTCTTCTTTTTTGTGTTTTTCACAAATTTTTCTTTTCTGATTCGTTTTTTTCTTTTTTCCTTTTTTCACGATTTCTTTCTTTTTTGATTTTTCTTTATATTTTTATTTTTTCGTGATTACTTTCTTTCTTTTTTCATTTTTTTCACGATTTCTTTCTTTTCTGATTCCTTTTAAAAAAGAAAAGAAGAACAGGAATTCAGAAACAAGAATTTAAAAAGACGCAATAGAACATGAAAAATCAGATTTGTCACAACCAAAAGAAACGAAATTTTCTAGGAAACAAATGAGAAAGCATAAAAGGATACGTATGAGTTAAATAGAATTAAGCCAAAGCTCTAATAGCAAGATGATATGGAAATCTTAAGAAATCTGATTTCTTGAAACCCCCCTAATTCTATTGGTTCATTACTCCAACTTTTTATCCCAAGAACATGCTAGATTAAACCCCAATTTCATGAATTGAGACCCAATCCCAAAGTAATCAAAAACTAATTCACGTTGCAAGTACTCACTTGTTGTTGCAAATTAATTTCTTGAAGTAACCAAGAAAGCAATCACACCTCTCTTGAAGAAATCCAAATTTTGGGAATTTTTATTAATCAATGACGCAAAAGTGGACTTACATCCCTCATCTTATTCTATTTATATTATAGAAAATAAGATGACCTAAACTTCTAAAGCAAAACAGTGGGCTTAATACGATCAGCCTATAAAACAAGTTCAAAAGCAAACAAAATTACAAGCCTAAATAAAACAATCAGCCCTTTATAAGAGATATTGAGATTGTCTTCAAAATTGGCTAAATGCCAACCTCTTCACGCCTCCCTTAGCAAAATTACAAGCTTTGGCATGCCTTGGTATTCTGCCATGGATGTTGTGACCTCGTCATGAATTTGAGATATGATTACGCCTTTAACAAATCCTTGCATAGCTTACTTGAGCTTTGAAGCTTACTGCCTTGTAATTGGTCCACTAGACATAAAAAGCTTGTCTTGTTAAGTGTTGAAGCGTGGAACCTCCTTGCTATCCTTGACGAGGCTAGTTGTATCACTTTTTAAGCTCTTGACAAAGCAATTTACATGATTTGGCATAACTAAAGTAATAATTGCTTACAAGTAAATAATTTTGCAACCAATAATTTATGGATGTGCTTAAATGATTTTTTGTTTCCCAAAATGAATACCATCTATCATAATTAGACTAGTGGATAAGTAGAAGTCACTAACAAGGAACCAAAAAGGATACTTGAAAAGATTGTGGAACACTTAAGTAAAGGTTGTTCTATGGAAAATCTTATCTCTTGCACCACATCATTTATGCTAATTTATGCAAAATCTTGTCCTTACAATTAATGTTAGAAAATAAAGCATTTTTAGCTACAAAGTTTCTTAACTCTAGCCTAGACTTTATAGGTGAAAAGTGAATACCACAAATCAATAAGTTAAATGAGTGGCTCGACATGGCATGCAAAAATTCACATCCTGAAAAATAAAAGGAAAAGGAAAGGCAATACCAACTTCACAAGATCTTTAACTGCTCTTTTGGAGATGATTTGTTGCTATTTTGTAAAGTTGATGTTAGTTCTATAAAGTAACTCATGGATTCAATGAGAATATTTTATGCTCTTTTCGGCTTAAAGTTTTATGAGCAAGAAAGCTATATGCGTTTTTCAGAACTATAAGCTCTAACGTTGACCATCTTGGCTTAATCGATGGGTTAAATTTATAGTTTTCACTGCTATGGAACTTTTTAAGTTCTTGACAAAGCCATTTACATTATGGCATGACGAAAGTACTAATTGCTTATGAGTAAATAATTTTGCAACCAGTAATTTATGGATGTGCTTAATTAATTTTTTGTTACCCAAACTAGATAGCATCTATTATCATTAGACTAGTGGAGAAGTGGAAGTCATTAACAAGTAACTTAAAAGGATACTGGAAAAGATTGTGGAGCACTTAAGTAAAGGTTGGTCTAAGGAAAATATTTTCCTTTGCACCACATCATTTAGGCTAGTTTATGAAAAGTATTGTCCTTACCATTAATATTAGAGCATAAGCCATTTTTAGCTACAAAGTTTCCTAACTTTAAGCATGACTTTATAAGTGAAAAGTGAATACTCCAAATCATTAAGTTAGATGAGTGGTTCGACACGACATATGAAAATCCTCATATATAAAAATAAAAAGCAAAGTAAAGGCACGACTAACTTCATAATATATTTAATTGCTCTTTTGGACTTGATTTGTTGCTCTTATGTGAAGTTGATGATAGGTCTATAATGCTGCTCATGGAATCCCTAAACAAATTTGGTGATCTTTATGGGTTAAAGTTTAATGTGCAAAAAAGCCTTACCCTTGTTTCTGAAACTATGAGCTCTAATGATGACCATCTTGGCCCAATCACTAGGTTAAATTTGGAAGTTTTTGATGCTATGGTATTTTTTACGTTCTTGATGAAGCTATTTTCATTATTTGGCGTAACTAGAGCTGTAATTACTCATGAATACATAATTATGCAACCAATAATTTATGGATGTGCTTATTTATGATTTGTGGTTACACAAAATGGCTAGCACCTATCATGATTAGACTAGTGGACAAACGGAAGTCACTAGCAGGGAACCAAAAAGGATACTAAAAAATATTATGGAGCACTTATGTAAAGGTTGGTCTTGCAAACCCCAAAATGACTAAAACCACAAAGCAAGACAGATTCCACCTCCAAGAAAGCTAAATCAGGTCACAAAAAACAAAAATAATGGATAAAAAGAAGGGTATGGGTGCCACACTCCAGAATAGATGAGAAGGAGTGATAAGTCAGGTTTGAATGCCACAAGTATGAATCAATCTTGATAAGTTTTGCAGTTCAATGAAGAAACCAAGAGAATTTTCTCTCAATTCTCTTAAAAGGACATCCAAAAGTTGTTTTTGAATACATAAGATTCATATTTATATGCCTAGGTCTAAACCTAACAAAAGAAGTGACAATAAGTTTGCTTGGTATGCCCATTAGCCCAAAATTTGTAATACCCTTCCTTAGTGGGCTAATAAGCCCGTTTAAGACCCAACTGACTATAATATATGCCCACTAAGTACTTGGACCACATTAATAATACTTGGACTGTATGTAGGCTTCCCTTTTGGCCCAAAATAACTTTTTTGGTGCAAATATCTTGAATCAACCGTTAAGTGCTTCCTTCATCTTCTTAGACCTTGATCTTTTAATTGGACCATCTGAAATGTGCAAAGGGTCTTTAATAACTGTCCGCACATTCGCTCCTTGGTTCTCATTAGTTGGTCTATGGAAAATGTTGTGCCTTTGACCACATCATTTAGGCTAGTATATGTAAAATCTTGTCCTTAACATTAATATTAGGGCATAAACCATTTTCAGCTATTTATGGATGGCATGTAATTGAAAAGAGAAGTTTAGTTCTCAACTTACCCCATAATGTCTTCCAAAAGTAGCTTAAAAACTTTGCATCATGATCAGAAACTATGCTTTTTGGCATACCAAGCAAACGAACTCCTTCCTTAAAGAACAAATCAGCAACATTGTTGGCATCATGAGTTTTATGGCAAGCAATGAAATGAGTCATGTTAGAAAATAAGTCAACAACAATAAGTATTAAATCCCTACCCCGTTTTGACCTTGCAGTCCCAATACAAAGTCTATAGAGATATCAACCCATGGTTCACTAGGTATGGATGAAGGGGTGTACAATCCATAAGGTAAGACCTTAGACCTAGCTTGCCTAGAAGTGATGCGCTTCTCACAAATTGATCAACATCGCGCTTCATTTATGGCCAAAAGAAATGTTCATGCAAGACATTTAAAGTTTTCCTTACACCAAAATGACCCATGCATGCACCACTATAAGCTTCCCTCACAACCAACTCCCTCACAGAGCACATAGGCACGTTCTACCCTCTCGAAATAAATACTGATAGAGAGCCATGGGCATGTGAAAGATAAGAAGAAAAGCATATATGGTGTGATTCACCTCAAGGAAGCCTAGGGCATGATTTGCTTGCAAAAGGAGGCTTAGGATCTAAAATTGGATCAAATTAGAAGTGTGAGTGTGCAAGGCAAGGAGCTGAACGAAATTCCCATATCAAAGGCCCAACATTTAAGTCTAATTTTTCTAAAGATCCATTACAAGATGTTGGAGGCCCAAAGACAAGAGTTAGGGCCAAAGCAATGAAGCAAGTATTGAATTGTTTGATCCAAGACCTTCAAAAGATAGAGCCCATATTGTTCAGTCAGTTTCATCTCATAAATGTCCAAGAGGCATTGTATTTCTACTTGAAGCCCAATATGAATTGTCCAAAGGCCCACACGGAGTCCAATTGGGGGAACTCACTTAAAATACCGTGTGACAACCATGTGCCACTTAAAAAAAGTAGAAGGGTGTGATCTATAAGGTCCTATTGCTCAGATCATGTTTTAATTAGTTTCCTTTTTTTGTTTTCCTTGAAATAAGGTCATCTAGTCAACACCTTTCTAAGTTTATTTTGTTTCCTGTTAGGGATTGCTTTGTTTCCTTTTATTTAGTTTCTTCTTTAGGACATTAAGTTAGGAATCTTTTCCTATAAATAGGCACCCTCTATGTACTTTGAAGGGGATTTTTCATTCAGAAATAATATTGAGTATTGTTGAGAACATTCTTGCTTTCCTTGTATTCTTTGAGAATACTTGACTTATTGAATGATTGGTCTTCCTTTGTGACATTCCAAGGTTAGAGTTCTAAGAGACAAGTTCTCTTAGGGTTCTTTCCATTGGCCAACATTCTTGCTAGGGTTCTAAGAGACAAGTTCGCTTAGGATTCTTTCCATTGACCAACATTCTTCTAACCCCCTTTCTCTTTGTTTTCTATTTCTATCCTTTCAATTTTGTTTCTTTTGCTTCCTTGTGCATTTGATTTTAGCCGTTCTTGAGTATAGTTCCATCTTGTTGAAGCTTCTCTAGGACAAGTTCCTGTTAGGTCTCCCGTCATTTGGTATCATAGCGCTTTGGTTGCTAGACTTCAAATAACTATCCATTTTTCATCCTTCTTATCTGTCCATTTTTCATCCACTGTTTTGTTCACTTTTGTTAGGCTTTTGGCTGAATAATAGGTGTTTCTTTAAGTTTAGAATCTCTTCTTTCTCCTCGTTTTGGAATCATTCAAATCCAAGCTTTTTAGAGTAAGTCACACTATATCAAAATTTGAGAGCGCCCAGCTTTTGAAAATTGCTTTGCATTTTTTTGTTTCCATATTTTTTTGTGTGAACTTCAAATTATCTGAAAAAAGTAGAAGCCAACAAAAAAGTAAAAAAGAAATTCATCAAGAAAGAGAAAATTAATTCGTCAAAAAAAGAAAAATGAAGAAAACAGTCAGAATTTGTGTTTCAATTTTTAGGGAAGTGGAGTCCTAGTTTGCTACTTTCCTAATTGCAATCAAATAAAGATAACATCTTTCCTATTGATGGAACTTGAATTACAAGTACTTTCCTATCTTGTATTGCTTGGAACTTGCCTACTTTCCTATTTGCTTTAATTTCTTATTTTAATTACTTTCCTGTCTTACCTTTAGTTTACTATTTTATTTCTTGCCTCATTCATCTTTCTTTAGATTCAAGTTTGACTTTCCTTAAGGTAATCACTTCCTTAATTCATTCCTTATACTATTTTTCCTTTACTTGGTTCCCAAATTTTTCCACTTTTCCATCATTTTTCTTTCCTAATACTCTTAGTGCTAACCTTTGTTTTGTTTTTCTCTTCTCTTGTTTTTAGAATTGTTGAGCCCTCCTTTCCCTTCAAGTCCCCTTTCCTTTGCATATTCATCTCCTTTACTTCTTCTTCTTTATTTTCCACACCCTGTTTTCCCTTTTAGATTCTTTGAGAATTCTATTTTGGGAACCTAGTCTGGGATGCCACTTGGTTTGATTGCTTCTATTTGATCGTGTCTTGTTTCGAATAAGGATACTATAAAAAATAAGTTGAATGGTAAAAGGCAAGAGTGTTTGCATTATAGAAAAAAGTGAAATTTTGGGCGATACACGAGTTGTTTGGCATTTGTTGAATGTATACATGTGAAGTTGAGTGGTGAGATCCATATTGTTTCTTGTTGTTTATAAACATTTTGCAATTCATAAACATGTCTTAAGAAGATGAATCACATGAGCACGATCTCAAAATAAACAAGGTTGTGGACGATCAATTTTGAAGGTTGAATGCTAAGTTGGATGACATCCGATCCACCTCAAACTCCAAAGGTCTTAGAAGGACGTTCCATGAAGGAGATGAAGATGTGCAATCTGAGGATGAAGGCCCCAACACTAGTAGAGGCAAACAAGCTCCTTCTCATAATGAACTTGACAGCAAAAAATTGAAAATCCCTTCTTCTCAAGGGAAAAATGATCCTGAATTTTATTTAGAGTGGGAGAGGAAAATAGAACATGTATTTGAGTATCATACATATAGTGAAGTGAAAAAGATAAAATTTACTGCTGTTTAATTTTGTGACTATGCTAGTATTTGGTGGGGTCAATTGCAAGTAAATAGAAGGCAAAATCTTGAAAGACCAATCCGCTGATGGCAAGAAATGAAAGTCATCATGAGAAAGCACTTTGTTCTAAGTCATTACTATGGAGACTTATTCAAGAGGCTGCAAAGATTGAGGCAAGGATCTACGAGTGTTGAAGAGTACCACCAAGAGATAGAGATCATCATGATTAGGTTGAGGAAGACATGGAAGCTACCATGAGAAGATTTCTTAATGGTTTGTTCCCTAAAATTGCTTTCATTATAGAGCTGCAAAATTTTCTTGACATAGATGAGTTGTTGCATAAGGCCATCATGGTAGAAAAGAAATTAAAGATCCAAAATGGTGCTAGATTGAGTTCCTGGAAGAAAAGTTTTAAGGAGTCCAAAAATTTCTTCTAATCCAAGGGAGACATCAAGTCAAAGGAGGAAAGTAAGCCTCAATTCTCTACTATAAATCTTAAGGGTAAAAATGACTCTAAACCCTCTTCTTCTTCTAATCCTTCTTATAAAGTTACGTGCTTTAAATGTCAAGGTTTTGGTCATATTGCTTCTATACCCTAACAAAAAGAACTATGATTTTGCTTGAGAATGGTGATGTTGCTAGTGAAAGTAGTTAGTGATGATTTTGATGATGTGAGATCAAGAGAGCTTTAAAATATAAAGAATCTTATGTACTTTTATATAAAGATGTTTTCTTAACTATTAATGAGCTTGATCCATCCTTGCCGTCTAGTGTTTTGTCTTTGTTGCAGGACTTTGGCAACTTATTTTTGGAGGACATTCCCGATGAATTGCCCCCTTTGAGAGGCATTGAGCACCATATAGATTTCCTTCTGAGAGCTTCAATTCCGAATAGGCCTGTGTATAGAGCCAATCCGAAAGAAACTAAGGAGATCCAAAGACAAGTTGAAGAGCTTATGAAAAAAGGGCTTTGAGAGAGAAAGCTTAAGCCAATGTGCTGTGCCAGTTATACTTGTTCCTACGAAAGATGGCAAATAGAGAATGTGTGTTGACTACAGAGCCATAAAAAAAATCAAAGTGAAATATCGTTACCTTATCCCTTGTTTAGATGACATGCTTGATGAGTTACATGGTGCTTGCATATTTTCTAAAATTGATCTTAGAAGTGGGTACCATGAAAATCACAGGAAAAAGGGTGATCAGTGGAAGACTGCTTTCAAAACTAAGCTTGGGTTGTATGAGTGGTTAGTTATGCCTTTTGGCTTGGCTAATGCACCTAGTATTTTCATGAGTTTGATGAATCATGTGTTTCGTCCATTTATTCGAAAGTATGTGGTTGTCTATTTTGATGATATTCTAGTGTATTCCAAAAGTTTAGATGATCATGTGAAACACTTACAT
>JANZXR010000172.1:33930752-33952468 GCA_027575705.1 Erythroxylum echinodendron | reverse complement strand
AATTACATGTGCAAAAATTCACTATTTACTATGCAGGTGCATATATGAATGCATGCATATGTCACTATACATTTATATACTCCTAAACATGGCAATTTACCAATATACCCTTCCTATTGGTGAGGGGATGTTACAGTGACAATATAGTACTACCTAATAAACCTTAAATCCTTAGCAAGGTTCATTGTTTGTAACATATGTAATAGTATTAAAATATATTCAAATAAACCGAAAAAACACAAAGTCTACATTCTTCTTGTGGGATAAAATGTTATCTTCTTTTTTTTAGCAAGTTTGAAATCTAAATTATAATCTAACATTCATTATAATACATTGATTAAAGATAAATTAAAATCGTGGACACCATGTGAAATTAAAATAACATAAAAACTGAAAATATTATTCAATAATGGTTGTAATTGCAATGCTCTAATTTTTTACACAGATTTCATTTCCTATCCATAGTAAACATGATATGGGAAGTCTTTCTATAATGGTAGGTACATACTTGTGTTTTCATGTCATTTAATTTATGAAAGTCATCTTTTCACATTCTATCAATTTATGAATGTCACCATTTCCACCTTTGTCAATATAAGGAAATGGTGGCATGTCGAGAATTTTAAGAGGTTATATTGGAGGGGCAAAAACATAAGAAGATATATAAAACATAAAGGAAAACATAATGGTTGCATCTCAAAATTTCTATAATATACCATTTAATCGGTTGATAAAGAAAACCAAAAGTTCGTAAGTATAAGTCATGAATACGGTTCTATATACCTTGATTATTTTTAATCGATGTTTGGTTTTAGTTTTTGTCGTTCTACAAAATCTCATATATTAAAAGATGAAAAATTTTGTTTATTTTACCTCTTCAATTAATTTATATAAATAGCATTGGAAAGTTCGTTACTCTTCAATGCATATGGTTCTATGTACTTTGAACTTCATATTTTTTATTACTATTGCATCCTTTTTGTTCTTCAAAAATATGATATATCATAATATTAAATATTATATTTATTTCATGTCTTCAGTTAGAAACTAAAAACAACCTAAAGAATGGATAGGCTTGTTGTCCTAATCATGTTTAAATGATAGAAACACATTGCTAGCTTATTGGAATAGTTGTGTGATCTTCGTATGTAACCTAGATAATGGTTCTTACCTATCAACGTTCTATGAAATTATGATTGAACTTTGATAGGTGTAGATTATATTATGTTTTGCTAGATATTTAAGTGTGTTTTAACTATTTCTTAGATGATTATCATATGTATAGGCTTTGAATTATGTTATTGTTAATTTTTGTATGTATTCTAAGTGTTTGTTTGGTTTAGAGCAATAATTGGATCTTAATTTTATGTTTTAAGAGGTGTTTGATGTATTTTTGAGTGTTGGAAATGAGGTAGTTAATGAATGAAGAAGATGGAGGAAGAATGAAGGTGTCACAATTATGCACAATTGGTCACAGTCATGACAGAGATGAAAATCCCAAGAGCATAAATGTGACTCTTATGTCATAATAGTGATATAGAGATTCCAAGCGCGAGTTTTTCATTTGTTTTAGGGGAATTTTCGTAATCGAAAAAAGTGGGAAAACTCTAGTTACACCCTTAAGACCCTAATATACTATTTAAAAGTGTGAAACACACAAAAAATCCGCAACGATTGAATCAAAAAGGATCAAACATGGGAGATCAAGAAGAACATCCAGGAATTCTAACTTTACAGATCAATTCTCCATTAGAGCTTTTCTTCTTTTCCTTTAGTTCTCTCATTATTCTTGATGTGTAATATGAATTCCAAAATATTAAACATGTTCATAAAGTTTTAAATTTCATATTAGGATTTATTTTAGAATTAATTTGTGACTTTTGATTATTATTGATTCAATACATATTGGATATTTTCGATAATTGTCATGCTTAAACTTGACAACAAATAGAGAGAGAGTTAAAATTAATCAGAGTTAGATTGTACAATGAGAGTTAGTAGCCTAATAAACCCTCAATTTTTAGTTAACAATCATTTGAAGAGAGATCTTGTTTGAGAAATTAATTATCCAATAGATAACTTCACATCTAATTGAAAATGTCAGGAAAACTTTTGTGAATCGAGATATTGCAAATTTGGAATTTTCTAATTCAATTAGGGTTAATTGATTAGATCTTGAGAGACAGTAATCAATACCTTAGAAAATCTAGGATCAAATACATAATTGGATCAACAATAATTAAGGAAACAAAATAAGGAAAGAATAAGTCATAAGTATTCAATCTTAATCAAAAACTAGTTTTGATTGGTAGCTTACTTGTTTGTTTATTTATTTGTTTCGTTAATTATTTTGTTTTAATTTATATTATTTATTTTTATTCAAATCAATTTCTAAATACCTTAGACAAAGTTAGGTTTGAATTATTAACTCTTGCATAATCCTCATGGGAATGATAACTTCTCATACTGCAAGATATAATTTGTATACTTGCGAGTATTGAGAGTTGTTTTATTAGATACAAAACTTGCTTAACAAGTTTTTGATGTCATTGCTAGGGATTTTAACATTAGGATGATTTGAATTCTTTTGATTTAAGGAATTGTTACCCTTTCTTGTGTGATTGAGGTCCTTGTAGAGTGAAGTTTTATTCTATTTAAAACCCTCAAAATACCGTAAGCGCATAGGTCATTGGTGTAGTATGTGAGATGTCGATCTCTCGAAGAGTTATTAAACTAATCTAATTCTAACTTGTTAACTTGTGAAATCTGTGTCTAAGTATTTCGAACCAAATTTACAAACTAGTCAAGATCTTACTGTCAACTCATTCACTCCTATCACTTACACACACACATTGATAATTATTTTGTCAATCAAAATTGTAACTATTATTAAGTAGCTTTTTAAGAAAATTTGAGCTATTCATTAAGATTGGTAGGATTTATTAACTAACGCACTATTTTTGTTGCTTTTAATTAACATAAATCTAGCCTTTTGACTCAAAGGCAAAAACTTATGAGGAATGTCCCTTGGTTACTCAACTAGGCTATGTTTTTATTAAGCGGCTTGGTTAGAATGTCATTATAGCTTTTTAACGCAAAGGCAAACATTTATAATTAATGTCCTCTAGTTACTCAGCTACATCACTTTCTTAACTGACTACTAGCTCTATTTATAACCTGGTTTGTTTCAAAAACAGCTAGCGAAATAGTTATTTATTAAGCAAACACACATACTTTTTATTTTATTTTATTATTTTATTGCCTACCTCATTTCTTTAGCTAATCATTCTCATAAAAAGGTACTAACAATGCTACGTATTCGATTGACCTAAATTTATAAATGAATGTGGTAAATTTCTAGAGTAAACAAACAAACAGTATATCCTAATTAACATGCATATTTAATTGAAACAACCTAGAATACTAATTTCACAAGCTAATAAATCTTCACAATGTAACAGACTATGTTCAAAGCTAAATCGATTCAATTAAGTTCTAGCCATTGACACATTCACACAAATCATATCATGCAATCCTAAACAAACTAGCATACAACATGCAAAATTTACATTCAAATAAAAACATATAATGCACACAACCCTGCCCGCACTTTGACAACACATTGCCTCAATGTGGGAAGAACAAACAAAAAATACAAAAGATGGTAATAAAAATAACAAAGCAAGAGAAACATGAGAATAATTGAAAATAATAATAAAAGAAAAGAAAAGGGTTAGAGTATAGAACCTATCATGCTGATCGAGTTGGTGATAGTGTCGGAAGTGGTAATTAAACACCTTGAGCCTTAAAGTATATGTGAATATGTCATATGTCCTGACTTTGACATCTTTGTTCTCTATCCATCTCCTTCAACACCTTGGCATTTTCCAAAATGGCTTTGTTAGTGTTTGAGACAACTTCTATGACCTTCTCCCACCCCGTTTTCTCTTTTTCTTCTGACTCCTCACTGGTTAAGTCCTCCACTTGTTTTGGTGGTACCGAGCTTGAACTGGCTTGTCCAACCTTGGTCTTGACGTGAGATTTAACGCTGATATCTCAAAGTTCCATATTATGGGACTTCAAGATTTCAACTCTTGTTAAGTGACAAATGTTGAGAAATTCATGATGGACAGTTGGTCCATTGCAATTGACACCATAGTATTCTGCAATGGTCGTGACTAAGTACCACATGCCCAAATTATTGCTTCTCTTTCTTAGACAAATAATAATTGTATTAAAGAAATAGGTAGAGGTACAAACTTAGACGCTATGATCCATAAACCATAATTGAAAAAGTATTTTAGTTGAACACTTGTTAGTTTCGATTTTGTAAAAGACAGTTTGACACATAAATTTGTGCAATAACAAGTGTTTAGAGCTTCTAATAATATTTTTGTGGGCATTTTTAAAATCAAAGCTCTCTAGCCTAGTCAGCTTTGTCTAATATTGGGCGGTATGAAAGTTATCATGTTGATCGACTATGTTTGAATTAGGTAATCCACCGATTTCACACAAAATTTCATAGTCTAACCCATATGGTTGACCCTGTAACTGAAACCATAGGTCTGTATTGGCTCAAACTGAAAGGAGGTAAAGAATTCTAGGGTCAGTTCCTCATAAACAGGATAATTGAACCACTTGAATTTTTCCCACTAAATTATTCCACCTAAAGCCTTAACATGTTCTCTCAATCCAATTGTTTCTAACGTATCAAAATCTAAGTATTTAGGCACAATAATGTTCTTTAAACTAAGGGTATATAGTGGTTACCTTCGTCCTCCGAGAAGATCAGGAAAGGTGTGCTATAATCCACTACCCTGTTTCATTGTTCGTGACCCAATACTGGTAAAATTGTAAGAAAAATAAAAAATCATGATACCTATTTTATGTCGTGGCCCTGCAAAAATTACTGCATACTTTTCGATTTCGCTTCTTTTCCTCGTTTCATCCCAAAATTCTTCCATACCTTATCATTGCATTATCACCTCTTTATGTTTGCCTTCCACCATATTCCCATGCCAACTAATCCTCAATTCTCCTAAGATATTCAACTGGACTCTAAACACATACAAAGAAAAATAGGATATAAAACTTACTTACTACAAAAGATGACAAAGCAAGATGATAAAAACCATAGGTTACCTCTCATGCAACGCTTCTTTTATCGTCAGTAGCTCGATGTACTTCTTTTTCTCATAGTCGTTTGAACGATTCGTGTAATGGTAGTGCGATCATAGGTCTCATGAATTGTAAATGAGCTACTAAACTATGATTTCCACCACCCTTTTTCTTAGTCTTTTTTCTCCACTTATTCCTTCGAGATTATGGCTTCCCAGGTGGATCCTTATGATCATAACTATGTTCAACATCTCCACAAGACTTAGTTCTCTTAATGATGTCTACGAAATTGTGAGAACTTCTTTATCATTGGACACGTTAAAGGACTCCTTCTCATTTCCCACCCTTAGAGTTAACTTGCCTTCATCAACATCTATAATAGATCAAGTAGTGGCTAAAAATGGTTGTCCAAGGATAATTGGTATCTCTGAGTCTCCCTCTATGTCTAAAATGACAAAGTACATAGGAAAGGTATATTTTTCCACCTTAACAGGAACATCCTTGATTATACCTCTCAGATGGTGAATTGATCGATTAGCCATCTACACACTCATCATGGTCAGCGTTATTTCTTCTAGCTTCATCTTTTGGCATAAAGTGTAAGGCATCATACTTATGCCAACTCCTAAGTCTACAAAAGCCTTATCTATTTTGATATTACCTATGGTGTAAGGAATGTAAAAATCCTTTGGATCGTTTTGTTTCCGTGGTAATGTTGTCATTTCATTAAAGTTCTCCGTGCTTTTTACTCCACTCAGTAGCTTTTCCAGCTCGTTTTTACTAAATCTCTCTTGTATGGATTCCATAAGAGTGAGTCGTGTTTTCAGCTACTTTATTATATTAAAGATTTCTTTCAACTCCATTTTTTTGACTTCCAATGTGCCAAAATAGGGTATGGAATTGTAGGTCGATACTCCTTGATTTCTATCAGGTTATGTTCATTCAGTAGGAGATTTTTTGTCAACTCTTTTCTTTTCCTTCTCCCTATTTTCTTCAGCTTGGTCAAGCTTCACCTCAGAGACCGGGTGATAACCATGATCCTTTCCTTTGGGTTTGTTTTTGTGTTACTTAGAAGGCTGCCACATTTTGTGCAGATAATGCATCTACTAACTGACCCATTTGGACTTCCAAGTTATGGATGAAGCAAGCATAATTCTTTCTCACTTGCTGGAAATTTTCTTCCAATCTCTTATATACATCATCCATGTTTCCAATCTTATCCAAAAATTTTTCTAATTTGACATCCATGGAATTAGGTTTGTCCTGTTGAAAACCAGGTGGCCTTTGAGGTCGGAATTGACCTCCACCATTGTTTGAGCATGAAAAGTGTAGATGGTTATTACACCCAGGATTGTATGTGTTCAAATAAGGATTGTTCTCTCCTCCACTACAACCAAATTGTGCTCCTATATAATTAACTTGCTCTAATTCATTACTTTACATTAGGAAGCAGTCGATGGTATCATGATTATCCTGGCTGTATAACTCACATCTTTGTTGAATGGCTTTAACAGGGGCTTAAGAAGAAGCTTTTATGATGTTTAGCTATCGATTCAAGTTTTTTATCTTAGCTTGCATTTATGTAATTAGGTCAATAACTAAAGCTCCTTTTTTCTTATGGAGGGTTGTGGGCTGTCTACTCCTATCATTCATCCACAAACAGCTATTACTGGCCATTTCTTCAAACAATTCCTCTACTTCGTCAACAGTCTTTCGCATAAGTGATCTACCCGATGTTGCATTAATGGTACTTTTCATAGGTGGATTGCCTCCATTGTAAAAGGTCTGTAAAATAAATTCTTTTGGTAGGTTGTGGTGTGGACATCTCCTTTACAAATCCTTACATCTCTCCCATGCCTCGTAAAGTGATCCTCTATCACTTTATCGAAAGTTTGTGATTTCTTTTATCATCTTCGTTGTTTTAGTGAGGGGAAAATACTGGTCTAGGAATGCACATAACAATTACTCCCATATTGTGACATTTGAGGGACTAAGAGAGCGATACCAAGCTTTGACTCTATCCCTTAATGTAAAAGGAAAAAGTCTCATTCTAACCACGTCTTCCAACATCCCATGAAATTGGAAGGTATCGCATATTTCTAGAAAGTTTACTATATGTACATTGAGATCCTTATTGGGTTGTCTGTAGAATTGCATATTTGTGTGCAACATGTTTAATAGGGTCTGCTTAAATAGGAGGTCTAGCAACTCTTTGATTAGTTGTATTAAATTCTAGTTTTATGAAATCTATGAGGGTTCGAGATTGGTTCCCTTAAGTTTCTCCTTGCTGAAACTCTTGATAAAATTCCTAAACCATTAGGTATTCAATTTCTTCTTCTTGGCTTTTGGCTCTTTGAATGGGTCGTTCTAAGCAAGTGACGTCAAGTGTTAGGGTTTCAACGATCCAAATTTTAGTGACTCTTGTGTTCATGTAAATGCACAGACACAAGAGTGATGAGAATGCTTTAGACTAAAAGAACTAAACTAATCTTACTATTCCCTAGCAATGGCACCAAAAACTTGCTGAGGTAAGTTTTAATCTATTTAAAATCCTCAAAATATTGCAAGCGCATAGGTTGTGGGTGTAGTATATGAGGTGTCGATCTCTCGAGGAGTTGTTGAACTAATTTAATTCTAAGTTATCTAAGGCCTAAAGAATTACTAAAAAGAAACTAGAAACTGCACGAAAAATTAAACACGTGAAGATGATTGATTGGAATTTAAAATATAAAATTAACACAAAGAGAGTAAAAATGAGCACCACCAAGTTAACAACGGAAATCACACAAGGAAGATTAGCCAAATATGAGAAAGGGGATTTATCTTATCATCAAATGCCATGATTATTTTTAAACTAATCTAGTATCGGTCTTAGACTTTCAAAGTGTGGATTACTCTCTCTCGAGTTATATTCATTAAACCCTAAATCATAACCCCTAATTGCATTATGGAATTTGCAATCTCTAAATTAACAAAAAACCCACAAAGTATAATCAGATTTTAAGCCCTCTAATAGAGAACCAAGTCCTCACACGAGATCTCTCTTTGTATGAATTCCTGATTTGATTATTTGTATGATCTATTAGATTGTTTAAGTCTCATTACCCAATCTAATTGTTTTGCTATCGGTTTACTCTCTATATTTGTTAGTGAAGCATGCAAATACAACAAATAATTGTAACACTCAATGTATTAACATCAAAGGAAATCATATTAACATTGATTCAAGAATAAATCCCTAAAGAAGTTTAGAACATCTTCATTAAACCCAAATCCATCACTATCAAATCTATCTTATACATTTAAAAGAAAGAACAATAAAGGTGAAATGAAAAGTCATTTAGAAGGGTTGGAATAGATCAGGAAGATGGTAGCACTGTAGCCCTTTCTTCTCCTTCTCCTCCTTCTCTCTTCTTCTTCCTTTCTCAAAGTGGTAGAGGTTGGAGCTACCTTTAGGTTCTTTCTCTTTCTTTACATAGTATTTTTCATTTTAGGTAAACCCTGAGGTTTTCCTGAGTCCTAAATGTCCCTCAATAAGTTGCACTCAAAAGGTTGTCTGCGCTATTTATGGCATAGGTCACAATCGTGGCCCAAGATTTTGGCTCTCTGTCATGATTGTAGTAAAACCTTCATGCTTCTGTCACGATTGTAGGCCTGGGCTTTACTTTGGGTTTCCTCCGAATCCTCTCCATTCTTCAATATTTGATATGAAACACTAACAAATATATTAAGTCACCTCAAATACACAAAATTTAAGCTAAATGTATGCTCTAACCTATAAAACACTCCAAACATAAATCTCTAACTAAATAACACAATCTTAACCTAAACATGCACTAATTATTCAATTTAATAACTAAATATACACTAAAATATCCACTGAAACATTATAAAACCTATTATCAATACCCAATCCTAAGAAATTAAAAAAAAAAGTAAAGTTTCAATGTAAAGTGGAAGGCACATCTATTTAGACATCCCAAAGCAAGAATGAGAAATCCGAAGAGCGAATCACCGAGAAGCTATTGAAAGAAAAACAACAAGAAGCTAAGAAACAAATGACACAAGATATAAAGCTTGAAGAATATAAGGAATTCTTTATTCACGAAGCAAAAGAAGAAGTGAAGATGAGGGTGACTAAGGAAGAATGAGAGCAGTTCACCTTCTTACAAGACAAACTCCTGGATTTGATCGACGATTTAAGGATTTTCACTAGTCGCTATGTTATTGACCTTTTATTAATAAAAATGTCACTATTGAACTTACTTAGCATTTTTAATTTTACCAATTATTTCCTTCTTATTGTATTGTAACATATGACTTATTTACAGGCTACTAAACTGAAATTGCGCAAAAGGTGTGGTAACCAACCACTTATTATATACCCAAGATAAGGGTAGAAGGTAGAGTACATTAAGCTAATGATGTTAACTAATTGCTACTTTAGAGGTAACCCAAGAGTTAGGATACGGTTTACTTTTTTAGTTTTATTTTCATATTATTTTATTGGTGCTTGTTATTTTTATTTTACGTTTATTTTGTAAGGAGTGAATTACTATAATTTTATAGCATTAGGTATCTCCAAATTGCATCTCCCATACCATCACCGCAAAAGTACTATAAATATTCTTAGTGTAAATTTTTAGTTGTTATTTATTTTTATTTTATTGTTTATTTTCCACATTAAGGACAATATGTTGTTCAAGTGTGAAGATATATATGTAATTGCATATCATGTGAGTATGAATTTTGCATTTGTATCAATTATGTGTGAATTTTACAATTGAGTTAGTTTTTGATTAGGTTGACATAGTGTGAATATTTTCATATAAAAGGATTTCTCAATCTTAATTATATGAGATCATATATTAAACTAATATATCAGACATTAATTCAAGACTTAAAACATATAATTGAATTGAAATCAATCAATCAATCAAGTTACATTAAATAAAATATCAAATCATAATATCCATCTTAACTTAGGGCACTAAACAAACTTAATTACAAAGAAACAAAACAAACATCAAAATTTTAGAAGAATAATTAAAAAGAAAAGAATCCATAAGGCATATATCCCTTTTCTCTAATGTAATCCCCTCGAAACTTTGATGGGAAGTTATTCTTTATTGGATCTCTAAAATAATCATGTGTTTTCTATTGTCCAAGATTTAGAATTATGTCTCAAAATCTAAATTTTGATTCCTACTTTGACTCTATCTGCTTCTCCTTTTATTAGGATTCTTAATTTCCTTTTATAGTACAAAACTAGGCTTTTTAGAATATACAAAGTCAGTCATATGATAGTGTGAGTGACTGTATATATCAAAAACACTTCTTAATCGTAGATTTACCTTCCTAGGAGCTTACACTTGTTTGGGACATAATCAGGAATGTGACTTACATAGACATGTATCTTCATATGGTCAAAACAATATCTTTAAAGCTTTACACATTCATAATGATTTACATAGTCCATGTCGTTTATGTTACTCATATGAGCATATTCCTCTTCACAAGAGTTTGTACCTCTAAAATAGATCCAATTCTTTTGTTTTCTACCCAAATTTCTCTCTTTTTGTTCTATGAAGGTAGTTGAGACCTAAAACACACTAGAAACAAAATAAGTACTAAAAACAATATAAAACTCTTAAATAACAAGTAAAAGACACTAAATATGGGTATAAAATATAGTACGTTAAATGTTTATGAAACAAACACACAATTAAACTTTTCTTGTACTCAAGAAAATCATAATCCAAATCAATAAACTTAAAAACATTCATCCCTTATTAACCTGAACCTATCATTCCATACCTTAAATTATCATATCATTTTAATCAAATCAATATACAATTAGGCTTAAGTTATAATAGACCCAACTTTCATAAGTCAATATTAATAGCAACCACATTGATAGCTTTTCAAAATCAAAAGTAAAAATTCCACACCCTCATAAAGGATTCATTTACTACACTCAAAGTGTTTAGGGTGAAAAATATAACCAACTCATAAATTATTATGGAGGAGGATTCTTAACTATAATCTTACAATAAATCACATCTGCACCATTTATAAGTAAACTAAAGAAAAATTCAAAAGGTGTTGTGAACAAGGGTTTAATAAGGCCTAGATAAAGGTATGATAGGGATAATTAAAAGGCACAATAGTATTGAAGGAAATATAGAAAAACAAGAATATATAAAACTTGGTTCTTTATAACATATATCCTTCAAACAATAATTTCATTGGCACATTAAAAAATTCTTCTCACTCTCAAAGCTTTCTTTTCTTTTTTTAATATACTTGCAAAATAGACTAGGCTGGACTGGGCCGAACCGACTTTGACATCCCTATTTAAAATTCTTCATTATAACCTAATTTTCAATTAATCAAATTGATGCAAATCCTTCAAGGTTTAAAAATAATGATAGGTCTTTAAGAAAAAAATAGGATAAAGGCTATCAATATAGCTATAATCAATCAAGAAAATATTAAGTCTCAAAATTATTACTCCTAAGGGATAAAATAGGCTAAATAATAATCAAAGAAAATAGGCTAAAAAAGGGTTAAATTGAAGTGCCTTTATCATTTAAATGCCACTAATTTAAAATGTTGTCTAAATATGAATAATAAAAGAAATTTTTAGAATCATCCAACCATATATGATAACACACATTAATGAATAAAAAAGCATGGAATAATGATATTTAAATATTTTTAAAAAAATTAGAGCCATAACATCTATGTCAACCTTAGGCAGGTTTGATGGCTCTATATGAATCAATAGTTTTTGATCCCATTGACCTTGTTCTTGATCCAATGTGGAGACCAGATATGTTCGTTATACTATTTATAATATGTTTAGGATATTTATACTCGATTCATACCAATGTTATGAATATTATACTGGTACTGATTCCAAATTTATTTCTGGTACAATAATGTATCAAATATCATTTTGGGTAGTTTTTTAAATTTGTAAAATAGTCCCGAAATTTTTTTAAAAATTCAAAATAGTCCTTTAATATATTGTACTGTGTAATTTATAATGTTACATCAATCCTGTATCTAAAAATCATAATAACAAAAATTTGAAATAGCAACAATCTACTAATTTTTATTAATATTACATTTCTCATAGTGGACATATAAATAATGATCACATTAATATGAAAAAAGATCATACAAATATAAAATTAAGGACAATCTAAAGTACTTAAATGTTACAATTTTAATAAATAATATTACATCAAAATATCAAATAAAAAGAATAATAAATATCTATAACTTTTTAACTATTACAATTTACAACAAGACTTCATAAAGAGGAAATAACAAACTAGAAGTGAAACCTGAAAACAAAAAAAACATTTATATTTATATTGTATATATAGAATTTAACATATATATCAAACATAAGTGAAATTAAAAGAAGAGGAGAAATAAAAACTAGAAAATTCATTTAATTGAATATTTGCTCAAATCGCATTAACCTCAATTCTCATTTAGTACAAAATTATCATCATTGAGAGGAGCCTCTTCATTACCACTATTTAAATTCATTGCACTAAATGACATGTTAATACTTTCTCATATAAGATTATTATCTAAGTCACTCTCATATATCAAAACCAATACCTCATAAACCTAATCCACCAAAAGATTGATATGATCAAGGTAAATTAGATCTACAAAACTACTTATTACATTAAGAGTCATAGTAAGCAAATAAAATTAAACTATTAAGAAATTATTAATAACTTAACAAAGATAATAATATACCTTTCCTAAAGCTTTAAGTGGTACTAAACAAAGGCCAAGTCATTCAATCTTCTGTGTTCCAATTTATTCCTTTTATTGGAATCGATGAATTCAAATATCCTCTAATTTCTTTCACATCCTGTTACACTCACACATTAACTCACAATTCGAATTGTAAATCTTTGCAATTCTAAAACACTAGTCTCGAATTGGTGCCACTAATTAACTGTAAGACAATAAAAGTAATATTATAAACAAATTAAAATGATGATTAGTTTCCAACAAGTAACAAAGGTGAAACAAATTTACTTAGATTAAGCTTGCCTTTTTGACAAATAGCAATGGGCATCCTAAAATCACCAGAAGTATCCTTATAAACCTACATTTGTGAGTTTAGGAGATCTTGCATCATCTCATAAGTAGCAATTATATCTTTTTAGAATTTAAAAAATTCATTAAATAAATGAAATGTTTACAGCTGGGGTCTCTCCCACGTCGGGACACTTTGGACACTAGCTACACACAGTAAACAAAACAATAACATAATATAACCATTGGAAACAATGTCGTTTAACACTTAGGGTATAACGACCCCTATCTTTCACGATCTCTTGAGAAATTTCTCGATTTTGGAGGGAGGGTGAAAATGATGGCTGAAACATTGGCGATGGAGGCGATCAGTGTGTCTCCCCGAAGTTTTTGTGTTTTTTGCGATGGGCCAAGGATATCTCAAGCTCAGGTAATAGATTCTCCTCCAATATTAAAATATTTTTTTTTGATTAGGGTATAACATGTTTAGTTCCTTTTTTATAGACGCTGCTCTGGGATTTCCCCTCTACCAAGAAGGACGGAGGGGATGGGTGTTACACTGGTAGGTTTCTCGTCAATATGATTTCCTCCTTGATAGAATCTTCACATAAAACGTTCTATCTATGGGTGACAGGGGCTAGGCATCGATCCTTCAAGCATAAAGCAACTAGGAAGGAGTTTGTCTGAGAAAACCCTCCTTTCCACTAGGTATTTCCGAAACTAAGACTTCTGGAAAGTAGGTGATTTGCTTAACTACTTGTTCTTGCTTTCTGAACTACTCTGATATGACCCCCTGATTGTATGAAGTACTTCTGAGTAACTAGCGATTAGGAATCGAGACTAGACTCTCTATTTAAGAGCCATTCCTCTGCTACAATAGAGGTTCAACTGATGTATAATCACTTGTTCCCTTATGTTGGCCAAGATGAGGTCTGTAAGAGAGTTTGGGAAGATTGATTTCTCTTTGAATCTTCTATTATTCCTCTCATTCCATATTTCATGAGCACATGTAGCAACCGAGATCGGTAGGATGTCTCTGTCATATTTAGAAATATGTAGTGAGATAATTCTAGTAGGATATTAGAGAGTTTGCTATAGTTTAACCCGGGGATATAAAGAGTAGAGTTTTTAGACCATATCTCTCTAGAGAAAGCACACTTAAAAAAGAGATGATCTTTAGTTTCATCCTCAAGATTACATAGAATGCACAATTTTTAGGAGGATAGGAACTTCAGCCTATCCATAGTGCTGAGTCTGTTCAGCATAGCTAGCGAGAGAAAAAAATTGACATTAGGTCTAAGAGACTTGTTTGAAATCATGGGGTACCATCCTACCCTATTTGCAGAACCAAACCTCAACTGTTTGGCTACCTTTGTAGTAATATCTGAAACTGGAATTCCATTTCATAGGTAAATATCTCTCTCCCCAAGGCTTTTAAATTATGGAATAGACAAATGTTAAATCTCATCCGATGTTAATAACCAAGCCCTATTTCTAGCTATCTCATGAAGCCTTGTTTTCTTAAGGAATCTTTCTAATAGAGTTCGTGCTATCTGATTTTTAATTAATGCTCCTCGTCTAGTCTAGTTGTCATACCATAAGGAGAATCTTTCCCCTGTCCTTATTTAACAAGTGATGTTCGGTTGAACCTGATCCCTCATTCTTAGAATTTGTTTAAAAAACTAAGTATAACTGTTTTTGATTCTTAGAACCCAAAAGCTCTAACATTTCAATATGTATATATGTATTCATTTGATCCACATAGATTGTTTTTCACCTAGGATTCTCCAAATCCTCTTGAACATTAGAAGAGTGTTTTTCTTGCTAATTGACTCCAAACTTAAACCTCCTTCTTCCTTAGGTTGATAGATAGTCCTCCAATTGACCTTTGCTATTCCTTTCTCACCATTTCCTTTTCCCTATAGCAACTACTTAATCATCTTTTCAATAGTTTTGATAAGCCCTTTGGAGAGAAAATGGTGGGAACACTAATAGGTATTCAGTGACATAATAACCGATTTTAGAAGCTGTAATTTCCCTCCATAGGATAGAGCTCTATTAGTCCATGATCCCAATCTTTTCTGGATTTTTTCTATTTCTATTAAAGGGATGCATTCACAGAATCTAAGTCTCTTTGATGAAATAGGAATGCCCAAATATAGAAGAGGAGGATCTTTAAATACCATTCCAGTAACTAATGACAAGGCATTTGACATATAAGAAGAACTTTTGGAGAGAATGAAATAGCTTTTAAAGAGGTTGATATATAGACCCGACAGCTCCTTGAAAGAATTGAGTGTACCTATCAATAGAGAGACTGAGTAGACATTAGCTTTGCTTAGTAGGATGAGATCATCTGCAAAACATAAGCTTATTAGGGAGAGTTTCTTACATTTTGAATGATTTCTGAAATGGGAATCTGTTGAAGTATTATGCTTTAGCATTTGAGTAAGGACCTCCATGCATATTAGGAATAGATAAGGTGATAGAGGGTCCCCTTGCCTAAGCCCTTTTTTATCCTTTAAACATATCAGTAGGGCACCCATTTATTAATAAACCATAGGAAGCAGTGGTAATGCATTCATGAATCCACCTTTTGAAACTATAGGGAAAGTTCATGACCTCCATGGTTCGAAGCAAAAAACTCCAGTTAACACTATCAAAAGCTTTTTATGAGTCCACTTTGATAGAACAATTTAAAGGGCTTTTCCTGCGATTATATCCTTTCAAAAGCTCATGCATTAGAAGAATATTATCCCTAATATCCCTGTTATTCATAAACGCATCTTGATTCTCACTAATGAGAAAGGGTAGAACCTCCTTCAGTCTATTTGCTAAAATCTTACCAATGATCTTATAGAGGAAATTTGTACAGGAAATGGGTCTGAATTCATTTTAGGAGGTCAGATTGGAGTTTTAAGGGATCAATCATAGAAAAGTCTTATTAATCTCCTTAAGAAATACTCCTTTTAGAAAAAATTCATGAACAACCTCCTTAACTATCCTCCCCACACTACTCCAAGATTTTTTATAGAAGATCCCATTCGATCCATCAGGGTCAGGTGCCTTAGAGCCATTCTTATCAAACACAACCTTCTTAATTTCCTGATCTGAAACTGGTCTAGTTAATAAGAGAGCATCATGATCAGGGATTCTTGCTTGAATATACTACCTTAGGTCAACTCTAAATTCTAGAGAGACCATATCAGCATCTAGGAGATTTCTGTAGTAATTTAGTGTATCCTTTGCAATTCCATCTTGTCCATACACTACCTCTCTAGTTTCAATGGAAGTGATTCTGTTTACATTCTTCCTAGCTAGTACTGAGTTAAAGAAGAACTTAGTACATCTATCCCCTTCCTTTAACCAATTGATTCTGGCTTTCTACTTTAATAAAGAACATTGATTGTCCACCAATTGCAAATAGTTCTTAAAGGCTTCTTTTTCTGCTATGGCTAGTGTTCTATCTGTGGGATTTTCGTCCAACAATTTCTGAATAACTGAAAGGTTATCTCTAGTAGCTTCTGTCTCCTTAGAAATAATTTGATCACTCTTTGAGTTAAGGCTCTTTAATTCCTTTTTAATAGATTTGACCTTTTGAAGGCATATGTATTTCATAGTCCCGTAAAAGTCACACTCCAACCCCTTCCTTATTATTTTTAAAAACCCCTCCATATTTAACATAAAGTTGTTAAACCTAAAAGGATGATGGATTCTAGGAGTAGTAAACAGATTTCCAGTCCTCATAGGAGTATGGTTCAAAATTCTAGCGTCTAGAAATTGTACTGAGCTTCCTGAGAAAATATTGAGCCATTCCGTATTAACCATTGCCCTATCCAATTTTTTCCTGATGTGCCAACTAGAACTTTGCTTGTTTGACTAAATGAATCTATGATGTTCAAACTTTAGATCCATAAGTTCCACATCTTGCATACAATCGGACATATTAGAAGAGTAGTTGAGCAAGTTACAATTTCCTTCCTCTTCTGATCAGAATAAAGTGGTGTTAAAGTCACCACTAACCAACCATAGAGCATTAGTTAAAGCCTTAATTCTTCGTAGAGAATTCCATAGATCAGTTCTTTGGAACACGACATTAAGACCATAGATAAATGTGGCTAATACACAATATGTTCCATTTTGTAGAAGAGTTCAATGCGGATAAACTACTGATTATATTCCAGACCTTTTACCTCCAAAAATTCCCCATCATATGTAATAATAATCCTACCATAGGCATGACTTTGGTGGTTTGTAAGAAACTGCCATATGCTACCCAGACAACAAAGTTTATTCAAATTAACTTCTCTAATTTTGGTTTTCAAAAGACAAAAAACCAGAGGCTTTTCCCTTAGGACAAAATTCCTTAATGCATTTAGCTTAGAGGGGTTATTTTTTTCACGAACGCTCCATACAATCAGAGTCATATAAGATTACTTTTCCCTTTGGAGCCTTTCCTACTGCTCCTATTACTTTCCCTAGGAGAACTTGCTCAAATTTATGCTCTAGAGAGACTCCATTCTGCAGGTCAAACTTCTGTAGAATGTTTTCATAATTTATAGGATCTAGAGCTCCTCCACTTGAAATATCTCCCCGGGTTTCCATAATATTTTGCCCCTTGTTCATTAGTGTATTGTTTTGTTCATTGAGTGGATTCGAACATGTACCTTGTTGCTGGAGTGAAATTGGGCTCTTCTCTACCTGATAGCTCTCCCCATTTATAGAAGAAACTTGTTAAACCTAAACTTATTCATGGTTTTCAACTACTTGTTCTGCTTTCTCACATTCTTTACTATCCTTCGCGAAATTCTTTTCCATACCCATCACCTCCCAATAATCACCTCTTGTAAAAACTTTTCCTTTTGGTTTCCATTTTTTGCCTTGAGCCTTAAGAGACGGTTTCCATTGGTAAGTAACCAGGACTTTATCCTCTTTAAGAGAATGTTCATTGGCCAACCTCAAGATAGGGATACTATCTTTCATTTCCTTGGAGATATCCTTACTCACACATAACCGTGCAAATCCTACCCTTTTCCTCAATGCAGTGTTTTCATCCATACATATTGGTTTCCTTAAGTAACTCGCTAACATACTCAATCCCTTGGTAGTCTAATATTCTAAAGGAATATTATGAATGTTCACCCATAGGGGAATGTTCTTAATTCTAAGTTTTTCTAATTCCATTCCCGTTTGCCAATTTTGGAGAAACAAAAGGAGTTGAGAGACGTGCCAAGGGCCTTCTTTAATTACCTTTTGAGCTTACGATTTTGAAGAGAAGGACAATATCATATTGTCCTCCTCAGTTAGCATTACCTCTATAAAACCTCTTTCTTTCTGATTTCTCTATGCCCATGCTTATATCATTGGGAAAGTAGGTCTTTTGTCAATAAGAAAACCAACTAGGGTGGCTTCCCATGTCCTAGCTCCTTCCTACAAAATGTCTAGACTAGAAGCCACTATTAGCTTCCCAATCTCCTCAGGTGGGCAGAAAATCATGGATGAACTTGAGTTATCTCTCACTACTTGCTTCCAAGTTTTCCTAGGGCCATTTACAATGTTGCCTACTATAGGGGCCGAAAGTTTGGATGAGGTGATAAAGGTAAAGGGAGGGGTCGTTGAAGAGTGGGATGGGGAAGAAGGAAAGGTAGTGGTAAGTTTAGGAGGGGAGGAAGGAAAAGGGAGGGGAATCAGTAAAGAGGTGGTTTGAAAGATAGAAGACAATGGTGGAAAGTTAGTCTCCATTTTAGGTTTGGAAACCAACAAGACATCAAAGAGCTATTTGGATGAAGGGTGGGAGTGCTAGGGTTAGGGTTTGGTGTGTGGAAGAGGAGTTTAGAGAGCAGCTAGAGTTTCTTTCTCATGATTCTAAATGATTGATGTTATTGATGTGTGAATCATTTTGATATTGAGTAAACAGTAGTTAAAAACATTCCCCTTTTACCTTCAACTTTCTTTGTAAAATTTAGTTTAAAATAGAAATTAGAAATAAAAAATGTCCTAGTTGCAAACAATAAAGAGTATGGTTGTCTTTCCTATTACTTATTAATGATTGCAAGAAAATGTGTGTATAAAGAAGATATATTTTTTAGATTAGTCATGATTGCTTCCTTTACCCAATCCATGACATCATAAAAATAACCCATTATTGCCTTGTTATCATTATCAACTAAATGAACTCTCACTAAAGGTTCATCAATTCAAATTACAAATTGAAATTAGGACCAAAAGTCATGACCTTCAAATATAATTCTAGAAACCCTAACTTTAGCATTAAACATGGCATACTGTGATGTGACCCACTTATCATTTATAAACATTTGCCTCAACTCATTCTTTATCAGAAACACTAAAGTGATAAGAAATTAGTTAAAAACCTTTTTATAATAGGATGAAACAAATTCTTACCATTGGTGAAATCCTTCCTCACCAAATTTAGGACCATGCATGATTATAGATAAACTTAGTCACTTTCTTTCCTTTCTGCACAATCTCATTAATGATAGGAAAATATCTAGCATCTCCTATATTTCCAACATCATATTAATGCAATGTGCTGTATAAGGAGTCTTATAAAAATAATTATACTTACTTTGCAATCTTTTCCTAGCTGCTTTGTAAGTAGAATCACTAGTAGTTATGAACTAACCAATGTTTACCGAATGAACTTTATTCACAACTTTGTCAAATATTTGAAGTAGAATATTAGCATTTCTAACAAGGCCAAATGCATCAATAGACTTCAAAAACATTATCCCCTTATTAGAATAAACTAAAATTTGATAATAGGTTCATATCTTTCATTTATCCAACCATCACTCATGATTGGACATCTATAAGTTTCTTAAGTCATTCTTCTTTCATCCAAATAACTCTTTACTTTATAAATAGAGTTAGTCATAATTTTACCTCTATATTCATCAATTGAAGAGGTCCAGGGGGCGGTAAAGGAAAAAAAGAGAGCGTATAAAAATCTCGTCGGAAGTACATCAAGTGTAGAGCGGAAAACTCGGAGAGTACAGTACCGCCTAGCTAAGCAAAAGGCAAGGAAGACAATTGCCCTTGCTAAAGGGGAAGCATATGAGACTATGTACCGGGATTTGGACACGTACAAGGGAGCCTAAAGAATTTTCAAGTTGGCACGAGATAGGGAACGTAAGACGAGAGATTTTAACCAAGTCTTCTGTATTCGTGATGAAGCAAGTCAGGTTCTCACGGAGGCACAGGACATCCAGAATAGGTGGCGGAGGTACTTGTATGGCTTGTATAACGAAGGCTGCTTAGTCTCCATAGAGTTAGGTGACCATAACTTATTGCGGCTTTCTCCAAACTGGTCCGAATGTGATTGTGTCATAAGAGGAGAACTTTTAAAGATATTGAGAGCGATGGGGTGCAGAAGGGCAGTAAGGCCGGATGAGATCCCTATAGAGGTATGGAAGCATATGGGACCTATTGGTCTTGAGTGGTTAGTTCAGCTGTTTAATATGATCCTCGACTCCGTCAAAATGCCGGATGAATGGAGACTGAGTAGGTTAATCTCAGTGTAAAAGGCCAAAGGAGACATCCAACTTTGCCACAACTATAGAGGCATCAAATTAATAAGTCATACTACGAAACTGTGGGAGAAGGTAATTGAGAAGAGAGTCCGGAGAGCTGCTTCTATCTCAGCCAACCAATTTGGATTTATGCCTAGTAGGTCTACGACAGAAGCAATTCATTTACTCCGTAGGCTAATGGAATGCTATAGAGAACGACAATTAGATTTACATATGATCTTTATTGATTTGGAGAAGGCTTATGATAAGGTCCCTAGGGAAATTTTATGGCGGTGTCTGGAAGCAAAGGGAATTCCTATGACCTATATCCGCGTAATTCGAGATATGTATGACGGAGCATTGACTAGCGTTAGAACGATAGGGGGTGACACGGACGCGTTTCCGATTGGTATTGGCCTACACCAAGGCTCTGCATTAAGCCCGGTTCTTTTTACACTGGTGTTAGATGAACTTACCAAACATATTCAAGGAGAGGTACCATGGTGTATGTTATTTGCGGACGATATTGTCCTGGTCGATGAGTCTAGGGCAGGGGTCCAGTCTAAGTTAGAATGTTGGAGAGAAGCGTTAGAGTCGAAAGGTTTTAGACTGAGCAGGACTAAGACGGAGTATTTAGAATGCAACTTTTCGGGATCCCAAACGGCCCACGAAGCAGCAGTCGCTATTGGGCCTGACGTCGTTCCACAAACTCAGAGTTTTAAATACCTTGGGTCTATCATCCAGAGCGATGGTAATATCGATGAGGATATAGTCCATCGCATCAGATCTGGGTGGGGCAAATGGCGAAGCGCCTCAGGGGTCTTATGTGATAAAAAGATTCCTTTAAAGCTTAAAGGCAAATTCTACAGAATGGTAATTAGGCCTACCATGTTATATGGGGCAGAATGTTGGCCTACCAAATGTCGACATACAAGACAACTGTTGGTAGCAGAGATGCGTATGCTTCGTTGGATATGTGACCTTACTAGACGA
>JANZXR010000172.1:33900148-33920746 GCA_027575705.1 Erythroxylum echinodendron | reverse complement strand
GGATCAGTTCGCGTCTGCATTGTGTCTTTTGATTTTTGCACTGAATTGTATTTTCCGCAAAATTGTGTATCATTAGTAGTTAAATATTACGGTATGTAAAAATTTTGAGAAACTGGAAATGATTGTATTTTGTAATTTGAAATGGGCCCAAGTGGCTAATTAAAGTTTTTGTTGATTTCATTGTTTGTATCAAATGGTTATTAAACAAAGTGGAATGTTTTTGATTTTCGATTTGCTGTACTTTATGTTCGTAGTGTGGTAAAAAAAAATATTTCTACCGACTTTTAATTGTTAAGTGATGTAGCACACCACCCTAGCGGGGCACGGATTCGGATATCACTATCGATATCGGGTTTGAGTCCAGCGAGAGTGGGGTGTTACATGAGTGATAATATAATAATAATAATAACATTAATTGATTTTTTAGGTTAATTTAATATTTTTTATAACTTATAAATTAATTAAACAATTTTAATAAATTAATCAAGTTTTAAAATTTAAATTTTTATCTTAAAAATTTTATTTAAAAATAAAATTGAAAAATTGAAACAAAACTTTTTTATCACTTTAATTTTAATTTTATTTAAAAATTTAAAATTTAAAATAAACAAACAAAAACTTTTTAGTAGCACAAGTTTTTTTTCTTTTCTAATTTTAATTTTTTATGAAATTAATAATAACATAATTATAATTATAATTATAATTAAATTTTTTATTAAAGTAATAATTAAAATTAAAATTTAATTTAATTTTTATTAAAGTAATAGTAGTATAATTAAAATTAAAATAAAAAGTAAAAATAAAAATAAAAAAGTCTACACTTATACACGGGCGTCATTCTTAAGTCACGCTCGTGCCACTTATAAGTCACGCCCGTGCATAAGACAGTAGCTTCAGCAGCTTAAAATTTTTAAGCGAGAGTTATGCTCGTACATAACAAAGAGGCTTTAATAGCTTAAAATTTTTAAATGAAAACAACTACGAAGACGTATTTTAATTAGATAGAGTAAGTCAGAGTAGTCTTGAATAGAATATTTGGACTCGTGTAAGAGAAATGAAGGGAGAGAAAATTTTGGCATAAATTGAACAAAGCATTGGAAGTTAGGAACATGAAAACCTAAAAGCACGTTGTGGGCTACTTCTGCTTCATCGGAATATGGGAAAGTTATACTTGGATTGGAAAACTGACTATTGCTTATCTGCAAGCAAAACCACATTAACAATGGTAAGGAGCCAACACACAAGTTTACTACATACGAAACTAAGAGACTAAGACTCTCCATATTTGTAATATCCATATAAACTCTGTTTCTGTGGAACTTGAATATGATAGGCTTTGTGTTAGGAAAGGAGGAGTCGATCATGCAGCGGAAACAAAGTAACCAAACCCAATAAACCTTTCCCTGTGTGAACAACCACAACCAATACCAAAAGAAAAATAACAGCAAGAAACTCACCAATGCAAGAAACTAAGCAGTAAGAAATAAAGAACGCATGCAATTTTTTTAGTGGAAAACCTCCCTCAATGTGAGAAAGGAAAAATGACGGGACCTAGTCCAGTAAAGAAAAACTCTACTATCACCAATCAAGTTACATAAGAGTTTTTCCCCTCTAGATATAACTAGAGTTACCACTCAACTCAAATGTAACAATAATCATCAATAAGATGAAAGAATCAAAGAGTTGAGAACAATATCAACCTTAGAATCTGACGGCAACTTTGACTGAAGATCAAGGAATCTTGGAGACCTCAAAATCCAATCTCCACCGTTCAAAAGGAAGAACAACGAGAGACGAATCTATGGTTAAAATTTCAGGTGGATCTGACAAGAGATCACTATGCGATCGAAGGTTAGAGAATACTACGCAAAACTGGAAAAAAAAAAGAAAATCTCTTTTTTTTTTCTCTTTTCCCTCTCTTTTCTCTTCCGGCTGAACCTCTCCTCTCTACACATATTTAGGGTTAAAAACACCCTTTTATACTTAGGCTTTGGACTCTACTTAGAAGTGACTCAAACCCAACAAATCTCTCCCTCACAACTAAGTGGAGGATCTAGCCATATCGTCCATCAAGAAACAAGTCTCAAGCTTCTCCTTTAGCAATGCTTTAGTCATCATGTCAGCACCATTATCATCTGTATGAACCTTCTCTAGCTCTAGCAACTTGGAATTTATCACATCTCGTATCTAATGATACTTAACATCAATGTGCTTCGACCTTGCATGGAAACTAGCATTCTTACCAAGATGAATATTGGTTGTCACAAAACAACAAATACCCATCCTACTTGAAACCAAGCTCAAGAACAAAGGTTTTCATCCACAACAACTCCTTGCAAGCCTCTGTACCTGCAATAAACTCAACCTCTATGGTTAACAAAGCAACACACTTCTGTAACTTTGATTGCCATGCTATAGCTCCCTCTACAAACTTGATTATGAAACCTGATATAGACTTTCGAGAATCAACATCTCCTGCCATGTCTGCAGCAATAAAACCAACTAGCAAAGGCTTATCACCACAAAAACTAAGACTCAATTCAGTTGTACCTTTAAGATACCTTATAATCCACTTTACCACATTCCAATGCTCTTTACCTAGATTAGAGAGAAAACGACTTATTGTACCAACTGCATGAGCAATGTCTGGCCTGGTACACACCATGTCATACATCAAACTGCCAAATGCTGAGGCATATGGAACTTTCTTCATCTCTTCTTTCTCTTTGTATGTAGAAGGACACTGGTTAACACTCAACCTGAAATGAGGAGCAAGTGGGCTAGCAACAGGTTTAACCCCAATCATACTAAACCTTTGAAGTACCTTCTTTATGTACTTCTCTTGCGACAAGTACAGCTTCTTGGCATCCCTACAACGAGTAATTCTCATGCCTAAAATTTCCTTGGCATGATCCAAGTCTTTCATGGAAAAAGACTTACTTAGCCTTTTCTTTAGATTAGGAATCCTAGAAGCATTCCTTCCCACAATCAACATATTATCCACATAAAGTAATAATATGGTAAAATCATCATCAGAAAATCTGCGTACAAATACACAGTGATCTCCAGAAGTCTTCTTGTAGCCTTTCTCCCCCATAACTGATTCAAATTTATTATACCATTGTTTAGGAACCTGCTTCAACCCATACATGCTCTTCTTCAGTTTTCACGCAAATTCTTCTTTTCCTTTCACCTTAAAGCCCTCAAGTTGTTCCATATAAATCTCCTCCGCCAAGTCACTATAAAGAAAGGCTGTCTTCACATCTATTTGTTCAATCTCCATATCAAGACTAGCAGCAAAACAAAGAACTGTTCGGATAGAAGACATTTTTATAACAGAAGAAGAGATGTCATCAAAGTCAATACCTTTCCTTTGACCAAATCCCTTAACAACCAATCTGACCTTAGACCACGGCTTCAAACTGTGCTCTTTAGCTTTGATTCTGAACACCCACTTGTTCTTCAAATCTCTCATGCCCTTAGGCAACTTTACCAACTTATAGGTGTGATTTTCATGCAAAGATTTCATCTCATCTTGTATAGTTTCAATCCAGTGATCCTTATGCTCATCTTCAACGGCTTCCTCATAACATTCAGGTTCTCCCCCATCAGTGAGTAACACCCAATCCTCAGGTGAGTAATGGGAAGAAGGAACATACTATTTAGTAGACCTCCTAAGTGGAATAGTCGGCTCATCCATAACTTCGGGAACATGAACATCTACCTCATCAATAACAGCATCACCATCAGCATTTTCAACATCAACATGCTGATCAGGAACATGATTCCAGACATCATCGTGAGCACCAATATGAGAAATAGGATCAAGATCAATCAGGTTACCAGAACTAGAATGCCCTGGCTTCTCTATCTTGTCAATTTCTTCAATGGTTTGATCCTCCACGAAGATAACATCAAGGCTTCTCACAAGTTTCTTCTCAACAGGATCATACAACCTATAACCAAACTCATCAAGGCCATAGCTAATGAAAATGCACTGCCTCGTCTTAGCATCCAACTTGGACCTCTCATCTTTAGGCACATGCACAAAAACTTTGCATCCAAACACTCTTAAGTGGTCATAAGAAACTTCCTTGCCATACCACACCCTGTTTGGAACATCACACTGCAAAACAATAGTGGGAGACAAATTAATAACATGTGAAGCTGCTAATACAACCTCACCCCAAAATGAATCAGGCAACTTAGCTTCAGAAAGCATGGATATGACTCTCTCCATCAAGCTCCTGTTCATCCTCTCTGCCACGCCATTAAGCTAAGGAGTCTTTTGGTGTCTAATACCCATCTGTCTGTAGTATTCATCAAATAGCCCACAGTATTCACCACCATTGTCAGTGCGAATGCACTTCAACTTCTTTCCAATCTCTATCTCAACAGAAGCTTGGAACTGTTTAAAGAGCCCCAATACTTGATCTTTGGTCTTTAAGACATAGGCCCATAATTTCCTGGAACAGTTATTAATGAAGGAAACAAAATACGATGCATCCATCAAATTCTTTGTCTTCATAAGACCACACAAATCTGAATGCACCAACTCAAGCAACTTAGTCTTTCTTGAAGGAGGATTAGTCTTAAAACAAACTCTGTGTTGTTTTCTAGCTAAGCAGTGCTCACACTTTTCCAGTTTAGCACCCTTCAAATCTGATAAGAGATTCTTTTTGGCCAACACATTCAATCCTTTCTCACTAATGTGGCTAAGTCTCTTATGCCATAATACTGAAGAGTCATTCTTAACTGCATTCACCTTGTCAGTACATACTGAAACTATTGTCCAGTATAAGCCAGAGGGCTTTTTACCACGAGCCACCACCAAGGAACCTTTAATGAGCTTCCACATACCACCACCATTGGTACTCACATAACTCTCATCATCAAGATCGCCAACAAATATCAAGTGCAAATGAACATCAAATGCATGCTTAACATTGTTCAAAACAAGTTTGGTTCCCGTATCTGTTTCCAATATAATTGTCCCAATGCCAACCATTTTAGATATAGTTTCATTTCCCATATTCAATACCCCATAGTCACTGGAGTATAAGATGAGAAAAAATCCTTCCTTGATGTAACATGAGAACAAGTACTAGTATCTACAACCCAGCTTGAATCATCACAAACCACCCCAACTAGGCTCTCATCAAGGATTGCCACAAGGTCTTCTTCAGCGACAATAGCAGCACAATTCCCATTGTCATTCTCTTTCTTTTCTTCCTTGCCTTTGTTGCCTTTCTTCTTTTTCTTCAACTTCCAGTAATTTTTCTGCAAGTTCCCTTTCTTATCGTAATAAAAGCACTTAACATCTTTGTATCTGCCTTTGGATTTACTTCGACTTTGCTCTCTGTTTTGAGAACCCCAGTTGTTATTTCTCCCCCTAGAGGTAGTCACTAAGATATCTATCGAAAAGGAACCCTGAGACTTTCTTCTCCTTTCTTCATTCAATACACTGCTCTTGGCAAGATCCATAGAGATAACACCATCCGGAGTAGAATTTGTCAATGAAGATCTAAAAGTTTCCCAAGAGTTTGGTAAGGAGCCAAGGAGAAACAAACCCTGTATTTCTTCATCGAATCTAATTCCCATTGCTGACAACTGATTCATAATTTCTTGGAAGTTATTCAAGTGATCTGTCATAGGAGTCCGATCACTATACTTCAAAGCTAACATCTACTTTATTAAGAACATTGTGTTGTTCCTAGTCTTTCAAGCATACAGCTTCTCAAGCAGCTCCCACAAGTTCCGAGCATATGTCTCACTAGAAATATGATTCAACACATTGTCGTCAACTCACTATCTGATAAAACCACACACCTGTCTATGTATCATAGTCCATTCTTCACCTGATTTATCACTAGGCTTCTCGATGGCAAATACTGGTAAGTGAAAATTCTTCACATAAAGCAGATCCTCCATCTTGCCCTTCCAAAGAGCATAATTGGCACCATTCAAAGTAACCATCCTACTAGTGTTGACAACTTCCATTGTTCACCATAACCATAAATATCTCAAACTAAAAAAGCTCTGATACCACTTGTTAGGAAAGGAGGAGTCGGTCTCGCAGCGGAGACAAAGTAACCAAACCTAATAAACATTTCCCTGTGTGAACAACCACAACCAATACCGAAAGAAAAACAACAATCAGTAAACTCACTAATGCAAGAAACTAAGCAGCAAGAAATAAAGAATACAGGCAAATTTTTTACGTGAAAAACCTCCCTTAATATGAGAAAGGAAAAACCACAGGACCTAGTCTAGTAAAGAAAAACTCCACTATTGCAAATCAAGTTACAAAGAGTTTTTTATCTCTAGATATAACTAGAGTTACCACTCAACTTAAATATAACAATAATCATCAACAAGATGAAAGAATCAAAAAGTTGAGAACAATATCACCCTTAGAATCTGACAGCAACTTCAACTGAAGATCAGGGCACCTTGGAGACCTCCAAATCCAATTTCCACCGTTCAAAATGAAGAAAAACGAGAGAAGAATCTCTGGTTAAAATTTCAAATCGATCCGACAAGAAATCACTATGCTGTCGAAAAGATTAGAAGAATACTGCGCAAAGTCGAAAAAAAACAAAAAATCTCCTCTTTTTTCTCTTTTCCCTCTCTTTTCTCTTCTGGATGAATCTCTCCTCTCTACACCTATTTAGGGTGAAAAACACCCTTTTATACTTAGGCTTTGAGCTCCACTTAGAAGTGACCCAAACCCAACACTTTGTGGTTTTTTAATATCTATTGGCCTCATTTTCGTCAACTTGAAGAATGGATAGTAAATTGTCATTTTAACATATATTTTTCTTCTTTTTTAAAAATATTTTTGTGAAAACGTGATAAAAATAATGATATTATGATTTTCTGAGAAAGTAAAAAAATTACATAATGTATAAAATAATTTTTTTATAATTTTAAAATTACTAAAAATAAAGTTCGATAATGTATTGTGTCACGCGATCATTATCAAATTAAACTAATACTAATTTTAGTATGGTATTCACGATGTTAATTGCTTTACGAGATTTCTTTTTTAGAAGTTATGGAATAATATACTGAAATTAGGCTCGTTTCTTTTCACGTATCAACGTGAAAGTATAAATGGTGAAAAAGGAAATCCCTGTCAGAAAGAGCATTAATGTCACATAAAGATCCTAAATTTGGTCTTGCCCCATTTGGCTCTTTCGTGACGACTCTGAAATGCCACAAGGACATCCAAATTATGTCCGTTTAAGGCTATCCAAGCTCACCAAACTTCTGCACTTCAATTTGGTCTTTTTAGAGACAAAAGGAAAACTTAAAGCCAAATGAATAAGTTAGATGCCTGCAAAGAGAATAGTCTTCTACATCTGAGCAGGTTTCTACGCTAAATTCCATAATCTTATTGCTTAGAAATAAATCTGAGACTCTGATACAATTTAGAAGTGGTTTCTACTCTTAATGATCAATGTTGAAAAACGTCAAGCCAAGCGATACAAACTTATGCTTGATGGAAGAATTTAATATGCAGGTTGTACGAAATGTTAGTGACACTTATTAGGACATCTTTATTTCATTCTTTTGCTTTTTATAATAAGTATGTTGTCCACTTATTTCCCATTTTAAAAGCAAAACATATCCAATCCACCTCAATTCTAGTGTAGAATGTTGTCCATTTTACAAGCCTCTCCATGATTGATGATCAACAATTTGGAGAGATTGAACTTGATATTACCTGATTCTCGAGTGTGAAAGAATCAATCTGTAGTGCGCATCTAGCCACCTAAAGATGTGAATTTTAGTTGTTTGTATATGCACCGGAATTTTCATACAGATGATGCCAAGATTGGTATTATTTAGATAAAGTTCATAACTAAGTAATCTTAGAAACTAGGAATTAGATCTTGATTAAGAATCATATTTAAGTAAAACTCAGGAATATAACTTTAATATAACTGATTCCATCTAACACACTTAAATTTCAATGCTGTAGGAGCTGCCTAGCGATTGAGGACGACCTCGTATTTGAGAGAATCATTTTGCAACAATTCTATTATTTAACCAGAAAAGTAGACACTAGGTCTTCTTTGGACACATATGTGACTTAAATTTCAGCAAGAGTTGGGTTTTAGTTGAAGAGGCATTAAAATGCACAAATTCAAGTTGAAAACGACCTAGAGTTCATGTCTTCAGTCGTTACATTTCTATTTAAAACATATATTTTAGAGTTTTATTTTAAATAAATTTCATGTTTTAGATTTCTATTTCAAGTTACCTTTAGTTAAGGTGTTATTTTTTATTTTAAATATTTGGGAAGACATAAATCATTAACTTTCATTGTTTTTTATAATATTATCATTAAATTTGATATCTTTGAGTTTTTTTTCCAAATATTATATCAGATTTTGTGTTCTTGATTCTTTGATTAGAATAGGTAATTTACGCGATGCATCAAGTGGTATTAGAACTTCAAAAATTTAGGGCTTATTCTTCTAACAATGATCAATAATGCCAACAAAAAAATTTGTGAATTACCTAAAGTTTGGAGAGCAACAAAGAAAAGAGGAAGTCAAATCCCAATATGGAATGGTAGTTAGCAGAGATAGGAGATCACTTGCAAGTATTGTTGTAAGGAGATAATAATAAGAGAATTAAGAATCATGTTAAATGGGAAGAGGGCCCTAGCTATGTGATGTCCTTAAATTAAAAATCTTGCACCATGGGATTATATGATAACAAATAAGAACAACCATGTTTCCCTTGCCTCTCTCCAACTTTTCTAGCATCTTAACCTTAGTGAAGCTCTTTAATCATAGGTCAGGATCAGGCTTCCTTAGTTCTAGAGTTGTTGTACACTTTCTTGTCTGGTATCTTTTGTTTTCAATGCACTTTTCACCATTTCTTAGACACACTAATAGGCAAAGCTACCCTTTAGGTTCCAAGGCAACTTGGTTTTTTCTCTTATACTTTTATCTCTCGTGCTCCCTCTTCTTACTATTCCAGATAATGAATTTTCCTTTTTTTAGTTGTCTAACTTGACTTCTTCCTTTTTAGCAATGCCAAACTCTACAACTCCACCAGCATTAGACTCTTTTACTTTCCCCCTTGGCTTGCTCCTCCCCCCCTAACCTTTCTTAAATGCATACTCCAACAATGCCTATCACCTTTAATCCCCTTGTGGCCCTAACCTTCCTTAAACACCCTCTCAGGTTCTACCTACTATTTCTAAACTACTTGTAGTCAATGTTGAACCTCAACCTTCTAAGCAACAAGTAGTTAATCTAAAACTTACTTAGAAAAAGGTGGTAGAAGAGAGCTCATAAAGTACTCTTCAATACATACACCCATAAAACTAGATGGTTGACAGATAGTTACCCCTAATATTGAAGTTTTACAGGAAGGAGCAAGGCCATGGATATCCACCCTTGTTGGCTTCTTTTTGGGTAAAAACTCCCTTTTCCTTATGGTGCAAAACTAGAGCTTTAGAATGTGGAAAGGGAAAGGACTTGAAGAAGTATTGTGAATAAAAGATAACCTCTTTCTTTAAGTTTAGCATTAAAGCATGAGTCAAAGAAATCCTTAGGCTATGTCATTGGCACTTACAAAACATCCCTTTTTTAGTTCAGCCTTGAAGACCTAGGATCACATTAAAAGACATTAGGCAAGATAATATGACATTGCAGATTAATTTTTATGAACTTTCACTTGAGTGTTGGTCTACTAAAGGTTTAAACTCGATCACAAGCTTTGTAGGAAAAATGTGTGTATCGATAAGACGAAAACTTTAAGGAAAAGAGATGGCTTCGCTAGATTGTGAGTGAATATGGAACTTCACAAGGAGCTATTAGATATCATTTCAGCAATGAGTTTGGGTGAGGGTATCACACTAGTTGAAGACTCCATTAGAATTACTTATTAGTGGAAACCCTCACTCAAAGAATAACGTTAATAATGGAGGGCTGTTGGAAAAAAGATTCAAAATAGGTGATTATAAGGAATTAATGGGGCTTGATAAAAATGAAAATTAGTCTAAGACAATATAGGAGATACAAAGTAGAAAGGAATCTGAGCAAGAAAACTCAGGGGAGAAGAAGAATAGGGAAGAACTTGAGAAAGAGACAGTGGAGAATAATGGTGAACTTGATATGGTCGAACACAAAAAATAACTAGCAATAGAGAAATGAGCAAGTTTAAGTAATAATACTCTTACCTTACAACAACATTTATTAAGAGAGGATAATCGCAATTAAGTTCTTGACTAAGAGGCTTACACCCTAATTCTAGGCTAGGAGATTCAACTATAACATATTCATATGCCCTTAATAGCATGAAATGTTAGAGACACCAACTGCCTTAAGAAATAACAAGCCTTAAGGGGGTTTCTTTAACCACCAAAAACTAGAATCTAATCATCTAAATCATCACTATAGTTAGACAATTTTGGCTTTTGACTCCACCAAGGAAGAAGTGATAGTGATTGATTCTAGTAATCAACATATTCACACTTTAATTAGATTATTATAAGAGAGAATGAGTATTATGACTACTTTTGTTTATAGTTATGGATTCCAAAGGATGTTTCTTTAAGACAATCTTTAAAAACTATATCATAAAATCAAGGATCATTGGGTGATCTTAGAAGATTTTAATTATGTAATATATACTTCAGAGGTAAAAGAGAATTCCAAAATAAGAATGGCTTCAAACAATTTAAAAGAGTGTGTTGATAACATAAGAGTTAATAATCTAAAGCTAAAGGGCATTTCTTCATATGGAGTAACAAATAAGAAACTACCTGGCATATTAGGAAGAAACTAGATCGTGTATTGATGAACAAAGAATGGGCGTCAAATTCCTAAAAAGTATGGCTAAATTCCTTATTCCATTATTCTATGACCATTCCCCTATTTTAGGGCATGACTTATTAATTCGGGAAAGAATCTAGATTTTAGATTTAATAACTATTTGGTTGAGGATTATTCTTTTGCCTAAGTAATGGAAAAGGGGATGAATTATACCATTAAGGGGTATAGACTTATATATGTAAGGAAGTTATCTATGATTAAAGAGGAGATCATGAGACTTAAAAATATCATTAATAGATGCACTCTCCAAAAAGTCACAGAGACTAAATGCAAACTTAAGCATACAATAAGAAATACACAAGCATCCAGGGGATTAGGACTGGTCAAATAAAGAGAAAAAAAGCATTAAGGAGCAATGTTATAGCTAAAATACAATTTATTACTCCCTATTAAAATAAAGAACAAGATTAAAATGGTTGTTAGAAAGGGACATGAATACCAGACATTTCCACGATCTCATTTTAGCGAGGACAAACAATAATAAGATATGCTCTATAATAAAAAGGGATAGATCACATACTAACTCTCAGTAGGATCTTAAGGAGGAAACTTTCTACTAGTTGAAAAACTCAATAGGGATAACAACTAAGAGTAATTCAATTGTGAAAGCACTCGGATCCAATCATTTTTCAAATGAGGAGTTAGCAAGCTTAAGTTGCCTATCATTTCCCTAAAGGTTGAATATGTAGTGTTTAAAATGAGTCCAAATAAAGCTTCTACGCTAGATGGATTAAATGAATATTTTTTAGAAAGCTTGGTTGTAGATCAAAATCTTGGTAATAAAAGCAGTGATGGAAGTTTTCATAAGTGATAAGATGCTACTGGAGATAAATAAGACATTTTTCTACTTGATTCCTAAGGTTAACAATCCTAAGTGGTTAAGTGAATACAAACCAATTGTTTGTTGTAATCATACCTATCTAAATTTTTCCAAAGAAATTGAAGAAAATGTTGTCACATTTAATGGTCTTTTTTTGGAAAGGAGACAAATAGGTGATAACGTATTGCTTGCTTAAAAGCTTCTAGGGGTATGCAAAGAAAAAAGGCCTTAGAAATTATGTAATCAGGATAGACTTCAATAAGGCATATGACTCAATTAATTTATTATTCAAATGCTAGAAGTATTTGGGTTCCTAGGTAGATTCAAAAGCTAGATAATGTTATATGTCACTACTGTCTTATATTCCATTCTTATGAATGAAGAACCAGCCTACCTTTTTAAGGGAGATAGAGGACTTAAGTAAGGGGAACTTATTTTCCCTTACCTATTTTTACTGTGTATTTAAACATCAATAAGACTTGTTAACTTTAGTATAAAGAATGATTAGTTCTTTAGGTTCCATAATAAGTCCAAAAAACTTAGCCTTTTATGCTTGAATTTTGTTAATGACCTATTAATGATGTGTAACGCATATGGTGGATCTATAAGCAAGCTCATAACATCATTATAATCTTTTAGAAGGCTATTTAGATTGGAATTGAAAAAGGAAAAGAGTTATATAGTTATCTCTATAAGTGTAGTATATATGACTTGTGGCTTTCAATCATATCTAGTTTATAAGTGAAAGAACTTCCTTTCAGACACCCAAGTTTCCCACTAGCCTTTATGAGACTCAATTATAAAGAAAGCATTCATCTTATTGATAAGGTGCAAAAGAAGATCAACTTATGGAATAATAGAAATCTTTCTTATACAGGGAAGCTATAACTAATTAAGTTAGTCTTTACCTCTTTACATGTATATTGGGCTTCTCACTTTTTTCGTGTAAAGGGAATGATTACGTTAATTGAGAAATTAATAAGGAAGTTCCTATGGACAGGTGGAAATAAAGAAAAAGTTCAAAACAAAGGTAAGATGGAGGGAAGTATGCAGTTTATTAGAAAAAAGGGCTTGGGGTTAGTCTTTGTTAGTCTCTCTAATAAAATCTGATTAGGGAAGAGATTATGAAGGCTGTTGAATGATAAGGAATCTCTATAGGTGAATTCGATGCTTATTTACATATTAAAAGGGAGGAGTCTTTGGGAAATCAGGAGTAAACGAACATACTCCTACTTCTTTTACAAATTTTGAAATTGAAGGGAAAAATGATAAAGAACATAAGAAGTATAATGGGAATAGCTAAGCAACCTCTTTATACTACAATGACTACTGTTTGAATAGACCTCTATAAGGAAATCAAGTTTTTGAATCACTAGTGACCAAGTTCCTTAAGAATGTTAAAGTGGAACTATGGATAAGGCAGGGTCAATGGAGCAATGTGCTAGTATAATCATAACATATGTTACTTACTATAATTAAGATTTAGAGAAGGATGAAAGATATATTTGGTTCGATAAGAGGTCAAGTAAATTTTCTACTAAATCATATAAAGAGATATTGAGAAGAAAATATGAAGTTTTAGGATGGAGTAGTCTAATATGGAACCTAAACCTATTGTCCCAAATTTCCTTCCATATGTGGCTAGTAGCTAAATTCATACTGCCCATAATAGATTAGGTGCAATACCTAAACTGGGTGAACGTAAGTTCTTTGTACAAGAGAAGATATGAAACAAGGAACATATATTCTTCAAATACAACTTTTCTTATCAGGTATGGAAGGTTTTTTTAGATAGATGATGCATCATAAATAAAAAGGATAACTACAAGGAATACATGACCGGGCTTCAATCCACTAAGATGCCTACAACAGATAAACAATTTTATAAGCATCTTTAGATCCTCCAAGTACAAGTTGTATGAGGAGAGAAATGTTAGATTGTTTAAGAAAAATAATATATCTTTTGAATAAATTAAAGAAGAGGTGGCTTAATGGGTGTAGGAATAAATGTTTCGAATCCTTAAGCTAAGACATACAGTGGACGATTAATAACATCATGGAGATTTAACCTTGATACAAGCATAAAATATGAAGATTAGATGTCTGGGTTTCTAAATTCATATCCTTGAGGCTTGCAAGTAACTCTATCTATATCCTATAAACTATGAATTCATAAATGAAGGCAAAAATAACAAGCAGAGTTTGACTGTTTACTTAATGGGAGACTACACTAACCATAAAAGGAAGAATGTCCAAACAATAATAGTGTAAGACTAAGCATCCTTATCGTCCAAGGAGTAACCTAACGTATACCATTCAAGAACATCTTCTAGAACTAAACTATAAAACTGAGATGATTAAGGTGTTTTAAGTTATTGTACATGTAAAATATCTTACCTTGGTGTAGGTTTCTGAACATCCTTTGTAAAGTTATAACATAACTGTGATATTCCACTACATTAATTAATTTTTTAAAAAAAGTTTTAGTAATAAAGGAGAACTTATTCATCAAAGACATGGTAGAGAAGAATATGAGTATAAAATAAAGGTATATATCTCATCCTTTAATGGTTATTTAGATACAAAGGCATTTTATATTGGATAGCAAAGGTAGAATGCTTTTTTAACTATACTAAGGTTCTTGAGGAGATAAAAGTTAAGTTAAAAGCTTGTAGATTAAAAAGTGAAGCATTAGTATATAGTAGGATCAATTGAAGGAGACTAGGAGAGAGAGAGAGAGAGAGAGAGAGAGAGTTAAAATATTGTTTCTTTATGGAGGAGGATAAAATAATTATTTAGGGGGAGACTTCTAATGATATATTATGAACAATATATCTTGAGCATTACCAATAGTACAACCAAAGGAATATATGTGTTTATGAATATACTGTAAGGTATTTAATGTTGGGAACCTATATTTAATTGTTGGAACCCAATCCTAACATATTCTAAGGTACCTAATAGGATTAAAGAAAAGTATCAGGGATAAAATTAATATCCAAATGATGCTAACATTTCAGGATGCTATAAATTTGGATATGAAGGCAAAATCTATGTTTAACAAGATTTCAAGGGAGTTTAAGTAGTATAGAAATGAAAAGGCTTCTATTGAGAAAGGAAAATAGATGGTGAATACAACCCTTATATGGTGGTGGTCGAAAAAGTAATACTAATAATAAATGTTCAATTAAGGCTATCTCTAATAGCCCCAAAATCTACCAATCATTATGCCAAGTCTACCATGCTTAAGTGTTGTAGATGCAACAAACTAGGCCATAAATCTAATGATTGCCCAACGAAGAAAGTGATAAATATATTGGAACAATAAAAAGATGATGATGAGAAAGAAATATACGCACCTAAAGGAGATGAATGGGAGCAATAAGAGGAAAAGGATGATGATGCTTTTGTGAGAGTGAATAGAAGGTTGATAATATCCTACAAGGAGCAAGATGATTTACAAAGATATAATTTCTTTTGCACATGATTTATGAAACAAGGAAGCTTATGTGAGTTGATTATTTCAAGAGATAGTCAAGAAAATATTATAAGTAAGAAAATAGTGAAGAAATTGAAGATGAAAATCGAACCACATCCTAAACCTTATAACATTGGATGAATTAAGAAGGCTGGAGAAATATTTGTCAATGAATGTTATAAGGTACCATTATCAATTGGTAAATATTGTGATGTTATTGATATGGGTACCATTATCAATTGGTAAATATTGTGATGTTATTGATATGGATACATACCAAATACTTTTAGGTAGTCTATGACAATATGATGTTGATGTAATGCATTTGGTTAGAAAAATATTTACCAATTTATGAAAGATAGGTGAAATATACCTTGGTTGCTATAAGTGAAAAAGCCTGTGAAACCCAACAGGGAAGGTAAAAAGCCTTTATTGCAAGTAGAAAATAATAAAATGGAATTAAAAGTGAGATAAAAGAAATAAAAAAGGTGCATTTATTGATTTTAAAAGGAGAAAAGGTGGGAGAAAATAAGAAAATAAATTTTCTTTAAAAATCCAACTTATTTTAAAGTAGTTCGGGGATGTAGTTCATGATGGTTTACCCAATAAATTACATCCTATGCATGGTATCTAATAGTTGTGATTTGCATTATGTTTTAGGGTTCAATTTGTTAGATGTTTAGTGTTAATTTGAGTGTTTAGTGTGTATTTATGTTTTAATTGTGTTAGTTTATGTGTTTAAGTGTTTTTATGGGTTAGTATGAGTCTTTGAGCTTAACTGCTATATTTTTTAGGTACTTTGATGTGTTTGTTAGTATTTTAGGTAAACGGCAAAGAACGAGGAAGTTTCGAAGAGGTTCGGGCCAAAAAACACGACCCACTCCATGATCGTGATAGAAAGAGGCGAGCTAATAGGACTCAGGCCACGATTGTGCCATTTTAGTCACGATCGTGATAGAGAGCTTTGAACCAGGCCACGATCGTACACTTTAGCCACGATCATGACAGAGAGGGTTAGGCGCTGGCCATGATCGTGGCATGCAGGGCCACGATCGTGGCAGGCATTGGGTATACACGAAAATAAATGAAAATGTCAAGTTTTGCGGGACTTTTCAGACCTTTTCGACTCTGAATTAACCCTAGGGCTTCCAAGATATAAATAGAACATTAAAAGATAGAGAAAGCAACCTTTAAAGCCTTTTTGCATTAGTCAAATCCGAAACCCTAGAGAGCATATCAAGAGATTTAAGGAAGGAGACGAAGGAAGAGAGACTCGAAGAAGAAGCTTGATACGAAGTACTTCCCGAAACAAGTAGTTTCCTACCGTCGCTGCCTCCACTAGTTCATTCTGATAGTATTTTTGTCTTTATTTCAATTTTATTAATGTATAGAATTGGGATAATCATTAAGAATAGTTGTTGTAGAATGTCGATTTGTATCTAAACTCACCTTCGAGGTTTTGATCTTTGAGATTAATAAAGTTTGATTTATAGTGTTTTCATTGAGTTATTTGTGATTTAATATTTGTGCTTAATAATTCGGTAATAAACTGAGTGAACCGAGTGAATATCATTAAATTGAGCTAACGAGAGTTAGGTAGTTTGATAGATAAGAATTGAATCAAACTAGTAAAATCATGTAATAAGAGATTGAGCATAGGTTTCCGGTAGGTTATTAGACAGATTCAGAACCAATTTAGGTTTTGGGTAAATTGGAAATTGAGAGATTACAATTCCATAATTTAAATTAGGGATTATAAATTAGGGTTAAAGATTATAACTAGAGAGAGACTAATCCATCCTAGGACCATCTAGACCTAATAATTCGATAGTTGCATAATTAATTAGATTTTATTAAATTTGGGTTAAAACCCCATTTCTCTCAAATTGTAGTTTCTAGGTTGATTCTAGATTTGGTTGTGCAAAATTGCTATTTTGTTTATATTTTATGAATTCAATTCTTGATATTGACTGTTTGATTGGTCAATTTCTACTTCAGTTGTTTATTTTGATTTATTTCAAAATTTAGTCAATTCTTAGATTTTTGGATTAGATTAACCCTCCTCGTGGAAACTATATCTAAGGTACTACGCGAACGACCCATCTGCTTGTAGAAACATTGAGGTTATAAATATTAAAACTTAGCATATGTAACCTAGCGATCAATATCCAATACCTATCGGTCATGTTCCTGAGACTAGTTTACCTAACTTACCTCACTATTATATTAAAAAAAAGAAATATTAAAGGGGAAGGTGGAACGATTAATTAAAAAGTATCATATTAGGGAGAGCATGAGTCCATGTGTAGTTTTTGCTTTACTTACATTAAAGAAAGATGGTAATTAGAGTATGTGTGTTGATAATAGGATAGTCAAGGAAATTACTATTGGGTTCAAGTTTCCTATCCCAAGGTGATATGTTAGATCAATTGAGTGAAGTAGATTTTTTTTTCCTAAAATTAACCTTAGAAGCAGTTATCACCAAATAAGTATAAAGTCCAGGATAAATAGAAAACTGCATTCAAAATAAGGGGTGGATGATATAAATGGTTAGTTGTGTCATTCGAGTTAACTGATGTCCTAAGTACTTTCATATGCCTCATGAACCAAGTGCTACGATCTTTCATAAGTAAATTTATTATAGTTTATTTTAATGATATCCTTATATATAAAAAATCTTTTGATGAGCATAATGAGCATCTTAGAAGAATGTTTGAGACATTAAGTGATAACAAATTGTATGCTAATTTGATAAGGTGCATATTTATGATTGAAAATTGTCATTTCTTAGATATATTGTGGACAAAATGGTATTATAATGGATAAAGATAAAACAAAATCTATTAGGGAATGAACTAATCCTAAGAATATTAGGAATGTGAGAAGTTTTCATAGGCTAGCAACATTCTGTAGAAGGTTTATTAAAAACTTTAATAACATTGTAGCTCCTATAACTAAGTACTAAAAGACAGGTAAATTTAAAAAGGAGAAACAAGAATAAAGTTTTGCTCTTATTAAAAAAGGGCTATTTATCAATCTTATTTTAGCTTACATAATTTTGAAAAATTATTTGAGGTGGAGTGTATTGCTAGTGGCGTTGGAATTAAAGTTGTTTTATCTCAAAGAAAGAGGTCAATAGCTTAATTTAGATAAAAACTTGAGTGATTTCGAATAAAAATGGGTTACCTATGATAAAGAATTCTATGTTATTATGAGGATGATAAAAATATGGGAACATTATTTAACTGGGAAGGAATTTCCCCCTTTTCACCGATCAGGAAGCCTTAAAACATTTAAAAAACCAAAAACAATTGAGAACTAAAATGCATGCTAGATGGCTACTCTTTGTTGATAAATTTTCTTATAAACTTACAAGGCAGAAAGAAGTAGTGTGGTACTTGATGTGTTAAATAGATAGGTGACTATGATTAAGACCTTAAGTGTAGACGTTGATGAGTTCGATCACTTTAAAAAATTATATGTAGATGATGTTGACTTCAAGGATTTATGGCAAAAATATTTAGTTAAGAAATCACATAAGGATTATTATGTTCATGAAGAGTACTTTGTGAAGGGTAATTAGCTTTACCTTCTATGTATTTTAGTAAAGAAGAAGGTGACTAGAGATTTGCATGGTGAAAGATTAACTAATCATCTTGGCAAGGATAAAACTCTTGAAAAGGTTCATAAGATGTATTTTGACCTAATTGAGAAAAATATGTGGTTTCTATTGTTTTAAGGTAACAAGTTTGTCAAACTTACAAGGAATATGCTTTTAATGCTGTTTTATATATGCCATTGCCTGTTTTTAATAATATTTGGGAGTATCTTTCTATAGACTTTGTATAAGGATAGCCAAGAATACAAAGAGAATATATTTTATTTTTGATGTGGTTGGCATGTTTTAAATGTGGCACATTTTCTACTTTAAAAGAAGATGATAGTTGCTACTTTAATTGCAAAATTTTCTTTAAAGAAGTGGTGAGATTCTATTATGTTGCAGAATCTATTACATTCAATTATAATACCAAGTTCTTGAGTCATTTTTAGAGAACTTTAAGGGGTATATTTTGTTCTTCTCTTAAATATAGTAGCATTACTCACCCACAAACTGAAAGAAAAATATCAGTGATAAATAAAACAATAGGTAATTTGGTGAGATTAATACATCATAACAAGCTAAAGAATTATGATTTGCTCATTATGCAAATCGAATTTACCTATAACAATGTTTTCCATCATTCCATTGGTGTTCTTCATTTTTCTTGTTAAGTTGCCCAAAAGTTTTAAGTTCAATATGAGTCTAAAAAGTTAACAAAAAAGGTTAAAGAAGTTCAAGTAGAGGTGGAAGAGAAGTTTGAAAAAGTCAATATAAAGTACAAGACTAATGTTGACTAGCATAGAAGAACTCAAGTGTCTGAATTTATAAATAAGGTTATGACATTTTTTATCGATAAAAGAATTGTTGGAGGACATTATAAATTAAAGGTAAGGAAATATAAATTATTCAAGATCACAAGAAAGATTAACAATAATGTTTATGTCGTTTAATTACTTTTATGGATGAGTAACATCAATCCTACATTCAATATTGCTAATATTTCACTGTATTTTTTCAACTGTAAGTTTGAATATTTTGATCATAATTTGAAAGCTTGAATATTCTGATCGTAATTTGAAGTCAATTTCTTTACAAGTAGAGGTTTCTAATATAGTATCAAAATATAAAAATTATTGTTGAAAATGACCCAGAATTGATACTCTGGGTTGTCACAGTTCTATTTCAAATAAACCTTGTATTTTAGAATTTTATTTCAAATAAATTTCATATTTTAGAGTTTTATTTTTGAATAAACTTCATGTTAAGATGTTATTTTCATTATAAATAACTTTTGGATGGCAGAATTTATTTTTATTAGTTTACCAATAAATTTTATCTCTTTTAACATTTTCTTCAAATATTGAATTAGACTTGATACATTTTCTATTCTTGAATCAGAATACATTGTTGCTATGTGACCAATAAAATTAGAGAGAAGTACGTATGGCACAAGCAGAAGTCAAGCCAGCAACTGTGAGCAACTGCAAATCTTTAATGACCAAACCTGCAGCCAGGGACGGAGATATATGGGGCCCAGTGGTGCACTGGGCCCCCCAAGATTTTAAAAAAAATATAAATAATTTTTATTTTTAATTAATTAATTAATAATATATATATATAGTAACATATTGTTCGTTACTTTAAAACCCTAACAAACAGGTCGGCAACTGCTGCACATTGGTATTTTCTGCTTCAACTCTCAAAATTTTCTTCGCGTACGGTTCACTCTTTATCTTCCAAGAATTTTGTTTCCTATTCAGTATTCACAATATTTGCTTCACTAGTTGATTTTGAAATTCCTATACACTGACAATGACAGATGTTGAATAAATATTTGCTT
>JANZXR010000172.1:33885323-33900048 GCA_027575705.1 Erythroxylum echinodendron | reverse complement strand
CTTGTTATGAAAAGATTTCAATCTATGAAAAGTAGGCGGGGATCATTGTAATTTTAACTATTTTATATTCTTAATAAGACTTTATTTTTTATTTAGTTTTGATATAAAAATTTTCGAAAAATCTATATTTTATTTGGGCCCTCATATGTTAAATTTTTGGCTCCGTCGCTGCCTGCAGCATTCAGTGATTACATATTTCACCAAACGACAGAGGGATGGAGCCATCAATCGTTTTAAATTAAAAAGCAAAATGGGCACCAGCGATTTATTATTTTGTACTCTATTACTTTCCTAGGAAAAAAGTGGATCCACTACTTCATGTCTAATGGCCACTGGAACTCACTGAAGAGAAAGCTTGCGGGATCACTCCACAAAAAACTGGTTGCTTTCTTTAGTTAGCATATGAGACGCCTGTTAGTGACTTTTGCAGTCACCCTGTCCTCAGTGGTTCCCATTTACAATTAGAAAACTGCAAACAATTGTGACCCAGACGCAATTTGATTCCGTCACGTTTGTATAAAGTAGAGGTGGGGGCAGGTCTTTCGTTTTAAGAATTGCCATTTTGATGAGACCGCCACAGCGTCTTTGGCTTAGATTCGGGTCACATAAGTTTCTCCTTCAGATTACAATACAGAACGGTAGCATCATCAAGTTCTGGCTTAGATAGCTAGTGGAATCATAGGTGTACCTCGTTATGTGCCTAAATGATGGGCAAGTAGTCGCGATTTTTAGTCAGAAGCAGAAACGGAAAGCTTGAGAAATGCAATCTAATTGGCCATTGCCAAGGGCCAGTGATGATATATAAGCTTTCCAATCAATAATAGCTATAGATTTTATGATTTGGTTGAAATAAGCAAAATTACAGAAATCTATCTGTGAATGTGATGAATTCATCATTGCATTAGCAATAATAAAGAGAATGTCAATTCAAAGAATCTCCCACTAATCTAATCTCTATCCTTCTCCTCTTGTTTCCTCCGAATTGGACTCCTCTGCTTAGGAATGAGCGCCAATAGTACAAACACCTTTCAGCTGTTTTAGCCCAACCACCCTTTTGCTTACTACATTTTCCGCGCACTTTTATTGGGCCGATTTCTGACTTTTTGGTACATGAATATCAGTTTATACGACTATTTTAGCTTTTTCTTAACACAAATTTTTAAAACAAACTAACATTTATCAATATTTCGATCCCTAGCACCCAATCCAGTTATTAACAAGTGACGAGTTAAATTAGTCAATATTGTAGAAATTGATACACTGCGATATTAATCAATGATACATATGAAATTTATCTTTAAATTTTTCTAACATATGCGTCTTGATTATCATTTATAACTATTACTTTTGATTCTAATAATAAACCTCTACAATAAAAGATAATTAGTTTATTAAATTTAAACTAGATATTACTTGTTATACGAAGTATTATATTTTTTTATATCTTGCATAATGTTATGAACACCGTACCGATATTGATATTATATTTAGTTCTAGCATGGTATGACACCAATACCGGTCACTAATAGATACTGCTTCAAATAATTTTTCAAAATTACAAAACAATTCCTAAATTTTTTTAAAATTACAAAATAATCTCTTAATATATAAATAAATTAAAAATATACAACAATTTCTATCTTAATTACATTATTCCTTTAACAATCGACAATGCACATTACAAAAATGACTTTATTATAAAAATAAAAAGGAAAAAATTATTTAAGCATTTATAATTTCATATCATGTTCAATAATGAATATACTCTCATAATTCATAAATCAAGGTAAATCTTATAAAGTTTTTAATTTAATTATGAAAAGTAAATTTACTTTATAATTAATATAATTATAAAAATAAAATTCCCTAATGTTTATTGTTAACTTCCATATAATAATAATGAAATTAATAATGGAAATGAATAATTATTCATTTATTAATAAAAAAGAGAGACTTGTTTCACTAAACATTTACAATTGGTCAATATGACACTTAATATTTAGTTATTCAAATTCAATACTTCTATTTCAATTTTCAAGCCCTAAAGTATAAACAAAAACACTTGCAAAGTCTATATGTATTTTATTTATGCACTACCAATAGCAATGCTAAATCACTCATTACAACAACATTTCAATTTCCACAAACAAAACAATTTCACCTATGAAGTTCAAACAACATTCACATTTAAAGAGAGATGAAGCGTAACTAACTTAAAAATCAGAACCATATTCAACCTTCAAACGTTGAACAGTGAGGCTATGGAGGATGAGTGAAGATAACAACAAAGAGGACCCATTAGCACAATGAGCAGCCGACAACAAACCGTCGACATAAGAAGGAGCGACAACCCTTTAGATAAAAAATGACCAGTAACCCATCAATAAAGGACCCATTGGTAGACAACACAGGGAACTTGGAAGAGAGATTCGTGTGTTGGCTAGCATGTCTAAAATCTAAGTTATAATTAATCTTTGTTTATGTTCGATCTCTTATAAAAATATATTTTATAAACCACTTAACTAGTATATAAGTTAGAAACCCATAATGTAGCTCTCTTAAGACTTATCATTAAAATATTCTATAAGCCTAAGAGTTATAGCGAGAAGAGCCTTTCTCAATTCATATAATCTAACAATGCCATGTACCTTAGGTTTCTGTTATCCTCGTGTGCCTTTAGGCTAAAGGTTGCCTGGATGGTATTAGAGCCATGCGTGTAGTAACTGTAATTATATTATTCTTAATGAAAGTGAGTAAGGAGATCCTTCCATATGCTATGACTAACTCTTTACCTAGTGACCTTGTTAATCTTTCTTCAACTCTTTCAATAGAAAATCTTCCTTCCAATATTAAACATACTATTTCCAATAAAATAGAAAATCCGGTAGAAATTTCTCATCTCCCATAAGAAAGTCATATCTATGATACTTTTTTACCCTTATCAAGTCTGTACAATATATATTCTCACAATCATTCTTAGACCAGAAGTATTAGAACCATCCTTACTAAAAATCAACTGAAGGTAAAAGAGATCATTAGAAGTTCTTGTTTAGAAAAATGTGACTTAAAGGCAACAACAATAGAACAATACGTCAAATTGGAGATTTTGAAAGACTCATCTCTCTTTAGAGAGAATAGAATCATACTAATCTTCATGTTGGAGATATTCAACTTGTTCTTACTCTCTATAGAAGAAAAGAAATCCCAGCCATTGCCAGGATATCTCTTCTTAACACTGACTAAACGGTTTACCAAAATGCGTTGATTGATACTTTGTTAACAACTCTTAAAAATGGAAGTGACATCCTCATTATAGCCCCTGATTTCAATATCAGGTTGGATTATCTCACCTTATCTGAAAGACTCCAATTCTAAATCCATACCACTGAAGTAGAATAAAAACCTACAATAATCATGGCTATTTTGCATCACTAAATGATATATCGTTTATAGAACTATGCTATAGATCTTAACTTTCCAAATTTAACTTTGATTCTCTATATATGGTAGCAAATAGAGCTCATGATTAGACTACCATCATCCAAATTCTAAAATAGTTATCGCCAATATAACTTGAAAATTTGATGCCAATAGAATGGATCACTAACTTTTAGAAGTTGTTCCATACTCATCATAGGAATTCTTTCCACATAACTGCTCCTCTTATTCTTAGTACAATAAGTGATGGATCTATTAAATCCATCTATACCAGGCCCAACGAAGACCAACTTGGGTCCTCTGGCACATCTATATTCATTTTAATGCTTCAATTAATGTTATCATATAAAAAGGCAAAGATGTTCTTTTAATTCATTATGTTAAACCTAATACACAGCTTGTGTACCTCAGCCATCATGTAGGAAATTTCACATGAGTTATAGATCCATCCATGTGTAAACCACATTGTGAAATATGTCTGATACTAAACTATGATGACACAAATAATGAAGATGATGCCTATGTTCGAAAATGAGGGAAAAACTTCCAAACAAAGGAAGGCAACAACCTAAAGAAATCCATTGTTGTCAATCTTCCAAAGAACTTCATCCTAGGCATGATGATCATGATCCAGATTCAAGACCTTAGGTTGATCTTAAAAACCTACAACCTATACTTAAGACTCTTTATGAGATACTTAAAGCTATTGGAAAGGAACATCTATTCCTTAAAGACCCAATTCCCAATAAACCTCTACTTGTTATTTCTCTTATTCCTGTTACTACTTTAGCACCAATTCCTTGTATGATGATGAGACCATGTAAGGATGAATTTCCTTTCCTGTAGAGATGTACAAATGATACAAATAGGGTTTATATTAATTTTATAAGAATCACCTCTCATGATCCTTTTGTATCCAATCATACAGATGAAGTACTCAATCGACACACATATAATTTGACGGCCTAAAACAAAGTTTTTCGTCAAATTGATACCAAGCTTGATAGGCTTAACCAATAAACTCAGACTACTCAAAAACAGGTAAAAATAGTCTCAAGATCTAAAAACTATACTCATTTTTGAAAGATTAGATGACACAACTTGATTCTAATATCAAAAGATATATTGAAACATAGTATTTTGGACCTGATTTCACAAAAAAAAAGAATAAAAACCTTGAAGACTAAAAGAAGTGACGAAAAAAATATAATCAAACTTGCAAATAAAACAATTTAAGATTGTTTATGGGGCTTACCCTATACTTTTTCAGTTATCTAGCCTATCTATTCATCCCCATCTTATCCTAAAGTTATTGATTATGAAAAAGTGTTTAAAATGAACTATCCTTTAATTAGGTAGCATATTCATCCTCCCACCAAACAGAAACATACCAAACATGTTAATCCATAGTCAAAACTTTTGTAAATTGAAACTCCACCTTCATCACCACCTAAAACCTTTTCCATCCACTAGAAAAGATAAAGCTCCTTAATAAAAATTCATTCTAACCTTTGCACTAGTGTCTATTTCAGAAGAATCTAAAGAACAATCATTTGAAGAGTTTGAAATTTCTAAACAATCTTCAAAAGACTCAAAGCAGTTTGCAGATTTATCTAAATTAGTTCAGATCATGATGATTATACCTAAAACATCTCAGCCAACTGAGTCAAACCAAATATTAATGAAGTTGAATCTACAGGGACTAAACCATTCAGACCCTCACCACCATTAGCACAAGTACCCCTAACTAGTCCCCAGGTTTACCTTTGATGATCTTCCACTAAAAAAATGAAGAGATTGACAATATGTCGTAATGCTAGTCAAAATAAAATAAATAGACTACTACTATAACAGTGATGCGTCTAAGTCGATCCTACAGAGAGTGTGTGAAAAGTTATTGAAATGAAATTAATCAGTGTTTAGGAAAAAGGGTGGTTTGGATTTTGGAATTAAAAAAAATAAAACTAACCTAATGAAAACAAATTAAAGAAAACATGGGAAAAATGATAAAAGTGGGGAATTCGATAGGGATCTGGTTTTTTAGTTCAATCTCGGCCTACACCCTAATCAAACATATTTCATGGATTTATTGTTTTTAACCTCTCAAAGTAACTATTAATTGTGGGTTAATAATTAAACCGAGTTTTCCCTTAGGTTTTGTTTAATCAAGATATGATAATTAATTAAACCTAACCACCGAATAACCTAGGATACGATCTTTAAGTTTAATTAGGCAGTAGCATTATGAATTAGGAAAATCGATTAATCAAGGCAACAACTGACCAGTGCATCGTAACGTTAGTCAAAATAAAATAACTAGACTACTACTGTAGCAGTGGTGAGTCTAGGTTGATCCCACAGGGGGTGTTAGTTAGCTTATGAAATGAAATTATTCAGTGTTTATGAAAAATAAGAGGGGGGGGGGGGGGTTGGATTTTAGAATAAGAAAATAAAATGAAACTAACTACTACAAACAAATTAAAGAAAATAAACAAAAAATGGTAAAATTGGAAAATTCGGTAGGGATCCAGTTCTTTGGTTCAATCTCAACCTACACCCTAATTAAGCATATTTTACTAATTTGTTGTTCTCAAACCTCTCCCAGAAACTATTATCGTGGGTTAATAATTAACCTTAGTTTTCCTTTAGGTTTTGTTTAATCAAGATACGATCGTTGATTAAACCAGCCACCAAATAACCTATGATATGATCTCTAGATTTAACTAGGTAGTAGCATTAAGAATTAGGATAACCGATTAATCAAGGCAACAACTATATACAATGTGTCATTTAACCTAGGTCATGTTATCCTTAATGATTACGAATCATTAGTCGCTATACATGAATTTCAACATAACAAGTACCAATTATATCGAAATTCTAGCAATGGATATGCAATCAAACGATTCAATGAACGCATTAAAATCATCCTTTCATAATACCCAATAGGTTCACACATAAATAACCACACATAAATAACCGAACAATAACAAAAATCCAATTATCTATACACAAAACTCAAACCAATTAACATAGGATAACACAATCAATTTCTAATGAGAGAAAGAAATAACAAAAATAATAAAAATACTTAACCCGAGTCATCGGCGTCGATGTCACCTCCGAACAGGTGTCGGGATATTACTCCTCCATAGGTCTCTCCTCGAAGAATGCTTCAATCCCTACTAATACCCTAACCAAAACCCCCTTCAAACCTCAATCACGACAAGCTTTTACTCTCTTCTATTTCACTCACTAGTCACAACACTATTATATGATGAGATAAATAAAGATATATGTCTCAAGCTACTCTTCACATCTCCATTTTTTTCTTCTCTACTGCCATTCTTCTTCTCTATTTCCTATCGCCACACCACTCTCTTCTATTTCTCCACTTACGCCACTCCTCACTTGTTTTCTTCTGCGCCCCCCTCATTATTCCTTTGATGGGACGAATAAAGTCCAAAGTCCCAGCTACTATTTTTCCCACTTAAAACCTCACACCCCTCACTTAACCCTTTTGCCTTTCACAACGCAGCTCTTATTTGCATTTCATGTTGCGTTTTAAGCAGAAAATATTGACATTTTCTGCATCTTGGAGCTGTGCGTTGTCGTTTGCATGTGTTTTGCTCCTTCATGTTGCTCTGTCGTTTTACTTCTTATGCTTCCAACATGTGATGGCATTTTTCTCACCTCCCAGCAGCTTCTTAGTTGTCTTTTTTTCTTGGAATGAATTTGTTTTCTTCTTGCTCTAATTTTCTTCTTCTTACTTTATGAAGACAAGTAAATATTAATTTATAAAAATTGATCCAATTGTCGTGCTTTCAATCCACTTTAATTTCTTTACTTCCAAATTGTACCTAAAATCATATATGAATTAAAGTGAGTATCTTAAACATTTTCATATCATTAATTGCTAAGTGTAAATGATTAAATGTATCAACAATTAAACACATATCAATTTCAACACACGTAGCTTTTGGTCATCCTGAGGCAAAACATCCAAATTAATCTCAAAGACCTAAAACATTTACTCAATTCCCATATTTTCTAAGAATATATAATTATCACCAACGATGAATGACTTAAAAAAATTATAGCAATAATTCAACATTCAATGCTTCCACTCATGATCAATCAACAACCATCATCTTCAGATATCGAACAATCTAATGGTAGAATTGAAAATTATGTTTAACTAAATATATCAACGGGTACACTCAACACCATTTATGATCATGACAATCCACAACTTTACATATTATTTCATTTCTCCACCGCTAATGTTCACATGTAAAATCATGGATTAAAGGACTTTTCAAGGTTGTAACGTAGGTAAAGGTAAGGTGAGATGTGTTTAAAGTAGCATGAAAGCCATTAAAGATAGCTAACACTCAATCAAAATTGGGTACCGTCAACTATAACGAATGCAACATTTATATTTTACAACCCCATTCAACTCTCACACACCAACCACATAAAGCATATACCAATCCGAAGGAATCACTCATACAATTTATGCCAACTGTATATTGAAACCACAAGAGTGAACCTTCCAAACCAACATCTACCTCATATCCAATACTCAAATAACCCATTCATCACAACTTTAAGAGAATACATTAATCATAAACAACTTTTTAACACGTATGCACATGCTCCTAGATACATTTATTTAAACAATTTTTTTCAATATTTTGTTTTTCTTTTTTCTTTCTTCTTCATTTTCTTTTCTTTTCTTTTCTTTTTTTTCCCTTTTTGTTTTAGCAACAAAAGAAACTACATTAACATGGGAATTTCAATGATAAGACATAAAATAAAATCCCAATCATTATAGCCAATCTACACATATATATACCCTTACACTTACACTTTTATACATCGACAAACTCATCAATCACAAATTCTTCACTAGCTTTATGACTTGGGTAGGATATTTAGTTAAGTTTAAAGCATGTAATGTGGTTGATAGAAAAAGAAAGGTATAAAGCTCAAAGGGGTTTATCAAGGGAAAAATCATGTCAATAGGATAGGTTATTTGGCTAACGTAGTTTATGAAAAACAAAGAATGCCTAATCATATCCATGTTAATGCATGTGATAAAAATGTGGTCTCGAATAGAAATTCAACGCAAAGTCAGGATGTACATGTCATAAAGGTCACACATTATCCAAAGACCATGAGACTGATATAAATGTGTCAGTCTAATAAGGCTTAAAATCTCACTAGCTTTGTCTACTATTAGTCACTACTCCTCTCAGATAATGCACACCAACCAATCACAAGAGTAAAAGTCCATGCCAAAGTTGCCATGAAATTCTCTAGTCAGTTCACACTCTAATCATGATTAAATAATCCTAGAAGCAATAGAAAACAAGCAAATGTTTCTTTGTTTGTTTTATTCTTTCTCTCATTTTGATTGAAAACTTAAAACAAAAAAGAAACAAACCAACAAAGAACACGCATACATATAAAAAGAAATGCGAAAATGTAAAGAAAAGAAATTTACTTCCCTTGGGTTGCCTCCCAAGAAGCATCTTTGTTTAGGGTTTGCTGGCTCGACCCCTTATTCTCCTCACATAAAAAATTGTGATCTTCAGGTGTCACAAGTGGCTCTTTCACACGAGGTTCTTTCAGATAAGGCCTTAGTTGATAATCGTTCACTTCTTTATTTCTACTGATTCCTTGCTCTTTCGAAATAATTCGAATCACTCTTCGCATTTTTTTTTTGTTTAAATCTTCTAACTTACAAGGTAAAGGTGAAAGGTTGATCTCCAATATAATAAGGACTTAGTACTTACCTCCGAGCTAAATGATATAGCTTTTTCTACTTCGAGCTCCTCCTTTACTTCTTCTATATAAGCAATTCGTTGAGGGTTGACCTCAAAATTCTCAAACTCCTGATCACTTTGTAAAGTTTCTGCACAAACATCTATTGGATACACCTCAGGTTGATACAACTGCTCCTCTTCGCTTTGTGGTTCCAGATGATTGACATCTCCCTATCGAGGCAATGTTAACTACTGGAATTGTAGAGCATCCTCTCAGGTTTCCTGTACAACTTGTTGAAACAGTTGTTGCATATTTTGTTGGAACTGCTTCATATCCTGTTGAATTTGAAGATTGTTAGCAGCCATAATATTAAACATTTCTTCTAGAGACAGACCAGAGTCATGTTCGCTCTCCGAATCTTGGGCACTAGACTATGTAGTTTTTAAAAATTGCCCTCCATCCTATTGGAATTGTAGAGTATTCTTCTGCAATTGTAAAGTATTAATGTTCATAATATTACTCAACTCTTCTAGAGATGGACCGAAGTCGTGATAGGAAACTTCTGGTCTGTATGCGAATTGTTGTGCATCTTGCAAACTATTATGGAAGTAATTATGATGATTATCCCATCCATAACAAAAGTTAGGATGATCATTCCAAACATTATTATATGATTGAGAATATGAGTTATAAAGGAAATTAACTCCATCCATATCGAATTTGTTTTTTCACAAACACTAAACAAAAAAAATAAAAAGATCACAAAATAGCTGAAAAGAAATCAACTACTAACAAATATATACAAAACACCAATTAAATCATAAATCAAAACTAAAACACCACATTTCCCAACAACGGCACCAAAATTGACCGGCATATCGTAACGTTAGTCAACATAAAGTAACTAGATTTTGTTTAATCAAGATACGACCGTTGATTAAATCTAACCACCAAATAACCTAAGATACGACCTCCAGAATTAATTAGGCAGTAGCATTAAGAATTAGGAAAATCAATTAATCAAGACAATAACCACATACAATGCATCATTTAACCTAGGTCGTGTTATCCCTAATGATTACGAATCATTAGTCGCTACACATGAATCTCGGCATTACAATTACAGATTATATCGAAATTCTAACAATGGGTATGCAATCAAATGATTCAATGAACGCATTAAAATCATCCTTTCACAATACCCAATGGGTTCATACACAAATAACCGAACAATAACGAAAATTCGATTATCCATACACAGAACCCAAATCAATTAACATAGGAAAACATAATCAATTTCTAATGAGAGAAAGAAATAACAAAAATAATTGAAAAATACTTAGCCCAGGTTATCGATGTCGATGTCACCTCCGAACTGGTGTCGGGATATTACTCCTCCATAGGTGTCTTTTGGAAGAATGTTTCAATCCCTATTAATTCCCCAACTGAAACCTCCTTTAAACTCTAATCACGACAAGCTTTTGCTCTCTTCTATGACATTATTACATGATGTGACAAATAAAGATATATATCTCAAGCTACTGTTCACATCTCCATTCTTTTCTTCTTTGCCGCCACTCTTCTTCTTTATTTCCTATCGCCACACCACCACACCACTCTCTTCTATTTCTCTACTTACTCCACTCCTCACTTATTTTCTTCTGCTGCCCCCTCAATGTTCCTTTGATGGGACGAATAAAGTCCAAAGTCTTAGCTACTGTTTTTCCCACTTAAAGCCTCACACCCCTTTCTTAACCCTCCTGCCTTTTATAACGCTGCTCTTGTCTATGTTTCATGTTGCGTTTTAAGTAGAAAACGTAGACGTTTTTTATGTCTTGGAGTTGTGCATCGTCGTTTGCATGCGTTTTGCTCCTTCATGTTGCTTTTTCATTTTGCTCCTTATGCTTCCAACATATGATGTTGTTTTTCTCACCTCTCAGTAACTTCTTGGTTATCTTTTTTTTGGATTGAATTTGTTTTCTTCTTGCTCTAATTTTCTTCTTCTTACTCCTTGAAGACAAGTAAATATTAATTTATAAAAATTGATCCAATTGTCGTGCTTTCCCACTTTAATTTCTTTACTTCTAAATTATACCTAAAATCATATATGAATTAAAGTGAATATCTTAAGCAATGTCATATCATTAATCGATAAGTGTAAATGATTAAATGTATCAGCAATTAAATATATATCAATAACCACATACAATGCATCATTTAACTTAGGTCATGTCATCGCTAATGATTACGAATCATTAATCGCTATAGATGAATTTCAACATAAAATTATGAATTAATTTGAAATTCTAGCAATTGAATCGTTAAAATAATCTTTTCACAATACCTAATGGGTTCATACACAAATAACTGAACAATAACAAAAATTCAATTATCCATACACAAAACTAAAATCAATTAATATAAGATAACATAATCAATTTTTAATGAGAGAAACAAACAACAAAATATTAAAATACACTTAACCTGGGTTGTCGATGTTGATGTCACCTCCAAACCAGCGTTAAGAACTTATCCTTCCATGGGTTTCTCTAAAGAAATGCTTCAGCCCCACTCAAATAACCCTACCCAAAACCCCCTTCAGCTCTCTTCATTACGCCTCCCTCTCTCAAAAGTTGTCTTCTGTTCTATTTCCCTAGCTATTGTTCTTGTGATGCGACAAATTAACTTCTTGGATGATGCTACTGTACACGTTTTTAAAATCCTTGCAAACGTCTACATTAAACGCAAATGGTACATCTGTGCTTCCCATCTGCTACGCTATCGATTTGTGCTGTTGCTTCCCATCCGTGATGCATCGTTTTAGTCATAGACTGCTTCCTTCCAGCTGCCTTCAATTGCTTCTAGCGCTACCATTTTGCCTTATTTAATTCCCAGCTGTTAATTAACATAATCGCATGTATAATCTATATATAGATCACATTGTTTGCATTTTTCTTCTTTTAATTTTCTTCTTGTCTTTTAATTTCTTCTTTTTACTCTATGAAGACAAGTGAAAATTAATCTTTAGAAAATGACCCAAATATTGCGCTTTCGACTCACTTTAGCTTCTTTGCTTCCGAATTGTGTCTAAAATCACATATTATTCAAAGTGAGTATCTTAAGTAATTTCATGTCAATAATCACTAAGTGTTATAGAATAATTTCATAATCAATTAAGCACCTATCAACTTCCCCCACACTTAGTTTTTGGCCATCCTTATGCAAAACATTAAAATTAAGCTCAAAGACCCAAAATTATTGACTCATTTCCCATATGTTCTAAGAATACATAATTATAAGCAAAGATGAGCGACTTTCAAAAATCATAGTAAGAATTTAACATTCCAAGCTTTTACTCATGATTAATCATCATTCACCATCTTCAAAAATTTAGAAATCTAATGGTAGACTCGAAAAATGTGTTTAACTAAAATATATCCATATGTACACTCAATAGCATTCATGATCATGTCATTCTATAACTTTACATATCATTTCATTTCTCCACCACTACTGTTCATATGAAAATCATTGATCAAAGGACTTTTCAAGGTTTTAATGTGGGCGAAGGTAAGGTGAGATGTATTTGGGTCAAGTATCATGAAAGCCATTAAGCTAGTGAAACAAAGCAAGACTCATAAAAAACCGGGTACTATCAGCTATGACGAATGCAACATTTATATTTCACAACCCCATTCAACTCACACACACAAACCATATGAAGCGTATACCAATCCAAAGGAATCACTTATACAATTTATGCCAACAATACATTGAAATCACAAGAGTGAACCTTCCAAGCCAACATCTACCTCATATTCAACATACTCAAATAGCACATTCATTATAACTCTAGGAAGATGCATTAATCATAAACAACTGCTCAACACATATGCAATTCCTCCTTAATACATTTATTTAAACTTTTTTCAAAAAGTTTTTCTTTCTTTCTTTTCTTTTCTTTGTTTTAACATTAAAAGAAAATACATTAACATGGGAATTACAATGATAAGATATAACAAAACATCCAAACATTAACTAACCCACACATATGTACACTCCCACTCTTAGAATTTGGTACATCTACAAACTTAACAATCACAAATATTCCACTAGCTTTGTGGCTTAGTTAGGACATTTGGTTAAGTATAAAGCATGAAATATGGTTGATACAAAAAAGAAAGGCTAATAAGGCTCAAAGGGGCTTATCAAAAAGGAAAATCATATAATAGGTAGGTTACTTGGCTAATGTAGCTTATGAAACAAAGAATACCTAATCATTTCTATGTTAGTGCATGTGATAAAAATGTGATCTCGAATAGAAATTCAAGGCAAAATCAAGATGTACATGTCATGAAGGTCACACATTATCAAAAGACAATGAGACTGATATGAATGTGTCAGTCAAATAAGGCTCAAAATCTCCCTAGATTTGTCTACTAGTAGTCACTACTCTTTTAAAGATAATGCATATTGACCAATCACAAGAGTAAAAATACATGATAAAGTTGCTATAAAATTCTCTAATAAATTCACACTCTAATCATAACTATATAGTCCTAGGAGTAATAGAAAATGAGAAAATGTTTGTTTTGTTAGTTTTATTCTCTCTCTCTCTCAGTCTGATTGAAAACTTAAAACAAGCAAGAAATAAACCAACAAAGAAAATAAATGCATAAAAAAGAAATGAAAAAATGTAAAGAAAAGAAATTTACTTCCCTTGAATTGCCTCTTAAGAAGTGCCTTTGTTTAAAGTCGTTGGCTTGACTCCTTCTTCTCCTCACGTGACAAAATTGTGATCTTCAGGTATTACAGTTAGCGCCACTTCCATGGGGGGTTATTATAGATAAGGTATTAGTTGATCATCATCCCCATTCAGGTCTTCCCTATCTGTAGATTCTCAATCTTAACTAAGTTTATACACTCTAGAAATATCTCAAATGCCTATTCTCCTTTTTCTTCCTCATTTAATTCCTCCAATCTACTATGTATAGGTGAAGAGTAATTTTCAATAATAAAATGGAACTCAGTACTTACCTACGAGCCAAAAAAAATGTCTTTTTTTGTCTCGAGCTCCTCCTCAACTTCTTCCACACAAGCAATTCCTTGAGTAGTCATCTTAAGAATCTCAAATTGCTCATCACTTTGTAAGATTTTCGCATTAACGTCCATTAGGAACTCCTCGGGTTGACATAGATGCTCCTCTTCCATTTGTAATTCTAAGTAGTCGATCCTCATTGCCATCTCACCTATTTGGCTTGCTAAGTTCTGATTTCTAGACATTATACTCCTCATTTCTTGCTGAAACTAATGGGTATTCTGTTGAAGTTATTGCATACTCTCTTGAAGCTGCTGTATATCCTATTGAAAATGAAGATTGTTAGCAATCACAACTTTCATCAATTCTTCGAAAGATGTACCTAAGTTTTAATAAGAAGCTTGCTGGAACCCCTCCCCGGGCGGGTCCACGGCCCGACGTCCTATGTGACATCTGGACCTGTGGCCCACGGGGGAG
>JANZXR010000172.1:33850010-33885223 GCA_027575705.1 Erythroxylum echinodendron | reverse complement strand
CATGATTTATACCTAATCGCAGCAAAAATAAAATTAATCCCCAACATATAGTAAGAAGAAAAATCGGGGTCCAACAAAGCTTCTAATCTATATGGGAATTGCTATGTGTCCTGCAAATTATCATAGAAGTAATTCTGATGGTTATCCCATCCATAACCAAAGTTAGGTTGATCAGTCCAATCTTGGTTGTAGGATTGAGAATAAGAATTAAAGTAAAAATTACTTCCATCCATGATTTTTTAAATTTCACAAACACAAAACAGAAAACTGAAAGGATCAGGAAATAACTGAAAAGAAACTAATTAAAAACAAATATGAAAAAATCACCAATTAAATCACAAACAAAAACTAAAACACCTCCTTAATAAGGTGCCAAAATTGACAGCACGTCGTAATGCTAGTGTAGCACCCCACTCTCACAGGGTATATTCCTGAACATATTGATAGTATTCGGAGAGCATACTCTACGAGGGTGGCATGCTAGGACAGTCAATCAACTCATTGTAAATTTTTCACACATCACACGCATTTTAAAAAAACTCATATTCATTTCAGCCCATTTTATTCATAAACATCACTATTCATAATTGTTATTACACTCACTGATCCATCTCATTTACAAACATTTCCAATTAGAAAAGTCATTACATTTCATAACTCATTTATACAATAAACAACACTTACAAAATAGAATGTTTAATCTAAAAATGATTGAAGGCATATGCAGATGCAAACTGATCCTGACCTCTATCTCTTATTCGATTGCAGTAACTATACTCCAATTTGTTTAACTGGGTATCTTCTTTGAGCTTGAAAGACAACGTTGCAATTTTGGTTAGTTTTGCAATCTCAATGAGTGGACCATCCTCTATGGCTCACTTATATTACATAACACAAATAGTTCACAAACAATTCACATCATCACATAAGGCACATTACTTTAGTATTCATCATATAACATTAAACATCATCTTTGTTCAGTTATTTCATATTTCATATTCAGAATCATTCAAACTATTTATTTCGATCAATTGAACATACATATCGAATGTATATGAAATGCACATGTGACTCACTTTTATCTATTACTTTATTGTAACCGAGTGTCTTTAACTGTCCCTATCCATTATGGATACTTAGCTCATTGATAACTGTCTCGTATCTGTTAAAGATACTAGGTTCATTATACATAGTGAGCCTTTGGCTCTTAATCACATTCTGAGCTTTAAGATCTTTATCGGTGGCTACTCCGGTCATAATTGTCTTTATCTGATCATGCATATCATGTAATGAAATGTATCACATGTATTCAAAAAATCATTTATATTCAATTTTTCACATCCACATTCACATTCTTCCTTAGACTTAAGTCCAACATTCAACAATTAAGTTGAATATTCTTATTTCTTTCTCATTCACATTCAATGAAGCACTTCCAATATAATCACATTTTATGAAACTCCTCAAACTATTAATGTCCTAAAATCAACACATTCACATAAGTAATAATTCGGTACAGAAATTTAATAGAATAAATAATTTATGTGAGACATTTAGGTCGACTCACAGTACGCTCCAAATTAGCATTTACTTCTATGATCTGGAAACATCTAGACGCTGACATTCAATCCTGTGTATCACCTTCATGCAATGTACACATTGTACACACATTACTGATTTGCCCAATCACATAAACATTCAATTATACACATATGTATATGTGTAATGTATAGTGCGTGCTCAATGTGACTATTCCGGGCATGTTTCTTTAATCAAATCTCTAGATCATTCATACTTCAAAACTCATATATGTCTAATTTGAGCTTAGGTTTACATTTATGAGAACTTGGTCATTCTAATATCATCAATCATATATCTATCACATAAATGCTCTCCAATCCTTTTTCTAGCATTATAAGATCACAAAATATCCAATTTCTCATTCACCTTTACTTAATACACATCATTCATCTTCTTTGAATCATATTAGCATTTATAGGATCACTTTCATTCCTATAACATCTCTAAATTTCCATATTTGAACACTTAATGTATAACAATCCATTCTTAGTTGTAATCTCATTTATCACCCAAAACATATCTCACATTTAATCACTTATTCAAGCATAAAACTAGGTTCATTTGAAGCTTCATTCAAGCCTAAATGCATCATAAGAAGTACCTAATCATTTGTTGTTTCAAACTTTACACAAAAGAAGGAGGATTCGTGTTAATGGTCATTCCTATGATCATGGACTATTTGTGAACTTCTAGCCTTCCCACAATTGTGGAAGTGTTCCCATGATCGTGGATTGTGTAAATCCGAGAATTCCAACCATCTTCTTCCAGTTTTTTAGGTTTTTCAACTCCTATATGTTACATCCAAACCATCTTATGCTTAGTTCATCATTTCTACATCATTTCTTCTTCATTCTTACCTCATTTTTAACTCAATAACATCCATTAAAACAATTCATAAATAATTGTTCATCAATCATTCTCTAACATATATTCAAATCCTTTATCATGATCATTTACCACTAAATTATCATCATATATGCTTCACTTAACAAAGCCATGAAGATTAATAATAATACACCTACTTGTCTTAGCTCAAAGACTTTTTCAATCATCAAGTAACTTTAGCTCTAAGAATACACGATCTTCACAAATTAAGGTTGAATATGCTGGGTTTTTATCAATGTGAAGAGGACAACAAGTTGTTTTAGCGATAAGATAAAAGATGGAGATAAAAAACTCAAGATTGTGGTTTGACCTAATTCTCCATGCATTACATAATCATCATCTCATCAAAGAGAAATAGGTTGGGTTCTTCTTCAAGAAGAAGACAACAGTAAAGCTCATGTTAAAAGGGTGACAAGAGAGTGTCGTGAATGGAGTAAGAGAATGAAGAAGATGAAGAAATAAAACATTTGGTGAAAATGAAAGACAATGAAATTGGTCTTTCAATTTTTTTTTTTGAATTTTGTGGGTGATGAGTGTGAGTGGTAGTGACACTTGTCACTTACCACTTGTCACCTCCTTATAACTGGTATTTTAAGAACTAGTTCATTTATCTCTTCATTTTTAGCCCAATTGTCTCCCAATTTTTAACGTCAATTATCAATAAATCTTAAAGCCACTTGTCAATAATTTTTACTACCAGTTGTCACTTATTTTACTACCACAATCAATTTGTCTTGTCACTTGACATTTTTCCTAGTCCAAAAATATCCTTAATTCTAGAAATCTCTCAATTTAACAAATAGATTCCTGTATCATCAATTATCATTTATTAACTAAAATTCAAGACGTAATAATCATAATTCACATCATAATCACATTAAAATCATTTATACCCGGAAAATGTCAAATGAGTGCATGAACAATCATTATAATGTGTGCAATAATCAAATTCACATGTGTGTGTATGCTAATATTATACATGAACATGAAATGCATTTTCTAATTTCTCATTGCTATTTCTCATTTACAGAAGTCTAACCCTTAGTATGGAAATGGGATGTTATAGTTAGTCAAAATAAAATAACCAGACTACTACTATAGCAGTGGTGAGTCTAGGTCGATCCCATAGAGAGTGTGTGAAAAGTTGTTCAAATGAAATTAATCACTGTTTAGGAAAAAGGGGGGCTTTGGATTTTGGAATAAGAAAATAAATAAAATAAAAATAATAAAAAAATTAAAAAACATATAAAAATGATAAAAATGGGGAATTCGGTAGGGACCCAATTCTTGGGTTTAATTTTGACCTACACCCTAATTAAACATCTTATAGCTCTATAAAGAGATATGAGAGAAATATCTCTTAGTGAAATTTATCAGATTACCTTAGCTTTTCTTAATAAACTTTGTGATCAACAAATGCTTTTCAAGAACATGATAAATCGTGGTCCTTTGTTGAAAAAGGCTTACAAAAAACCTTATATAAAGATCAAGTTCAAGGAGAAAAAGGATTGTGCATGTCATACTAAAAAAAGTATCATCACAAGAAGTTCTCCTATAAAAAGTTTCTCAAATCTCATATTTCAAATGAAGGTTATCAGAAGCCATTCAGAAGATGAAAATGATGCAAAATTTTCTAATTCTTTAAATAAAGAACTCCTAAAATAAAGGCATACTGTTGTTTCATTTGTGACTCTCACCAATTTCCTAATAAAAAAAAAGGGATTTAAAGCTTTTGGAATCCATTGAAGCCATAATGCCTATTTATGATAGTCGTAATATTAAAGACTTCGTTGAAGAACAATCCAGTGAAGATGAGGAAACAAAATTTGCTATTCTAATCAACTCTTCTTATGAGGAGTTTGAATCCTCTTATAACCTGATTGATGCAAATACTGAGGATGATTACTTATACATACTACAACAAAAATGTTTGAAGGTAGACCCAAAAGCTATCTCTGCTTCTCATCCTTACGTCTACATACATTTATTACAATAGGATAAATATGATAAGCCAATCAAGGCTATTGGATATATGGATAATGGATCCTGTCGAATTATTATGAAGATCAACAACTTACCTGATGAAGCCTAGATATCACATGATAAATATTTCACTTTTGCTGATAGTAACTCATTTAAAATTATGCTTATCACTAAAAGGAAAATAAGGATAAGATTTTCCCTGATTTTATTGTGCAGATAAAAAATTTTGGTAGCCATCTTCCTAGCTCAATTATCCTAATTGGTATGGATGTCTATAGCAAAGCATCTACACTACAAATCCTGCCCAAAGAAATGAAATGTTGAGTAAACGTTAGTGCCCACAATGATATATGTAACTTGTTTGAACTCACCCAAGTACCTCCTCCATATGAAGCACTAAAAGGTCAAGTTTTAAAGCATTTTCCTAATACCCATACATAATTTGCATACCCCAATCCTCTTTGGAAAAATCTACAATTCTTCATTTATCTATCATTCAAGAAGAATGGAGACATTAATCCTACCAAAGCTACCTATCCTGGCATGAATCATGATGATTTAAAGTTAGAAAAAGAGGAGTTTGCTATTTTACTATAACAAAGATTAACTGAGACCGTAAAATTAGATTCGGTATGTCAGGCTTTCTATGTGAGCAAAAAAGTAGAATAAAAGAGAGCAAAAAAGAGGTTGGTAATTAATTATAAACATTTGAATACATTCCTTTAAGATGATAAATTCTGACCGTCAAAGATCAATACTCAAGTTTTGTTTCTCAAAGAAGCAACAATCTTTTCAAAATATGACTTGAAAGTAAAATTTTGGAAATTGGGTATAGATCCACAAGAAAGGTATGAGAAAGCTTTATTGTCTAATAGCTAATTACCTAGTTGGCAAGATTGGTTTTCTCATTACAACTTCTCCATTCGCCATATCAAATGTCACCACAACATCCTTATACATTTTCTCTCAACCTAGAAAACTAATCTAATTGCTCTCTCCCATACTTAGAAAACCAATTCCTCTCATTCTTCCCATCATGGAATTTCCACTACATGCTAGGATAAAGAAATCATTCCCTTCAGTCACCAAACCTCCTCTAATAATAATGGATGATACTACTATTTTCATTTGAAAAAGTCTTTTTTACTACCTCTATTTTTTTCTCACTACCCCGAACATACCTTCACACCCTTATCATTGATATGCTAAAAGTGACTGCACCCTTCATCTTCTTTATGATTCTCTTTTCAAGCCAATTATGTGGTATTTATGGGTATTATCTACCATGTATGCATGTTTAATTGCTATCTCTCTCTCTTGCATATGTATAAACGAGTTGCCAATCTAACCAATGCCAATTCCTAAAAGGGGTTCCAACCTTTACCTAAATGGCATATTCAGCTTGGACACGTCCTCAACAGATATCAACTCTAAGACATTTATCTGTTTGAATAAAAATTCCATTATATGTTCATTGTCCACTATCTATATGGCTTAACTAAGAATGGTTATATTTGCACCATTAATCATTTTTAACTTTGGCAAACTTTCATTAACTGACACAATAATTAGAAAGACTTGATACATGATTTGTATCATTTTCTAGACCACCTTAACCATTATCCTAAATATATTAATCTAACTACTTATACATCTTTGGGTCCATTCCTAGGTGACTTTTCCCTTCTAAAGCCCATTTCACCAGTTGTTAGTTATTGAGTTTTTGTTGACCAATTTGCTTATATAAGATTCAATATTATGGCAAGTGAATTGCCATGTCTATCTGGATTTGAGCCCAAAAAATTTTTGCTTAAAATCTCAAAACAAAGTCTAAACTTCCTAAACCCAAATTTCCTAATTATTTCCAAGATGCCCAAGATCCCTAGCCTCCAGTTTTGATTGACACCAAAATAGCTCATTTTATTAAAGCATTGGAAAAAATGGAAGATGATATGTCTTCTTCTGATGAAGATAATGTGATCGTACTTAGTTTGAATCGAGAGATTGAATCAAGTTATCTGTATTAAGTTGTACAACGAGACTTAGGACCTTAATAGACTTAAAAATATAAGATTAATAAGCAATTGAAGAGAGATCTTAATTGTGAGTTAATTATCCTTAGGATTGCTCTAAATCTAACTGAGTAGTTAGGAGTAGTTTTGAGAAATCAAGAGATTGCAACTCCACTTTTATCTATTTTAATTAGGATTAATTGATTAGATCTGGAGATATGGTAATTAAAACCTATGGATATCTAGGATCAAGCATAGTTGAATTCATAAGGTAAAGGGAAAACAAAACAAGAATAGAATAATCACTAAGTTTCCATTATTAAGTAACTTCAATTTTATTGTTATCTTTTAATTATTCAATCATCGGGTTTTATTAGTTTACTTTAATTTTTAGTTAATTAAATATTTTGTTACCATTGACGAAGTGTAATTCAAATTGTTAGGTGATTATATTCAATCCTCGTAGGACTGATATCAATTTTACTACAATATAAAACTCATATTTATAATATAGCATAAAACTAGCAAACAAAAGCATGATGGTTAGGTGTATATGGGATTTAGTGATCAGATTAGATGGAAGCTACTTAAGGGCATATATAAGGATTCCGTTGTAGAAAATTTAGAGCATATGGAACTTACAAGCATGGCAATTTAATTTTGCATTAGTAAGGTTTAAAACAGGATTTTTAAAAAGGTAGCGGCAGAATGTGATATATGCCAAGGGAACCAATAGAGCATGCGCGTACTCCTGTTTTGCTTTAGCCGCTTTCAATCCTTGAATTTTTTTTGGAAGGAAATAAGTATGGATTTTGTTGAGGGATTACTGAAGTTAGATAGCAAGGATGTCATTATAGTGGTAGTTTATAGATTTACAAATGATGCTCACTTCATTACTTTGTCTCACCCGTTCACGGCTCATTAAGTCACTCAGGTATTTGTGAATCATATTTACAAGTTATACGGTTTACCTCATAGTATTCTAAGTGATAGGGACAAAATTTTCATTAGCAGGTTATAATAGGAATTTTCAAGGCAATTGAAGTCAAGCTTAAACTTAGTACAACTTGCCACCCACAGATAGATGATCAAACTGAAAATTTAAACCAATATATTGAATGATACTTACAATTCATAAATAAAGCAAAGCCAAGGAAATGGCAGCATGGCTACCTTTAGCATAGTGGTGGTATAATACCAAATACGACTCTTCCATTGACACTATACTATACTAGGTATTATATAGGTTTCCATCACCCTAATATGGTTTTAATGTTCAGACCAATCCTAAAATGAAGATGTCTCATAATTCATCAAGGATAAAGGATTGACTCTACAATTTCTTAAGGGAAATTTAAGACAGGCTCAAGAAAGGATGAAACACTATAATGAAAAAGGATGAATAAAGAGAGAATTCTGAGTTGGAGGTCAAGTTTATTTTAAGTTATCACCCTATAAACAAGTATCAATTGCTTGAAGACCTAACCAGAAGCTAATAGAAAAATACTATGGACCTATGGAGTGTTAGCAAAAGTTGGGTCAAGCTGCGTATCACCTAAAGCTGCCAGAAGGGTTTAGCATTCACCCATTCTTTCATGTTTCTTAACTAAAGAAGCTGGTGAGTCCAAATATCATTACCGCATCTAAGTTACCTATTATGGATAAGGATAGGGAGATTAGACTTGAACTAGTGGCCAATAGAAAAAGGACAAAAAATTAGAGACTAATTTATTAGTCATTTAATCTTTATTAGACCCGTCAGAGGCTATATGGGAAGATTATGCTACCCTTAGGTGTAGGTTCCTTAATTTTGGAACTTGAGGACAAGGACTGAATCAAAAGGAGGGTGATGTCATACATTGCATACCACATCATACATACATTATCACGTACATTTAGATTTACATCGTATACATAACCATTTGGTGTTAACAGAAGCGGGAAAAAAATTATTTACAAATCACAAGATCAACAACAACAATAATCACAAAATTAACAACAACAATAATTATAGTAGAAATCTCACGAAAGTATGAAGTTTGGAAAGATCTAATAGTATATAACTTTACCTCTAACTAGTAAGGAGGCTATTTTCAAATAATCTACATGAAAAAAAATTAACCACAAGATTAAGAAGCATAAATCAAAAAATGGGATGTGTGCTATTAGTGGACGAAGTGGTGAATGCTAGCCAAAGAATTGCCTATTTTATGGAACATATTATATTAGGGATTTTCATATAAAAGCATGTAATTACATATTAAAAACCATATAGTGAAATCAAGAAACCTATCTGCATATTTCCCCCTTCTTTATTTCCACATCTTTTCTCTTCCTTTTTTTCTCACCTTTTTTTTTCTTTCCTCTTCGAAAATGTTGTCATTTTTCACCGTTGTTAGAATCCATCTCAATCATTCTTCCATCTGGCCTACACAAATTTCCCATCATAGTAACCATACCATACACACCACTTTTGCTATTGCCTAAAAATCAAAGATTTGTCACCATTTCATCTATTTCTATGCCAAGCAAGCCATATTGGAAGCATCACTATTGCTACTTCCACTAGTTTTATGGTAAGAATCTTCATAAAAAACAAGAAGACAAGAGAATTACCATGAAGTTTTAGAAGTCACTTAGGATTAGCCCAAGTCAATAGAAGTGGAAGAACAGATTGATAGATCTACTCTAAAAACAAGTTTATAGATTTAGTTACATTATGAATTTAAAAAATTTAATAATGCTTAGTTTAAGATTTTATTAAACTATAAATTTACAATAATTAAGATTGTTTAGTTCAATCATAAATAAAAATAATTTTCTAACGAAATTGAAATTATTGAGTTCATGAACCTAATAATAATCAGAAACTTGTTTTTAATAAAATAAATTTTATTATTTAATTTCATTAATTCATAAATAATTATAAATAAGTTTCTAATTAAGTTGAATGTTTAATTTGATAATAATTGAAAATCTTTTCTAATTTAATTTGATTGGTTCAATAATAATTAGAAATAATTTTCTAGCTAAAACAAAATAATTATAATTGGTAATTTGATTAGTTTAAAAATAATTGCAAATGAGATTTTAAGTAAATTATAATAAATTTCATTAGATTACAAGCATAAGTTCATTATTATGTTAGAAAAATCATTTATTTTATGATATTGGGTTTTATAAGCGACATATAATTCCTGAAATTTTACTTTCACCAAAGAGCTCATTATGATATGGACACCCAGATTTTTGGGAACTGTGGCACAGATGAGACGAATCATCATCATCTTAATGTAATTATTCTGAATGTGATACGCATCTAAAGAAGATCTAACATTACATATTGTTACTGTTAATAGCTTAATACAAGAGATGTATTTTAAAGGTTGTTTGGCTTTCACAGGTTTTGAAGTGAAATACATGGCTTTACTCCTAATATTACCATAAAAAGAAAGTGAATTATTAAGCATGCTCTTGAATTTAGATTTGGCTAATCTAAAAGACGTATAGTTGGTAATGATAATATCCAAGGTTTTAAAAACCAGTCTGACCAAAAATAGTCTAAACCGGCTAGTTATCTAGTTCAGTTTCATTTAATAATCTTTATATAGAACAATCAGCCAGTTTATCAGAGAACTGGTTAGTTTTTCAAGTAACCATTCGAACTGGCCAGTCAATATACGTAATACCTAAGCTTCACATTTTCCAAATCAATCTCTCTCCTTGCCTCCACCATCTTCTCTCTTCTGAAATCTCATCATAACTGTTACTATTGCATATGGCTTGGACATAAAAGCGTTGAGGAAAGGAGATCTTTTTTCTACTATCTTAGTCCCTCCCTTAGGTTTATAGGGCTTCCCTATATCCAAATACTAATTATCCACTTTCCAATCTAAATCTAAATGCCAGGAATATACCAACTTCATGTTTCTCCATCTTTTTCCAAAGTACGTGGTGTTAATTGGAGTTAATTTATAGAACAACCTGAGCATGGATTTTATGGTGTCACTCTACTTATGTCTTCTTGATTGTAAAGATGGTTGAGCTAAGAGTTGTAGCTATAGCTACGAGGATTAGAACTCCTGAATTAGAGTACACCCCATTCCTTACTAGATAGTAGTTGTGGTCTAACCATCCCCTTTTATAGGACTGTCTGATTTAGGTGGAGGAACTTTTGATGTTTCTTTATTGATGATTTAGGAGGGGATTTTTTAGGTCAAAGCCACAGTTAGTGACACTCATCTTAGTGGCGAGGACTTTGATAACAGGCATGGTAATCATTTTGCTATAAAGTTTAAGAGGAAGCATAAGAAAGATATTACTAACAACATAAGGGCTTTGAGAAGGTTGAGGACTGCTTGTGAGATGGACAAAACGACTTTATCCTCTACTTCACAAACAATGATGGGAATAGGCTCTCTATATTGATTTCTATTCTACTAAGTGTACTAATGGGTAGTAGGTTTTCAAGTTTCTTTAGGAGTTCTAACTTGTTCTGCAGATAAGGAGATAAGGATAAGATAGTTAGTTCATCAAATTTCTTCTTCATTCATACTTCTTGATTAATTAGTTTTTTGTAACAGTTAGACCTCTATTTCATTTAAATATCTAATTTTGATATTTTTACGTATATTCTTTGAAGTATTGAAATTTTTGATCTAAAACCCCAAAATATTTAATATTTCAACAAGATAACATGACTATTTGCTGGAGAAAAGTTTAATAAGGATGTAAGTACCATTCTTCTATTGGTTTGTTTCTGCTGTTGGTTAGTTTTTGTTATGATCACCATTCTGCTGTTGATTTGTTTCTATTATGGTAACCATTCTATTGTTGGTTTCTGTGTGTATATATGGCTTGTGATGGTTTCAGCTTGACTTCTTTTTTCAAATTGATTCTCGTTTCTTGTTGTTCTTAGATTTTATTCATTGTTCCCTGTGTGTTCATAAATTTCATATGTGAGTTGATAACTTAAATTTAAGGAGTGTACAAATTTGAAGTAGTTTGATAATAGAACATCTTCAATTATAGTATTGTTAGCAATAAAATTCCGTAGCGAGGAATGCATGCTAATTTCACTTAAGGGTTTTCAGTTGATCAATTATCATACTAAAAAGAAGATGAAGCTCCTTCTCTCAGCTGGTAATTAATTCTTACCCTGACTTTTACTTTAAGCTTGATTATATAAATCATTAACCAAAAAGAGAGTTTATAAATAGTATGAATGTTTTGCACTATGAAGAAGTAACTAATATGTTTAAAATAATAATAATTTTATAATGTATTGTCTTAATTCATCCTAATATAATTGTCAAATGTCTTCAGAATATTTTCTTCCTTCTTAATTAATATATACAGATCATCTTTATGTTGTTGTTGAAGATAATATTATTTTTCTTAAGAAAGCAATAGAATTAATAAAAGCAAAAAAGAAGTTGGTCCGTACTTCATAACAAGATCTGTGCCCCAAAAAAATGATTTGTGCTTCCTATTGACTATTACAATTAGAGCTTCTAATAGTTACAAAACTAATGTATCTCATACGCATACTTGGTAACATTTTCAGGTATAAATCTTTTTTATACTTTTTAGGTTGAATCATGATGGAGAATATAGAATCATCATAAAAAGATTCAATGAATATCACATCCTCTACTTATGGTAAGTCTGATCTAGCATGGAATTCTTTTTCTTCTTCTAAAGCATCTGATGGGAATATTCAATGTAACTGTATGTTTTGTGGTAGAATATTTAAAGGGAGAGGAATTTATAGAATGGAAGAACATCTTTCTAGTATTAAGGGTAATATTGCTTCTTGCAAAAAAGTACCATTTAAATTATATGATAAGATTGGAAATTATTTGTAGTAATAAATAAAAAAGATAAAAGAAAATAAAGAGGCTCGTGATATATCTTTTAGAGAAGATGAAGTACCACAAGTATTAAATAAAGGAAAAAGGAAAGCTATTATTGATATAATTCTTATTTTCCTCCAACAACTACTACTAGTTCTCAACCTAGTCTAAAAAGTGTTCTGAATGATAAGGATGCTATTTTGAGGTGTAAAAGAGCATAGGCTAGATGGTTCTATCATTCATGTATTCCTTTAAATGCTTTAAATTCACCATATTTTTAAGAAGCTATAAATGCTATAACAACGATAGGTCCAGGATTTAAGGTACCTTATTATTATGAGATACGTGTGCCTTTGCCTAAAGATTTAAAGAAAAAGGAATGTCAATTAATTGTGGATACATAAAAGACTAGTTAGGAATCAACAAGATGCACTATTATGGCAGATGGGTAGACTAATCAAAGACAAAGAGCCTTAACTAATTTCTTAGTTTATTGTAATATTGAAACAACTTTTATCAAGTCAATTGACACTTTTAATATGGTAAAAAGTGCTAATGCTTTATCTAAAATTGTCGAGTGGGTTGGACCAAAGAATGTTGTACATTTTATTACAGATAATGCAGCTAATTATGAATTAGCTAGGTATTTATTATAATCAAAGTATACAAATATTTATTGGTCTCCATGTGCTGTTCATTGTATAAATCTTATTTTAAAAGATATTGGTAGTATGGACTATATTTCCAGTCTTGCTTCACGCGCATATAAGATCACAATTTTTATGTTTAATTATATCACTTTTTTATGGTTAAGCAAGTAAGAAGATTGGGTTAAGATCGTACGTTTTGCTGCTACTAGGTTTGCAACTACATTTATACTTTTAAACGTATTTATGAACATAAGAAACTACTTCAAAATTTAGTCACAAGCAAACACTTTTCAAGTCACAAGTTATCAAAGAGTGAAAAAGGAACAGAAGTTATTGCTATTATTCTAGATAATAAATTTTGGGATGCTTGCTTGATCATTATGAAGTTTGTTGCTCTGCTTATAAGATTGTTGAGGATAGTTAACTTAGATAAAAAGCCATCTTTAGGGTATATATATATATATATGTATGTGTGTGTGTGTAGAGCTCATAAAACCATTATAAATCTTTTTAAAGGAAAAAATAAATTGTGCAAGCCTTATATAGATATTATTGATTGACGATGGGATAAGCATCTTACTCAAAAGATTTACGTAGCAGCTTATTTTCTTAATCCTTATTACTTATATAATGGATATGTATGTACAAATAATATTATGGGTGGTCTGTTTGATGTGATTGAATGCAAAGGTTTTTTCTTCATTGAAGAGTAATCACAAGCGATAAATGAGAATAAATTATATAGTGAAGGTTTAGAGAGTTTTGCTAGATCATCAGTAAAGAGAGAACTTATGATGAAAAAAACATAGCCTGTTAAGTTTTATACTTTTAATTCATTCTTTACTTCTTAATAATATATATTTTATTTTTCATAACAATTAATTTAAAATACAGATGAGTGGTGGAGATTATTTAGTGACAGTGTTGTAAGATTGAGAAAACTTGTTATGAGATGACTCAGTTAAATAGCTTCTTTATCAAATTGTGAACGTAATTGGAGTGTTTTTAAACGTATTCATGCAAAGAAACGAAATTTTTTGGAAAATCAAAGACTTAATGACCTTGTTTATGTTAATTATAATCTGATAATGAAGAACAGGTATTTTATAGTTTTTTATTTCATTAATTTTATTTTTATTATTGACTTTATAATTTTGCTATTCTGAGCGCTTAGCAAGAAGAGAACATATAATCCAGTTGATATAACATACTGATTTTTGGATTGAAGAAGAACCATTGCTTGATCTTGATTATAATGAACTTGAAAAGATGATTTATGAAGAAAATGCATTTATTACAACGAATGAATTAAGAACATCTACTGATGGTCAGTTCACATCTTATTTTGGTCATATTTAAGTTAAATATATAATGTATTACAAATTTATGATTGAGAGTAATTTCACATATTACCAATTTGTAATTAGTTTAGACGCAGTAGAAGAAGTTGATGCAAATACTTTGGATGAAAGCATAGATTACGAGTCTTTAGATAGTATTGGAGAATATGGAGCTTTTAAAGATGATGAGACATAACCTCCTTTAAAAATACAATTTTGATTTTTATTGTTATTTTAAATTTTGTATTAGACTCATATTTATTTATTATTAGTTTATTATATAATAATAGACATTGGTGTATTTTTATTTTAATAAAATATTTTATTTTTACTTACTTTTATAAATTTTATTTCTTATTTATTATATAACAGTTTTATAGTGGTTTAATACCGGTTGAACCTTTAAACATTAAACCTTTTATTCGACCACTTTGATGTTCAGTCTAGTTTTTAAAACATTGATAATATCCATGAGAGAAATTCGAAGAAGGTAATTTAGGCGATGTTCATGTTATCTAGTTATTTTGTGTTAAACTAAGTTGTATTGGACTATACAATTTTTGTTCATTTATGTTTGGAAAACTTGATGTTGTTTTATTTACCAATAGATATTTTATATAAATTTTTTTCTCGACAATTCTACTTGAGTATGATAATTAGTATTTAGTTATCTAGCAAAAGAAGATTGAAATAATTATATTCCTTAGATTTCTTAGGTAATTAAAGTATGTTTATTCATTATATATACATATGACATTACAATAATGTGCATATATATTATTTCTTTCTTCCTATAGAAATTTTATGTTTTAATTACGACTGCTATGTTAGAGAGTATTGTTATTGAACTCAATAAGGTGAAATTAAATGGCAATAATTATGAAATCTAAAGCATGAAAATCCAATTTGTATTGGAAGTGCAAGAGGTTGTAGAACCATTAAATATAATCATGGACAATCCTCAGGAAGGCAATATAACCCAACGCAAAAGGGATTGTGATGGTTATAAAATATGGAGAAAGAAAAACCCATTAGCTTATATTACAAAATATAATAGCTGATTTTTGAAAATATGAAACTGTTAAAGACATATGGTCCACTTTAGTTGCATATTTTAGAGGCATCTCAGTAACCAAAGTAAGGTCACTCACTATGAAGTTTAAGACATAAGAAACCATCAGATCATACAATCCAAAAGAATTTGAGGTGTATGCCAAACATGATATGTGAGTTATGTAATGTTGGTTATAAATTATAAGATGAGTAACAAGTATAAGCTATAATCCCTTCATTACATTATAGTTGGAAGCATATGAAGATATATTTAACCTATTAAAAGTACCAAAAAAAATGGAAGTTGTTACAAGGCATCTTATACTAGAAGAAAAACATACATCTCGAAGCATCAAAGACATCTTCTAAGCTATATGCATTTAGGTCTAGCTCACATGGAGCTATAAATAAGAAGTGTAAGCATCATGGTTGATCCAAAAGAAAAAAAAAGGTAAGATAAACACCTAATATAATCAAGAATTAAAGAAGATAAAAGGAATAGATATAAAAAAGGAAAACATCCTTTCAAAAAGTAGAACCTAAAAAGACTCAAATACTTTAATTATACTCCACTTTCTGTGAACATTTCTTATTATATTTTTCTAAATAAATAACATCCTTTATGGATTACAAATTCAGGAGTAACAAACTATACAACGAAGGATAAGAATGCCTTCATAAATTTCTTTAAAAAAACTCTTATGGAACACAATGGATTTATTTAGGAGACAACTCAAGAGTTATTGTAAAAGATTGGAATTTGCATATTAAACAAATGTGGTGGTCAACACCTAATCTTACATGAAGTGATGTTTACTTTAAAGATTTGATATAATCTTGTTTTTTTGTTAATATTAATTAGTATTTTTTTATGTAAATTTCTATAGTGGTGGTATGGATTTATATCCAGGAAATAATTACTATGGCCATTAATTTATGTTGTACAGTTTTATTATTCTAGATACTGTTTATTTAGATAATAACATAAGTTATTCCTTGTTTACATTATCTAGTCATTTCATTGACAATGCAATTTTGTAGCATACTAGATCATGCCATATTGGTCAAATTTGAATAAGTCAAATAGCTAAAGAAGGCATCTTAGGTAATTTACGTCAAGTAGATTTTCCTATTTATGAATATTGTATAGCTGAATTTGTTTTCTTTCTCAATAATGGTGTTATATCATGAAAGTAAGAAACAATTATATGTTTCCTTATTTATAATAGAAGTTAAATTTATAGTATATTCAACAGTAGTACTAGAAGCTATATGGTTTAAATGATTATTGGTCAAGCCTAATCTAGTAACAATTAATTGTGACAGTCCAATAGCAATCACTTATACTAAAGACCTCAAATTTCATTGTAAAACTAAACATATAGATACTAAATACAATTATATGAAAGATATAGTTGCATGAGGAGAAGTGTGTATGAAATATATATCTATATCTGATATGGTGGCAGACCTAATGATAAAACTAATTTCTCAAGATCCATACATTGGGTATGTGAAGTCACCAGAATTGCATATATATTAAAATGTAATTGATTAACATTTCTCCATATATGCTCATTCAATGTATTGTCATAATTAAATACATATATAAGTTGACATCAGTACTTGATTATGAAATATGTCTACTTTATATGATATATGTTACTTATGAATTAAAAAGTATGTTAGATAAATAAAAGAATGACCCTCGGGTATGAGAAATCGCCCCTAGTATTTATAATGATTGGAAATAAGGTAAGTTTTAGGTTTATTATCAAAGTGATAATTAAAAGCAAAAGTAAGAAACTTAATCCGCAAATGTTGAATTAGATGATAAGTCAAAAAAAAAGGTTTAGAGTGATCATATGGTCATCATATTTGTCTTAAGTTGCCAGATGATAGTTTAAAAAGATGATTTAAGAGTAGACTTGTGAACTCAAGTTAAACATTAAGTATGTTTGAAACAACATTTGTATAGTATTGCATTCATAAAAGAAATACATTCCATATTAATATAATTTATATTATAGCATATAATTCTTACCAGGTGTGTAAAAATGACTATAAAGAGGGATTAATGTAAGTTATAAGATCTTAACTTACATTGTGTGAGGCCCTAAAGGTAAGTATGTAATATCCTGTTTTTCCATACTAAGGGTTAGGACATATGATCCTAGACCATGGTACAAGAGAGATAGTATTAAGTAAATATATGAGGTTCATTTCATTCAGATGCATAATATTCAAATACACGTATGAATTATGATATTGTACACGTTGCAAAGAATTGTACACATGAATTATGATATTGTACACATTGCACTCAATTGATATATTCTAGGGTATGAATGATTTAAATTGGTTATGATGCAAGTTGTGAATTATTATGTTTTAAATTTTGGTCTGATGGTTATAATTATTAATTTGGAATTTATTTGTAACAATTGGTAGATTTACGAATTTATGTGTAATTTTAGACTAGAAAAAATATCAAGTGGTAAGACAAATTAACTCATGGTAATAGAAATAAGTGACAAATGGTAGTAGGAATAAATAGCACGTGGCATTAGAATTAATTGAAAAGTGGCTTAGAAAATTGGGTAACAAATGAATTGGAGATTGAGAGATAAATGTATTAAGCAATTAAGTTATTTTTTAGCATCACAAGAAGAAAATATGTGCAAGCGTCATGACACTCTCACTTGAAAGACCATCTCTTCTTACTTTTTTCTACATGCTCTCCTCTCTTCTTCTTCTTCTCTCTATTCATGATCTTCACAGCCCACACTCACAACGTGAGTTTTGTTAATATTCAACACTAGGCACTTCAAGATCTTTGTTATCTCATTTGTTACGAAAAATCCAGCCTATTTTACCTTGAATGTTTGAGGATTGTGTAAGCTTGGAAGATAGGGTTATGTGATGATTTGAAGAAGCTTGGAGTTAAAAAAGTAAGTTAAATATTATTCTTCATTGCTTGATTTGTACAAACATATGTGATGATAGTTTGAGATAGATTGATGGTGATAATGGAGTTGAAAGTGTGCTGAAATGTTGATGATGAAATGTATAGGTTTGTGTTCTATATTTTTTATATAAATGATGAACAATGGTTTATGTATTGTTATATGGATGTTTTTTAGATGGAATTGAGGTGAGAATGAAGAGGAAATAAAGTAGAAATGATGAACTATGCATAAGATGTGTTGGATGTATTATAAAAGAGTTAACATCTAGAAAAACATGAAGGAAAAGACTGGAAAATTCATGAATTACACATCCCACGATCGTGGGAAGTCCTCTACGATCATAGAAAGTGCATTTAAGGCAAAAACTTTTGGATGAATCATCCCACGATTGTGGGAAGTCCTCCACGATCGTGGGAATTGCATGGAAAGTGAAATGTCGTCTTTTAAGTGATTATTGAATCAACTAATGATAAGTTACTTTCCTCTAGTGTGTTTAGACTTGAATGAGGCTTGAAATGAATCTAGTTTAAGGTTGAATAAGTTAATAAAGTGTTTGATATATTTAGGTTGTAATTGAGGTTTTAACTTAAGAATGGATTGTTAGATATCAAGTATCTAAACCTAGAAAATTATGAGTGTTATAGGAATGAATTTGTTCTTATAATTGTAAATTTGATCCAAAAGAATGAGTAAGGTGTATTAGGTATGAATAAATGAGAAATTGGCTATTTTGTGATTATATAATGTTAGAAAAAAGGATTTGTGAATGTATGATTGATGGTATTAGAATAATCAAGTATATTTGAGGTATAAACCTAAGTGAAAACTAGATATATCCAAATGATAATATTTGAATGATCATGACTTGTGATTAAGAATACATATCCAGGAAATTCAAATTGAGCATGCATTGAACATAATATATATATTATGTGAATGATTAACATAATAATATGTATAAATGTGTGTATTGCATGATTTAGATGCTCAAGTCAAACACCGGCTTCCAGACATTGCCGATTCATCGAGAAAATAGCCAATCTAGAGCTTACTGTGAGTCAACCTAGATGTTACTCACTAAGATTGATTTGTATCTACTTAATTTCAGCTATTGAACTATTATTATTGTGAATGTGATAATTTTAGACATTTACGATATGAGGAGTTTGATAATTAAGTTTGCATCGGAATTGTTTCATAAGTGAATGTGAATCTGAAGGAAATAAGTGTACTCAATGAAACGTTGAATGCGTGCTTAGATCCAATGAAAATGTGTAAATGACTATGTGAAATGAATAAAAATTGTTGGTTGCATATAATGTAAATTGATGCATCTCATTACATTAAAATCCATGATCAGATAAAGGAGTTGTGACTGGAGTGACCAGCGAAAAGAGCTCAAAATTCATAAATGCACATAAAGAGACACAGGATCAGTATATAAAATGAGCTTGGTATCCACAATAGATACAAGATAGTTATGAATGAGCCCAATATCTACAACGAATACGAGACAGTAAAAGGACACTCAGTCACAACAAAGTAACAATAAAAATGGAGTCACATGTGCATTTACATATGCAAATTGATATGTATTATATGAATAATTGAAATGAATTAATTGAACTGTTCTGAAATGGAAATGCAAAATGTGTACATAAATTGTACTTGTCGGAGAATGATGAAATGTGACATGATATGCAATATTTGATTATATGTTGTATCTATAAATTGAAATTGGAATTGTCTTTGTGATTTAATATGAGTGAACACATCAAAGATGGTTTACTCACTAAGTTTGCAAAACTCATCAAAATTGCATTGTTGATTTTCAAGTTCAGAAGAGATCAAGTTAGACTTTTTGGAAGATAGCTATTGTATTTGGACATGAGTTAGTAATCGGGATCAGTTGTAGGTATACACATGTCTTCAGTTCTTTTTGTATCAAGAATTGTATTTTTAAACCATTGTACAATGTATGTGTGAATTCTGGAATGTAATGACATTTATGACTGGGCATGTTTGTAAAGGAAATGAGTTTGCTTAAGATGTGTTTGATGCTTCAAAAAATTTCTGCAATGAATCGATTTAATTGTCCTAACATGCCGCTTTCATAGGGTATGTTCTCGAATGTCCTCAAGATGTTCGGGCATGTGCTCTATGATGGTGATGTGTTACAAAATAAGTCTTATAATGTATCCTTATGGCTCTTGTTTAATATTTATAATTAAATTTAAAGTTTGCTAGTTTAAAATGTTAATAGAAGATCATGCGTGATATGATCTTATGGAACATTCTAGGAAAGGAAATTAAGTTTAATTCAAGAGAATTTCGAACAAAATTAGGTTATTTTGATTGATAAGTTACATATTAAAAAATGTAATAATTCAAGAAGTGACCACCAACTCTTAATAAGAGAATAATATATTTATGATACGATGAAATAAATGAGGTTAAACGAGATTAAAATAGAAAATAAGACCTAGGATATAACATACCAAAATCTACTCAAGGATTGATTCATTAATTAAGATGTTATATATTTCTACCAGATATATGACAATAAGCTCTCATTGTATAGTAGTAGCACGAGTTATTGGATAAACATGAGAACTACAGAATTTCAATAGACTAAACTCATCATATGTGAGTGGTTGATGATATTCATAATATACAACCATAGATAGATTATTATTATCACGTTATTAGTTATTTATGTTCCAATTGCTAAGGGCAATTATAGTTTTGAATTAAACTATATAAGGTTTTAGTTTAATTCAAAATGAACAAGTTATCAAATAAAATAACATTCAAATTGGATAAAGGAAGAATAAAGAGAATTTTTTTTCTCTCTATGCAAAAAGTCTTTAACATGTGAAAGTAGATTAACATGCATAAGTGATATTACTAGTGATGCATTTCCATTCCTAAATTTTATGTTTAAATTTTCTTACAGAAATAACCTTGTTTCTGTGCAAGTTTTTTTCATTCATGTTTACATCCCTTATTTATTTTGCTAAGAGAATTCCTTTTATTATCCCTTTTACATCCCGAATGCAATCCATATTGGTGAAGTTCGTAGGTTAAGCGTTAAATAAAACTATACTTGTCCTCAATTACCATTTGTTGTCATCAATGTTGTCAATGACTTCACTAGTTCTCTGATTATAATTATAATCATTTATTCAAGTGACCAAACCCGCAGCAAAACTGAAAGTTACTTTTTATAGGTATCACTAATTGCCAAGATGTGTTTGGTAGTGCAAAACCATACTCTAATCACAGCTCTGATTGATCTGAGGCCATTAAATAAATAACTCCAACATATTTGATATTTAGTTCCTTGCGAAATAGGATAGGACGACGTTAGACACTTTTATTAATCTTGGATGCAGATCTGACTTATTTATAAGGATTTGTTAGTTTATAAACATCTGCTCCAAAATGACTGGAGGAATACATGATTACTGTCTAAATAATAGCTTGGTTAGTTCCAAGGTATGTGACACTCGCATGTTATTCTTGCTTCAAGCACAAAATACAGAGAAATCTAAACTGGTCTCTCTCTGTATATAGGCGCATTATCCTGTAATCTTATATCTCATACTATATAAAACAGATCCGCTTTCCGAATCCTTGTTTTTCTAGTGATGTCTCTGTACTGACAACTATAATCAATTAGCTTCTCCAGTATTTCGTACATTCGGTTTTGTTTATAAGTTCATCAAACTCATAACGAATCCACTTCAGGCTAGAATCAAGAATAAGCAAACTGTACAAAATGAAATAAAATAAATGTGATTGGTCGCTTCAATGTCAAAATCTGTAAGCTGTTGTCTCTCTCTCTAATTACTCTCATAATCAGTTGCTATTTCGTTTATTAACAATTTCTCATTGTGAAATTGCTACGGATAATATTATTCCAACAGTAATTTTGACCTATAATAATATTATCTATGTTCAATTTAATTCTTTATTTCACCCAGTAATAACTATATTTTTACATTAGAAAATATATAATGTGATGATTAGGTTAAATTACTAATCTCATGTAGTTTACTGTGTTCTTACTCAGAAACATACAAACGTATAAAAGAAGTTTATGTTGGGGACAATTTTTAAGGAGATCCACAAAAAAGCTATAGGATATGTATATGTTGAATTATAGAATGCAGTGGTCTTCTTTTCGAACCTAGACTTTGTATATGTTGTTAGTTTAAAAAAATATTTATATCACCCTATAGTTATAGTTTTTTATTGAGAAGTTTGAAGAATAGATTATAGAGCAAGAATTAAAATTTAAGTCCACGAAATGTAGTTGGAGACGGATGACATTAATAGAGAGATTAGGATTAAACCATTTTATGGAGATATAAAATTTGAACCTTTCTGAAAAACGAAAATAAACTTCTTAGTGATGATCAACTATAGCTTTTGGGCGATTGGCAAAACAATTTTATCTTAGCAACTATATGCCATTATGTTGGAGAGATCCAAATTCTCAATCCTTCTAACAACTAATGCATGGTTCTTTTGTTTAACGTGGAACTCCATCGATATAAGTTGCTCTTTTATAGCATGTATCCTGTGCTACAAAATCAGAATAAAGAGACGAAGAAGATACCGTAGAACACATATAGATGAAAAGAAAACTAATTAATGAAACAAAGATGTTGCAATTTAGTTATTTAATCTTTCCCTTTTTTCTGATATTCAGTTACTTATAGAGTATATATGATCTAATAATTATTAACTATCAATTAAACTTCAGTGGTCTTAATATTTCTATCAATATATGGAAACGATTTGTCCAAAATTGTCTCTTCTCGAATCTACGACTAAAACATGTAGGGCTAGACTAGAATTATAGACAAATAAAATTTTAAAAATTGTCAAATTTGAAATCCATACTAGATTTATTAACATTGGATCGAGCATGTGGAGAAATGACAAACAAGATTGGTCATTGTTAACCATCGGTCATGTGAACGCCTCATTTGTCGTTTGCTTAGTCTTTAATGCAAGTCTTTGTCAATGTTAAAACGGTAAATAATCTGCAATTAAGTAGGTATCCCACATGTGCAAGGACCTTCTTGGATGGGGTAAGCAAATGGGAAACAACGTCCTGGAACTCGGAGGAGAGGGACTTATAAGAAAGCAGAAACGTGCACACGAGAATCCAGATTCGAGGCAATAGGTGCCTTTCACATGGGACTGATTAAGATATGATTCTTTATCACAGTAGATGGTAACGGGGTTGATTAGTTTAAGGAAATGAACATATTTATTTAAATATTAGTTGAACAAGAAAAAAAAAAAAAAACTGTTCACTAGAATTAAAGCCTGTGATAGTTTCTCAACTCTTCCATCATTTTCCGCTAATCACTTCTTTCTCAAGGTAAGAGTCTACCTTTCTTGGAAACCCCATGTCAGTAAAATTAACTGCATTTTCTGTGAAAGGGCTTGCTTGGATATAGTAGACCATAAATTATTAACTCCCAACTCTTCCCCACACTCACAACCTTCTCTTTTTTAGGTTTTATCCTTAAAAGAGTCAGGCCAAGAGCACAGGAATGAATTAATGAGAAAATATTATCATATTAATGCCCTAAATACATATATTTGCGTATCTATTTACCCAAGAATAAGTACTCATTTGTTACATGTTCTGTCCCCATTATTAAGGTCACCAAATTAATTTGAGCAGTCAATAATTACTGATGAGCTGATGAATTCCCTCGAAGAACCATTTTCCTAAGAGTCTGTGAACTCGTCGTTGTTGTTGTTGGGACCACTTTGATGCATGAAACAGAGGCCCTTTGGTCCTATACGAAGGAGAAAAGAACATGCTTTTTCTTATGAGCTTAAATAGGCTCGCTCTTGGGGAGTTCAACTAGCCATCAAAAGCCACCATGTTTATCGGTTCAAAAGCTGCACCACGGAATTCTAATCTTGGTGGCAATTTTGTAGGCTCTTGATTTCAAACCAAGTTATAAATCTCAAAGGATGGTCTTTCTCTCAAACAAAGTGAACTCACGAAATCGTTTTTAGGTTATGTTTATGAGTTCGGTCGATTATCAATCTCAATTCTGAAGTTAATATTGATTTTAATTTCACCTCGTTTAAAATTTCAGACACATTTATTTAAGAATTTTAGTTATTAGTTTAAAATTCAAGATTTCGGTTGTACATAACTACTATAAACATAATATAATTAGCTATGAATTAATTAACTGAAATTGAAATTGTATTTCAATTCTATGTCTATTTAGAATCAAATGAGAACTTTAGTTTCTTTATATAAATACGCACTGTACCTTACCCTTATGTCTTTTCTTACATTGGAAATTGTAAAGAAATCCTGGAACGTGTTCTTTTGCATTGACGTTCATGGCTGTTTATTTAGATTAGCATCAATTAAATCCAGCCAATAATGACAACAATCTATAGCTCAAAATTCCTTAAATAATACAACTAAACATGCCAAAAGTCGCTCCAAAAGATGAAATACTTAATAATTTTATAGCCAAAAAACTTCTACTCCGCATGATGGGAAATCCCTCAAGTTTCGTATATACTCCTAATAACATTCCGAAAGGGTGACACTTAAGACAAGAAGAGTAGCTGCCCTTTAGTTCCCTCATTTCTCTTATCAATTCCTTGATCATTTTATTTCAAGCCACTTAACCAAGGGCATATTTGATGACATACATAATTACGTACTTAAACAACAGGTGGTGACTCATGAGGGTAATGGTTGGTTTTGGATTTAGTTACCGTTTGTTTGCTTCCCAACATGCATATATATATATAAGGCCGGCTGGACCTAGCGAGAAGGACAAAAGCAGTGGCATTGTGGTCTCTACAGGATTCGTTGACATTCAATTTCAGGGACCTTTTGATTCACTTTTTCTGCGCACAAACCATGTAAAGCAGATATATGGTGACTAACTTATTTAAACTTAGATTCCTAGTCAGAGAGTGGGAAATTAAACAGTTCTTCTGAACAGTCTTCATTAATGAACTCATGAAAAGGTTGCCAATTACAAGATGAAAGGTGAAAGTCATGAATCCCCGTTGTACCTATGTACTATGGATTTTTTTAAAAAGCAAATAGACAAGTCCTTTATTATATAACATTGTCCTCAAATTTGTGTTAATGTCAACAGCTATGTGATGACCTTGATTATATTATTATCTATGCCCGTTATCGGTCCAAGATTATGTGATCATGACAAGATATGAGCCAGGAACCAAACTAATCGAGGAAAGATATAAATTTTAAGGACGAGGAAAAGCATGATTGGAGACATGGAATCCTATACGTATGGGTTGTACGATAACCAATCAAGGTAGGTTTCCTACTGAAACTTTTGAGATCGATGTATATGGATAAAACGGCAGCGGATTTTAAAGAGTTCGGGAGTCAATGATGCATATTTTGGCTGCATTTCCCGTACCGATTATTTTACTCATTGGCATGGGATAAAGGTTAGATGTATGCCTTGGGGCTTTTAAACATAGTTGCAAAATATTGTTATCTCAAAGAAACAGCTTTGATGTTCTACCTTTTTGAATTGGACAGAAATATTAATAGATTAATTTGACAAAGTTATCGCAATACTAAATGAAAAATAAGTAAAGTTTTGACATTTGAGTTTTCTCTAATGTAACAAAAGGTCAGCTCGATCGGAAAGTACTGAGACACATAATAAAACCGTAACGCTTTTCCTTTTTTTCCCTCAAAAGGCAATATAGTTTAATGACCTAATAATTTTAAAGTACTTGAAGCCCTTTCCTTATAATCATAGTGATTGTGTGGAAAGATCACAATATGCTTTGATGTGTCATGTATTTTGGAGGCCATCTTTCTATCGTGAATAATTCCTAGCTAACAGCTTGAGCAAATCTGTGAACACAGCATCTGACTAGAAGATATAAACTAATCTTGGAACATGTTACGAAAAGATAGCAAGTAGTTAACTCGAAAATGTATCAAACTCTAATGACACTCATAAGTTATAACCGCAAGAATAATGGGAATAAAATGATTGTTGGAAGGACTTTAATTATTCTCTTTCAGAGTTTCAGGTTATAATTTCTAAAAATATTGGTGATGTGAGATTTTGTGAAAGATGAAGTTATTCTTCATGGACAATCCAATGTCACTACCATATACACATACATATAGTCGAGCGAACATAGCTAGGTAAGTGATTCGATGAAGATGATACGACCTCATACATAACCTACGACATACGTTGTCTTAGTGCATCGAAGTTGACTAGCTCATCATGTTAATTAGGAACTGACTTAAATTGCTTTCATCTCCAAAAATAATCTCACGAACTAAGAGTCGAGTTTCAAGAAAACAATAGTAGCCAGGAACGGAACACTATTGAAGATGTTGTCTCCAGCCAGGAACGGAACACTATTGAAGATGTTGTCTCCCCGATAATAAAGAAATGTAAAACCTAATTGTAAATATATGACAACACCAACTTGACAAAAAATTACGACACATACATGAGAGTTGTTAAGCCATCGTGAATCGTGATTGCCACAGCTTGAAGAAGATATGATCGAGAAAGGAAGGAACTAGCTAATCTCCGACCGTGATGGTGAGAAAGACAAAAATCACCGGTGGGCCATATCATGACCTTGAGCTGAAAGCAAAATAGAGAAGAAGCCGACAAAGAGCATCTTTTGAGGCTTAAGAAATGAGAACGTAGGGTATGCTTGTTAGTTTCTTTGACTATTTGATCTAATGGTTAAATTAATTTAGAGAGTAAGAAAGGTAATGTCTTTTCATACAGAGGTTAATATTTTAAGATTTCATACAGAGGTTTTATATGTTATTGACAAAAGAATATACTGAAATCTTATTATAGATGAAGTATTTCTGATATCATGACAACCATCGTATATGAATCCAAATGTGTTTACATGATTTACATTCAAAGTTCTAAGTGGTACTATTTGGTGACTTCACAAAATAGCAGCTTTTGTCTCGATTGCGATTATTATTAAAATTCATGGTTATTACTATAATTATAATTTGTAAGAGTATACTAAAATAGTAAGAGAAAGGCAAAGGTCGCAGTATCTGCGGCGCAGTTGTAGTGAATAGTGTCAGCGTCACCAACGCGTCTTTAGTTCCTGATCTATCGGGTTCCCCAAGGACAACAGCCTCTCCCTCTCCATCCTCTTTCTCTCTTTCATCATAATAAGTTTTGTGTTTGGTTAAGAACGAAGAAGAATGACGATGATGATGATCTGTACTGTCATTATTATGCTTATGCGCTCAAACCCCCCCGGTTGCATCCTCCACCTACCCCACTTACTTACACCCTGTCTGTTCTCATCTTTCATTGTTATTGGTCCATTGGTCAATGCTCTATTACGATGTTGCGCTTGCCAAACTCCAACAGCGAAGATGTAACCCATATCCCTCGCGACAGATAAATGAAAAACAATATTTTACAAGTTATTTTCTTTTTTTCTACTTTTAAACTCTTCCGGTTTTCATTTATTTGGTTGATAAGGACATTTTGTGACCGTTGGTTGGAAAAGAAATAAGTCAACGTCGAGACTTTCTACTGGAAATATTTGTCAGTTGCCACAACGAAACAATTAGTTGGTATGGAAGGAAAAAAAAGAAACATCATTTTATACATCACATTCAAAATATAATATTTATTGATTTGATAAGCCTTTAGTTTAAATCGTAAGACTCAGATGAACAATTTATCTTAAAAAATAATAAAAAATCAGATATGGAGTTCAAAATCATATCACTTCTTAAATTCAACCTTAATTTGTTTCAGGTGAATTTGTTACCATAAAGACATAAATGTGGAAGCCATGCAACTAAACAAGCACTCGAAATACGTGGTTTAAAAGTCATTTTCTGCATTGGTTTGGTGTATAACGTTCTCAATGGAACTAGAATACACAGAATAAGGAGTAGAAAATTAAACCTTATATATGTCCTTGACAAGTTAAGGAGAAGATGTACACAGAGTGTTGAATAGACCCAGAAGGTGCGAGGGAATTGACACGTCTCTATTTATCTGAAAAATTAAAAGAGTACGCATTCGAGTCTGTATAGAAAAAGACACTGGAATTTCAGTACTTAGTGGTGGCCGTGGGGACTAGGAGAACTGAAGCCTCTCTCTCACATACACAAACACAAACACACGCATTGATGGGAGGGAAAGAAAGGTAAAAAGTTGGATGAGGCAAAGGAGAGATGAACAACCTTAATGCATTTATAATAATATAAATGCTGGAGATAGAACGTGGAGTGGTGAGAGGGGACAAGAGAGAGAGATGGATGGGGAGGGGGGGACCCATCCACCGCCCAGAAGACCTCAGATTCTTACCTAAACCAATCCCATCCATCAATTAATCTGATGATCTAACTATTTGGTTAAAGCTCCAAACTCACAACACGCCCTATACACGCTGCACCAGAAGGCCTCACTCAAAAAACACCAAACTTACCCTAAAACCTTCACATCCCATCCCATGTTTCTATCCCTTTCTCTAAACTCTCACCAACAAAACCCAGAGAAAAGACACAAATTCTACATTTTACCTAAGCGGTGTTTAATTGTTTTGTGAGTGTAAAGATGGTGAATTTAGCTCATTCTTTGGTGGCTGACACCCTATTTCCACTCATCTTCTCTTTTCTTGTGAGGTCTAGCTAAATTATATCCTAAACACCAAAGGATAAGAAACAAAGAAGACAGCTCTTATTAGTATCTTCTTCTTCTTCTTCTTCTTCTTCTTCTTCTTCTTCTTCTTCTTGTACTTTTATTTCCTTTCCTTTCTCTTTCTCTTAATCGCCTTTCCTTAATTGTCCTTCGAATTTCTTAGTTTCTCTTTAGTCTTGCCTCTTGGTTTCCTGCTTGTTCATGTCAAGAGACTCAAGAGTGAAATATTGTTTCTTGGCTTATATTTGTAATACGAGAACAAAGGCATTAAGTCAAAAGAAGAAAAGAGAAAAAGAACAAACAGAGTTGAGCGAGATAGAAGAAAACTTGTAGAACATGGATCCAGTAACGGCTCATGGCCATTCACTGCCACCTCCTTTTCACACCCGAGATTTCCAGTTACACTATCATCATCAACAGCAACAACAGCAGCAGCAGCATCAATTTCACCAACAACAGAGCTCAGAAGACGAGCAAAGTGGAAGTAGCAGTGGCCAGAACAAGCCTCAGAAACGCGAACGCGACGAAAACGACAATACTGAGGGAAAAGAGCTAATCCCCACAGGCCCTGGTGGAGAAATCATCAGAAGACCAAGAGGTAGGCCTGCTGGATCCAAGAACAAACCTAAGCCCCCAATCATTATCACCAGAGACAGTGCCAATGCTCTTCGAACCCACCTAATGGAGATTGCTGATGGTTGTGACATTGTTGAGAGTGTTGCCACATTCGCTAGGAGGAGGCAGAGGGGCGTTTGCATTATGAGTGGAACTGGAACTGTAACAAATGTAACTCTCAGGCAACCGGCTTCTCCAGGTGCAATTGTGAACTTACATGGCAGATTCGAGATATTGTCACTCGCCGGATCGTTTCTGCCACCGCCAGCACCACCTGCAGCTACGGGATTGACCATATACTTAGCCGGAGGACAAGGGCAAGTGGTGGGCGGCAGTGTTGTGGGAACACTTGCCGCTTCCGGTCCGGTTGTAATTATGGCAGCTTCTTTCAGTAATGCTGCTTATGAGAGGCTCCCACTAGAGGAGGAGGATCAGCAAATGTCTATGCAAGGTGGTGCAATAGGCTCGCCGGGGACGGTGGGTCAGCAACAACAACAGCAGCAACAACAGGTCTTGTCAGAGCAGAATGCTCCAATGTTTCATGGATTGCCTCCCAATCTCCTCACTTCTATGCAGTTACCAGCTGAGGCTTATTGGGCTACTGGTCGACCTCCTTACTAACTAAGAGATTGATTCAAGGTTATGTTAATTACTTCAGTTTCCCGTCATCTCACCTTCTTCAGCTTATACCCAAAGAGGTGACAAGACTTTGTAGCTAGAGATCGGTGTTGATTGAGCATTTTCAGGCTTGTGTTTCTCTTTTCTCTTGTTGTTATTTGTTTCGCATTTGATAAAGATGATGATTAGCTTTATATGCCTGATTATTGATTGAATGACTGCAAAATTTTAAGGATCCTCCTCTCCTGCAGGTGTGAGATTTCATGTTAGTAAGTGCTCCAAATTGGTCTAAATTCAACAACAACAAGCACATACAATAGGAGTGGACTTTTTCTCGTCAAACCTGATTTTTTTTTGCAGCTTTAGAAACTCCATGACTGTCCATACTCGTCTATAACTTGATTCTTTTCTTCCCAGAAATTCATGTTCTTTTCTTCCCTTACGAGGGGAAGAACTACCCTTCTCCCCATATCAAAAAACAAACTGTTATGCTCCTTTTCCAATCCGGAGTGCATTCTTAGATAGTTGATGCATTTCCTTCTGAAATACTACCTTAAATCTCTTTTTTTTAAACACATTGACTTCCATAAGTACTAGAACTAGCCACCTAAAGGGCCAAAAATAACGTAATGCTTGAAGTAATTACTGCATCATGATAACTATAATAAAATTGAGTAGGTTCTTTTTGCTGTTGAGAGTATTGAGAAGCTGATGATAAGGTCAAACGAAGTTGACAGGTAAAAGCTGCCCAAAGGTAAACCTTATACTATAGTTCCGAAGTGAGGCAAGAAGGCGTTAAGCACTTTTAGGAGGAGCAAAGCGGTATGGGCCTTGTATTTTCTATTTCTTTCCATTTATAAATATATTTTCTTTATTTATCAAGGATTTAGTTGCTAGATACACAGCTAGGGCTTTAAATATATATATACATGTGAATTTATTGAGTATAATGGAGACACGAAAATATTTGGGTACTGCTTTACACGTGCACTGCTCTGAACAAGCTCCTTTTCGAGGCAAACCATAACACTTACCGCAAAAGGCTAGCCACTTGCATAGAAACTCTCCCTCTCTCTCTCTCTCTCTCTCGTGGATTCAAAGAATAGGCGATTGGGCAGTTAGCTGTTCAAAGTTTCAAAGATGAAGTGAGGACATGCTCACATTCTCTGCACTGAAACTATAACATGTCTTATATTAATTGCCTTTAGGTTTGCTTTATTCTAAAAGCTTGTACAGTAGCTGTATACACTTAAGTACTTCACTCTGGAGATACTCATCCTAAATGCACTTTTGCTTTCCTATCTCTTGCATTATTGTTAGGTTTCTGAGCTCCTTTTCTCTTCTCTTTTTTTTGTTCATGATCAACTATTTTTTACGGCTAACCTTGACTTGCTGTTCTAAGTTCAATTTTCACTCGTTTAGATCGGTCTGTACAAACTCCATTGTTAGCAACTTCGACAATGTTAATTTTTGTAGTGATGAACATAGTTTGCCGAAAGGTAAGGCACTTGATCTTATTCTTCTTCCTTCAAAATTGCATGATTTCTTGAGTTTGAGTGTTTGTGAAACCAGTACAGAATTTCGACTTAGATAAGTTTTGTAAATCACGTTTTTCAACTTCGACTTTTATTTCATGAACTCGTTGAAGTTTCTTTTTCATACAATTCCTTTTCCTGGACATTCACGAGAAATTCTTCTACCTTTTTACCATCCAAATGAATGGCCAATTTACGTCCAAAATATTGTTGGTTCCTTTTGCTAAAATTTTTAATGGGGTTCCAGGCAATTGCTGCTACTGATTCGTCTTCAATCTTTTGATTCTTCTTCTACGTGTACATATAGCCAACTTTATCCTATCCCATCTCTATCTATTTTTTTATTTTTCCACGGGGAAACATCTTTCTAGTCGGTGATTACAGGAATATCAATCCGTAGTTCTGCTAGCTAATGGATGAAGCCAGTCATCTTTTATGCAAAAATAGCTGTAGTTTAACCATTTCGGCAATGCATCCGGATTGATCATTTCACACCATAGTCCTTATAGGATAATAAATAATTAAGTGGAAATAGTTTTAAAATAGCAGGGAGAACTATGCGTAATATTACATCTTAATTACTGGTGCATAATTGCTACACATCCTTAACGATGCTTCTTGTAATCTGGTAGCTCTGTATAGATGTAAGATAGGAATGCTGACAAACACTTCGGTCTCCCTTTGTTTCATGATCCAAACCAAGTTCGTACAAACGTATGTTTGGTCCACATTAGATAAACGTTCTTAAATATAAATTAAAGAGGCAAAAAAAAAAAAAAGTTACCCGTAGGTTTTGGATCCAAGGTTTTGACTGCAAACAACAGATGAACTACTAAGCGGATACCGCAATGTCAGGAAATGTGACAAATATCTAATTACCAACCACTACAACTTCTTACTAATTAATTAAATGAAGTTATTGAAAGAAGTGTTAGTTAAAATAAAACTAAATCTAATTTAAAATACATATTACATAACTAATAATTTTTAAGATAGCAAATCTTTATTTACAAGATTAAGATCAATTTAAAAAATTAAAATTTAGTTAATGATTAGAATAATTTAAACATTTTAAAATTTGTGAACCTTAAAATGTTACCCTATAATATAATATTAATGTTATACGTTTATTAAATTCTAAAAGTATAAGCACAATGTTGTCCATAATTAATGCATATACGTATATCTATTATACATATGTGATATAAATTATTAGTGTATAAAGTTTTTAATTTTTAATGAATTTTAACTATTGTGAATTTCCTCATTCACTACATGTCAAATTCAATAAAACTAACTCTAATTTAAAGAAATAATTCATTAATTATAATTTTTAATATAATAAATATTTGTTTATAAACAAATTTGAAATTGTAGATTATTAAAACTCCCATTATTATGAAATTTTCGCACATATATATTAATTTACTATATAATACCGAAGTTATATACATTTAATAATTCCAAATGCATAAATAAAGCATTATAAAGAATTAAAGATATATTTAATAACTCTAAATACATAAATAAAACATTATGCCAAAATTAATTCATAAATACATATTTATTTAATGTTAAAAAACATATAAGAACAGCATAATATAATAATATAAATAGTGACTTGAATATATTTACTTATATAATAGTGTATATAAGTAATTTAATGATTTAAAGAATAACTTTTTCCATGCTACATAAATATTCGTGAGACACATTAATTTCGCAGTTGCTTCTCGCATAAAGAGGACGTTAAAAAATAAAACAATTTCAAATTCCTCCTGAAGATATAACTTTTTTTTTTTTGAAAAATGAATAAGAAATTATATTAACAATACCCAATTACAAGTGTACACCAATCACCAAAGCACAAAGTATTTGTCTATCTGGGCACTAATGGACGAAGTAGAAGATAATCAGAAGAGTTGCTTACATATACACTAGATATTTAATAGCTCACTACTCTCAGATATTCCATCTTATTTTCATCTGTTGTGAAATCAAATTGTTGACTCCCCTAGCCATAATCATTTCTTCAACAGCGTGTTCATTACCTGATACTTATCTTCAGCTACTTTTCAGTAGATTCGGTGATTTCTCTATTTCCAGAACATATAAATAGTTGATATGAAATCAACTTTGTGAAAGATGACATTTTCATTACCTAATTTAGTGAGAGTAATGGATCATCTCAAACTAAGTTCCTAATCATAGTTATTATTCACAGCACCACCATTTTTTGGATACGACTCCAAATGACTTTGAAATAAACACAATTAAAGAACAAATAGTTTTTATCTTCTTTAGCATTATGGTAGAGTACGCAGCAGGTGTCATCTGAGTTAAACCATCGACTTTTTATCCGTAGCCTATTTTTAATGACTAGTCAAGTTATAATGGATGTTGTGGGATTCAAAGACCTTTTCCAAACCAAGTTGAACCACGAGATTGCCAATAGATCTTGTCTGAAAATTCGGTGACAAAATGAACAAACCGCTTGGGTGAAGGGTCCTTGTACACACGTTAAATGCTATACTCTATAAAGTTACTTTTACCACTACTTTTATATTATGTGGAATGAGCAAAGTAACAAAAGATTTACCAACTCAGAAGAAGGAAAGTATCACTGGATTTGAGTAGCAATCTTTGCTAAAAATTTGCATTATTCACTCTCTTCTGACATAATTTCTGTATGGAAATTTTAATTGGATATTATGTTGATTTTGAAATATTCTCCGTAATGTAGTTCTTTTTGTATATTTAGCTATCATGCTTGTATATAGGCTAACAACATAGAACTCATTATATTCGTTTTTTGGCTTTTTCTATAGGAATGAAAAGGTTATTTTAAAAAAAAAGTTGTACACACGTTATTGAAATATATAGAAGATATTAAAATTTTCTTTACATTTGAAAATAAAACAATTTTTTATAAATTTTGAATATCAATATAAATTATAGAAGATGTATGTGAATATTTATTTAAAAGTGAATTTAATATTATAAATTCCCATGAATTAAAATAAGATTTTATTATGCAATTCCTAACATTTGTTATTTTAAAGGAATTCTGTTTAATTTAAATTAATATCATTTTAATAAAAAACATTCTCATTCATTGTAAATAAACATACAATAATTTTTAATTATTTATGTGAGCTATTTTAAAATTGTGCAAAGCACTCCATTAGAACTAATTAATGCATAAGGAAGCGTTACATTAAAAAATTTTTACCAGAATTTGACTTAGATAAATTATGGTGAAATTAAATTAAATATATATTAAATTAATTTTAATTTTATTTAAAAATCTATTAAAAAACAACATTGATTCACAAATATAAACATATTTGATTATTATTAAAATTTAACCATTTTAAATTTTTTACAAATTAAGAATCA
>JANZXR010000172.1:33807983-33832300 GCA_027575705.1 Erythroxylum echinodendron | reverse complement strand
AAAATCATACCGACTTTTGTTAAGTGTTAAATGATGTGTTAAGTGATGTGACACGCCACCCTCGCGGGGCACGAATTTGGATATCACTGTCGATATCGGGTTCGGGTTCGGCGGGAGTGGGGTGTTACAGTTGTACACCTTCGAGAGTATGATCATGTACTAGCCAAAAGTTCAATTGTACATAGTCTATGGTATTGTGAGCATAACTTATAGAATTCTAAATCCAATTGTATGATTTTGGTGTCATTCAAAACTTAAGACATGGGAGAACAATTTTCTAGAAGGAAGTGTTTCCAAATTACTTCACTTTACTATGATAATAATCATGCAAATTAGACCCAAAAATATATTTTTAGATAAGTCTAGATGGTTAAATTAAGTATTGATATATGAATAAATATTGTGACAAGAATAATGATAAGGAACCCAGAATTGTCATAAATATTCATTGTACGTATTTAGTATACATGAATGTGCATAAACAAATTTATAGTTGCGTGAAATTGTGATATGTGAATGTATGATATGTTTTAGAAGAACACACTGAACGACGACATCCAGATATTACCGAGACTTCAAGGCAATAAGAGAAAGGGAGCATTTGTGAGTCATCCTAGGTGATCTTGCTAGGATTGATTGATTTTGTTTAAATTCTAATTGTTAAACTTTTTGTGATCTGTATGTGAATTTCGAACTTTAATAGTTCGAGGAGTCTGATAGTCGGGAATGTATTAGAAGTGCTCTGTTTGCATCTAAAATTTGAATGACATATGTTTACAACTGAATTCTGAATGCTCAACGAAAGTTGAATGTCGAACTAAGGTCATATGAATTATAAGATTCTGTCTGTACTTTATAAGTGAATTCTATTCATGACATATTCTATTATTTGATGCATTTCATAAAATGCATGTTCAGATAAAGGCGTTGTGATAAGAGTAGCCAATCTAAAAGAGCTATAAGCTTAGTATTTTGCACATAGAGCTCTGCTCCGTGATTTTTATTTCTGACTCAACCCAATGGGCCAGTATCTTTTTCTGTATCTAAAAGGAACTCAGTCACAACAAATATTAACAAACCTAGAGTCTCATTTGCATCTGCATTTGTATATTTATGATTATGAAACATATACTTGTGAATTCTTTCTAAAGTTGTGGTGTTATAGTGATATGTCATGATAATATGCTGATTGGGTTATACAAATTCTAAAGGAAGGTATATGAAATGTATGGTATTTATTATGTCTTATTGTGATGTGAAATGTTGTGAATTTGATTGATATTTGTGTGTAACTTGGAGTGAGATCATTATTGATGGTTCACTCATTGAGTTCACAAAAATCATCCAAAATTACAACTTGACTTTTTAGGTAGGAGATAGGAGACTTAGATTCCTAAGCTATTCTAGAGGCACATTTTGGATTAAGATATGACTCAAAGGTCTGTCAGCTGGCATTTAAGGAGTTATAATTGTCTTAAGTAGTTTACATATGTCATGTAGAACTTGTGTAAGGTTGTAAATATTGGTTTTAATGACTTTAATGAAAACTATTATGAATGAATGAAATTAGAAGTTGAGTTTTTCTTTAAATTATTGTGTTTGGTGACTTTTACACATATAGTTGATGTCATGATTAAGTTGGATATTTTACCATGTTATAAAGTAAAGGTGAGATAGTTAACACGCCATTATTATAGATTATATATTAGAATGTCCTCAGGGTATCCTGGTATGAAATCTATAGTACTGGGGTGTTGTTACAATTTTTGGTATCAAAGCGTAGTTTGACATCTATAGGGACATACAAAGACATTAATATATGATACATAATGAGAAACTTAGTTTGTGATCACAATTATTTTTTTATTATAGGACATCTGCTATAGGCAATTAAGTTAGAGAGTTAGTTGACATAGAGTCTGTAGGAGTTAATAGAGAGTCTCCTGTACCTAAATTTGCTCAAATGCTTCTGAGAATTGTACAGAGGCGAGAAAAAAGATATGATAAGCTGAGAAAGTAGGGGGATGTGGACTTCTACAGAAGTACAGACCTTACTGAGGTAGAAGGGTGGTTAGAGAGAACTAAAAGAGTGTTCGATCAGATGGACTGTGAGGCAGATAAGAGATTTGATTATGCTGTCTCACTATTGCAGGGTCCAGTATACCAGTGGTGGAAGACTGTTCTAGGCAGTACCACCAGACCTTGTGGTTTGAGTTGGGAAGATTTTCTGAGGGTGTTTTGAGCGAATTATATGCCTAAGATTTATCTAGATAGAAAGATGAAAGAATTTATGGATTTGAAGCAAGGTAGGCTCACAGTGGCAGAGTATGAGGTAAGATTGAACGAGTTAAGGGGGTATGGAACTGCATTGATCCCAACTGAGGAAGACAAATGTAGACGGTTTGAGGATGGGTTGAATGTGGAAATCAGAACAAGGCTAACTATTTCTAATTTGGGTAGTTTTACGGAACTACGAGCAACCTCGATCAAAATTGATCATTTGTTAAAAGATGGACAGGGAGAGCAAAGATAGGAGTTTAGAGCAAAGAGGCAGGTTGAAACTCAGGCTGATTCTGGCAGAAGTTTCAGTAAACGCCAGAATAGATCATCTCGATTCTAGACTAGATCAAGAAAATCAAGGTTTAGACTAAGAAGTGGATTTGTTCAGACTGATAGAGACAGAGGATCAGTGTCAAGAGGGCAGTCTCGACAGATGCCTGATTATGAACATTGTGGTAAGAAGCATGGTAATGAGCATTGGAGGTTATTGGGAGCTTGTTTCCATTGTGGCTCTATAGAGCATCAGATTAGAGATTATGCTGAGACTTTAAGACCACAGTCTGGAATGAGAAGAGGAAAGTAACTGAAACAACTGTACAACAGAGTAGAGCTGTCGGATCTATACAAAGAGGCAAAGATAGAGGCAGAATTCAGTCAGCAGGGTTTAGTATCAAGACTATGGTATGGAGTAAACAGCAACAATCTTAAGCCAGGGTTTATGCCATTACCAGACAGGAGGCGCAAAACTCCCTAGATGTGGTAGCAGGTGTGTTGAATGTTCTTAATTTTGAAGCATTTGCATTGGTAGATCTAGGATTTACACATTCATTCATCACACCCCATCTGGCATCTAGATTACATTGTGAGAGAGAGATATTGAAATGTGGATTAGAGGTGAGTACTCTAGTGGGTAACATGATAGTGATTGGTGAGGTATGTAAAAGGTGCATAATTTGGATTGATCAGGCAGAGATAGAAGCTGATTTGATTCTATTGCAGTTGAGAGAGATATACCTCGTCTTAGGTATAGATTGACTCATTGCTCATAGGGCAGTGATGAATAGTTATACTAAGAAGGTAGTTCTTGAATCCCCTAATCAGCCGAGAGTAGTGTTTCGAGGAGTTAGTCAGACAATACTAACCTAACTAATTTCATTCATCAATGCTTCGAGATTGATCTGAGTTAATCAGACAATGCTAGCCTAACTAATTTCATTCATCAATGCTTCGAGATTGATCCGAGGTAGATGCGAGGCTTATCTGGCCCATATAGTTAATACCTAGAATGAACAAACCATTCAAGATATTCCTATTGTTAGGAATTTTCTGGATGTGTTTCCTACTGAGCAATCAGGTTTACCCCCAGAAAGAGAGACAGAGTTTACCATTGATGTTATTCCAGGTATTGCTCCTATATCAATTCCTCCTTATAGGATGACACCTGCGGAACTAAAGGAACTGAAGACCCAGTTACAAGAGTTGTTAGATAAGGGTTTTGTTAGACTTAGTGTGTCACCTAAGATGGAACTCTTAGTTTATGTATCGATTATCAGTAGTTGAATCAGGCGACAATTAAGAATAAATACCCATTACTGAGGATTGATGATTTGCTTGATCAATTACAGGGAGCTCAGTTGTTTATAAAGTTAGACTTAAGATCGGGATATTATCAATTGAAAATAGCTGAGGCTGATGTACCAAATAGTGCATTTAGAGCAAGATATGGGCACTTTAAGTTTTTAGTAATGCCGTTTGGATTGATTAATGCCCCAGTAACTTTTATGGCTTTGATGAATAAGGTATTTCAAACTTATTTAGATCGCTTTGTGATTGTGTTTATTGATGATATTTTGGTGTATTCGAAGTGTAGAGAGGAACATGCAGAACATCTGAGAATGGTTCTACAGATAATGAGGGAGAAATAGTTGTATGCTAAGTGTTTGATTTGCTAACATATTAAAGCAGAGTATTAGGCTCCAGTTGGTAAGTTACAGTCGTTGCCTATTCCGGAGTGGACATGGGAGAGAATCATGATGGATTTTATAATGGGTTTGCCAAGGACTCCGAAGCAACATGATACCATTTGGGTCATTGTTGATAGAATGACCAAGTCGACTCATTTCTTACTGGTAAGAGAGAATAACTCACTAGATCAGTTAGCTCGGAAATATGTGAATGAAGTAGTGTGATTACATGGGGTTCCAGTGTCCATTATATCGGACAGGGATCTCATTTTTACCTTGAGATTTGGGGGTAGCTTATAGACAATTTTGGGTACAAAATTGAATTTCAGCATAACATTTCATCCTTAGACAGATGGCCAGAGTGAGAGGACAATTAAGACTGTTGCGGATATGCTCAGAGCTTATGTTTTGCAGTTTCAAGGAGCATGGGATTTGTATATAGATCTGATTGAATTTGCTTATAACAATCAGAATCATAGTAGTATCGATGTGGCTCCATATGAGGCATTGTACTGCAGGAAGTATTGTTCACCTTTATATTAGGATGAAGAGGGTCTAAGGACTGTCAAAGGCCCAGAACTGATTCAAGATACTGTTGATAAAGTGAAATTGATCCGAAGTAGAATTAAAATGGCACAAGACCGATAAAGGAGTTATGAGGATCAACACAGGAGAGATATGAATATCAGGTGGGAGATAAAGTATTTTTAAGCATATGATCTTGGCGAGGTGTGTTGAGGTTTGGTAGAAAGGGTAAGTTAAGCCCGAGGTACAGTAGTCCATATGAGATAATTGAAAGAATTGGGCCATTAGCTTATAAGTTAGCCTTACCTTCTGAAATGGCATAGTACATAACATGTTTCATGTGAGTATGCTTCAGAGATATCGGTCGGATCCAACTCATGTGATACCTACTTAGGAAATTGAAGTTTCTGGTAATCTGAGTTATGTTGAAGAACCAGTAAAGATAATTGTCTATCAGAATAAACAATTGAGAAATCGAGTGATCCTAATGGTAAAAGTACTTTGGAGGAACCATTCAAGTGAAGAAGTAACTTGGGAAGAAGAATTGGGAACGAAATTTCTTAAGGAGGGGAGAATTGTAACATCCCATTATCCCATTATTAAGGTTAGAACCCTTGGATATTTTATACATAAGAGTTTATTGATAATTTAGAAATGCATTTCATGCATTATATGCCATACACATGTATGTGAATAATATTGTTATTCATGAAATAATTGTATATGCGTCCATTGACATTTTCTCGGTATGTTTGAAGTACAAATGCGATTAAAATGCGAATTGTGGTTTATTTATGTTGAAAATTTATTTGGTGATAATAGTTATTATTTCAGAATTTTTGGTGAATTATGTATTAATTGTCTTGAAAATTTAATTAGTGTGTAATAGAATTATTTTCATATTTTTGGAGACATTTCGAATATTTTAGAGATTTATCGAAAATTTGAGGTAATTTATACTAGGAAAAATATAGAATAAGAGACAAATGGAAGTGTGAAAAATGGACCTATTAAGAATTTACAATTGGACAAATTACTAAGTAACAAGTGGTAGCCTTACATTGATGACAAATGGGCTACATGCAAAGGTGACCTATGGCATTGTATGATAAAGCCACCTAAGTCATGTTTGAGTAAGAAACTTTCTGCAGCTCTTTTTTTTGTCTCCACTAAACACACCATCCTCCTTCTTGCTTTGCCATCACCCAAACCCATTATTTTCTCTGAAATTCTACTGGAGGATTTGAAGTGTTAATCAATTAAGTGATGTTTTATTGCTTTAAGTTGTATGGGTAGTGTAAACGACAATTTGACGATGTTTTAATGTTGTATGGTGTTGATGCATGTGTGGGTGGTGAAGGAAGAAGCAGATTCGGTGATATGATTAACAAGATGAAAGATTGAAGTGAGCTGGAGCATGTTATATACAATGTTTTACTAAACATACATCTGTCTTTAGAACATAACTTTTATCTGGGAATATCCAAATTGGATGGAGTTTAATTCAGAGTAAACTAGAGGCATATGACTACATTTTTCATGAAGGAATTGAATTTGAAATCTATCATTAAGAGTCTTGGAATTTGGATTGAAATTGAAAATTATGTTCTATCATGGTTTGGGAATAGTCTGTAGAGTTTTGAATATAACTTGCACGATACTGAACCAAAATGAATGAAATTGATGTCATTAGACACTTAAGACATTTTATAACATTGGTTTAGTAGAAGGTATTGCCTAAATACCTCATTGTCTAGGTCAAAATGGTCATACAAATCTAAGACAAAATCTGCTTACGAAAATCTGGAAAAAAATTGCAGAACATATGATATGGAAAAATATGGAATAGGTACTATTTTGGGGTTTATGATCAATCATGAATTGTTGAAATGTGTATTGATGTTACTGATCTGAAATTGAAGTAAAAATAATAGAATTTTGACAATGACGTGTTTGATAAAAGGGATATTATGTTATGGAAAAGGATAGGTTTCGTGAATGAAATTATGTAGTTAAAGAGGTTTAATTAATTGATTAGAGTTTAATGATTTCATGAAAACAAATTGGTTTGTGAATGAGTGTGGAATGATATTGTGTTTGTGGTGAAGTAATCTAGAAAATGGGAGTGAACTTGGTGTTAAAATGTATGTGAATTTCGGATAAAAGAGGAAAGGAAGAAGAAGGTGATGGTTTGCGTGTATGAATTTGTTTTCTTATAGTCTGCATATGAACTAGAGTATTTTTACTAAATAGCTTTGAGTCTTTCGGCTATAACTTTTTCATCCAACATCCAAATGACTTGAAACTTAAACCAATAGATTCATAAAATATTTTTATTCCTCACCATGAAAATTTAGATCTAGACAAAGTCATTTGTGAAAGATTTGATTGATGAAATTAGGACGAAAATGAGGAAGTGAACTGGAATATTTTCATTGAACATGCTTCGATATTTTGAGTATAAATTCATATGTAGATTTTTAAATGAGTTGATTCATGATTCAGATTAAAGTGGAGTCATATGGATACATCGTTCTTGAAGAAGTCAAATTCTAATTCTATCTCTAAGTCTTTCAAAATTGGGCTTGAAATTAATTGTTCACTAAGACTGTAGTACTACCTGAGACAGAAATCATGTCCAGTTGATATTGAATAAACTATATTGATAGAAGCCGAATTAGACAAAGGTGTCTTCACAATGGTTGTAGTTTATTGTTTTATCTTTTGATTGGTATAATGTTTATAGTTTTAGAATATGGGAATTGAGAGATATGAGTTGTGCACCTTTGAGGGTATGATCATGTACTAGTCAAAAGTTCAAATGTACATAGTTTGTGGTATTGTGAGCATAACTCATAGAATACTGAATCTAATTATATGATTTTGGTATCATTCGAATCTTAAGACATAGGAGAACAATTTTCCAGAAGGAAGTGTTGCCAAATTAGTTCACTTTACTGATGATAATAATCATGCAAAGTAGACCTGAAAGTATGTTTTTAGACAAGTTTGGATGGTTAAATTGAGTATTGATATATGAATGAATATTGTGACAAGAATAATAGGAACCCAGAATTGTTGTGAACATGCATTGTACGTATTTAGTATACATGAATGTGCATAAATAAATTCATATTTGTGCAAAATTGTGATATGTGTATGTATGATATGTTTTAGAGGAACACATTGAACGACAACATCCAGACATTTTCGGGACTTTAAGGCAATAAGTGAAAGGGAGCATTTGTGAGTCAACTTAGCTGATCTTCCCAGGATTGATTGATTTTGTTTAACTTCAAATTATTAAACTGTTTGTGATCTATATGTGAATTTCACACTTTAATAGTCCGAAGAGTTTAATAGTCGGGAATGTATTAGAAGTGTTCTGTTCGCGTTCGAAATTTGAATGACATAGGTTTGCAACTGAATTCTGAATGCTCAATGAAAGTTGAATACTAGACTAAGGTCCGATGAATTATAAGATTCTTTCTGTACTTTATAAGTGAATGCTATTCATGGCATAATCTGTTATTTGAAGCGTTTCATAAAATTCATGTTCAGATAAAGGCATTATGATCAGAGTAGTCAGTCTGAAAGAGCTATAAGCTCAGTATTCTGCACGTAGAGCTCTGCTTCCTGATTTCTATTTCTGACTGAGCCCAATGGGCCAGTATCTATTTTTGTATTTGAAAGGCACTTTGTCACAACAAATAATAATGAATCTAGAGTCTCATATGCATCTGTATTTGTATATTTATGATTATGAAACATATGCTTGTGAATTCTTTCTGAAGTTGTGATGTTAGAGTGATATGTCATGATAATGTGACTGATTAGGTTGTTTAAATTCTGAAGGAAGGTATGTGAAATGTATGGTATTTATTATGTCTTATTGTGATGTGAAACTTTGTGAATTTGATTGGCTGTATGATATTTGTGTGTAACCTGGATTGAGATTATTAATGATAGTTTACTCATTGAGTTCGCAAAACTCGTCCAAAATTGTAACGTGACTTTTCAGGTATGAGACAGGAGACCTAGATTCCTAAGATTTTCTATAAGCATATTTTGGACTAAGATATGGCTCAAAGGTCTGTTAGCTAGCATTTGAGAATTATAATTTTCTTAAGTAGTTTTCATATGTCATGTAGAACTCGTGTAAGGCTGTAAATATTGGTTTTAATGACTTCAATGTAAACTATTATGAATGAATGAAATAAGAAGTCCAGTTTTTTTTTAAACGTTGTGTTTGGTGACTTTTACATATATAGTTGATGCCATGATTAAGTTGGATATGTTGCCATGTTATAAAGTGAAGGTGAGATAGTTAAAACACCATTAATAGAGATTATATACTGGAATGTCCTCAGAGTATCCCCATATGAAATCTATAGTAGTAGGGTGTTGCTGCATCAAATCATCTTGTTATAAGTCGAATGCTCCAATGAATGAATCATAAAGCTCACAAAGCATCAAACTATGGTTTCCAAGTCTCAAAATATATAAACACTTTAGCAACTTCTTTAAGGATAATGCAACTTCATACAATTGCTTACGAGATGAAAAAGTTTTTGTACTCTTTACTTTGGAATTAAGGGATCTTTGACTTAATCTTTCATACACTTTACCAATTCCCCCAAGCTTATTTCCTGAAAGACATTTTGAATTTGGAGAGATCTTGAGTGTTAGACATAGGACCTTTTTGAGAGAGGCTTAACTAGTTTGACTAGCCAACTCTTTACTCTAGTGGTTGCTTCCTCCTAGGCCCCTTTGGCCCAAACCTAGCTCCAACCCTCTTCACTATCCCTTTCTTTTTCTTTCTCATGCTTGGGGAGTAAATATTTGTTTTTCTTTTATGCTCAAGGTCTTTTAGGAAAGAATTAGCAAGAAAATGATTAAAATGTAAATAAGGCTCAAAGGGGCTCATTATTAATGTATAGAAAGGTAGGCAATTTGGTTCAAACTCAATCATAAGTACCTTGCCATCTTAATGCTTGCACACATCATACATGTTATCTAAAAGGATGAAATTCAAGTTCTAGAAATTTAAAATTAAAGAAGGTATCCATAAAAGAAACACAAAAATTTTGCATGAAGGCCAATTCTTTATAGATCACTTAAATCAAATCAAAGCATAATCACCTAACAAATTCAATTTTCTAATATTTACAAAATTAAATTTGCTTCATAGTCTCTTAGTCATATTATACACTTAACATTTAATGATTGATCTCAACTTGAAATTTTGCACAAACTCATGCCATCAACTTAAAGCTATTAAGAAGAACGCAAATACATAACTTAAACATAAAAGTTGAAAACATAAATATTTTAAAAAATTTGACATTTTTTATGGCAATTAGATCAAACTTTATTCCCTACCCCATATTTAGATCAATATTGTCCTTAATATTACATAATAAGAGTAAACTAATAAAAGATATTTATAAAAATTCCTAAAAACCTAAACAGTAAAAATGGAAATTTCCTATCGTAAAGTATGTGTTGTACTTAAATTTTGTACAACATCATCATTGGTAGAGATTCACAACTAATAAAATCCAAATCGCATTAAAAATTTAATATTCCCAATTTAATAACTAGATAAAAATAAAATTAAGTTAAAATAATACATAATCAAAGACATCCTAAACATTTTAAACCTAACTTTATGTATGCATGTAAGAAGGGCCATAGTTACTGGGACAATAGTGAAGATGGTGGAAAATGATGTAAATAGGCCCATACAGAAGTTAATATAGCATGCGTCTTTATAACATCTCCACAAAGGTTATTAATATATGATGCTAACTATTACATTGTTACCCTTAGTGGCATAACAATTGCCCAATCTCCATTCTACGTTCCTTAGAATGTCATCATCGTTATCCCTTCTTGCCTTTTACCCCTAGTTGTTTAGATTTTTTTATTAAGTCAATGTGAATTGATTCACATGTTATTCTAAACAATCTTATTTAATTATCATTGACATAATTAACCTCTCCAGTCTTCACAACCCCAATAATAGAGAGATTCATCCCTTCCTCCACAAATGAGTAATAATACCAGGAACACAAATTTTTTGATCTTATGACCCACGTCGAACCATATTAATGATAGATTACATCATTAGTAATAATAATCTGATAGGTGGTGACTTACATAACCATTAGAAACTAGATCCAAGAGGTATAAATATGTAGCCTAAATATGGTTCATCTTACTAAATAGAGGCTATACATTATGGCTTAATATATAACCTATGAGTTAGGGTTGGATAGGTAGGTGCTTACACAAGTAATGCATGTATCTAGTCGAATAGGTTATACCTAATATGAACTTATGTATCAAGTCCCTTTAAGTCTACCCATAATGCTCTATAGCCTCCTACTTTGAAAATTCAATATCCTACCCTCTGATGGCAACCTAAGATCCTCAATTTTCTCCTCTAAAATCATAACCTTAGTGACTCAGATATAGGAATAAAAGACCAGGGGTTTTGTTTTAGACTTCTTCTCTCTATTGGCATAAAAGTTCTTTACCACCTTTGGGGAATAATCTTCTTGTAAAGTTAATAAATGATCCCATTGTAGATGTTGGAGCATGTTTTTAATCTAAAAAAAACCATTTGATGTCTGGGAATATAGTACTTTCAACAATTATGTTATTTTTGCTCCTCTTATTATACTATTCCTTCTCCTTTGAATTTCTAAACTTTAGAATATCCCTTGGAGGGGAGGGCGTCAAAGAATAAGCAAGAACCTTACTCCTGGCCTTTTTCTTATATCTTGGATGCGCTCTTTAACACGCAAAAAGTGTCTAACCTTTTAAGATGTTTTCAATTTAGTGCCTAAGATTTTAAAATTTTTAATTGAGTAACGAACCTTTTAAAACCCTAACTAAATAGTTTAAAATGTTATTTTTGATGATGTGTTATGTCTATTAAATGTCACGTGGATGTTCATTTATTGGGCATATCAGTAAAAACTAACATTTTGAACTAAATTATTAAGGTTTTAGAAGTTTGGGCACTAAATTGAAAAAGTCCTAAAAGGTTGAACACTTTAGGATTTATTATCCCTAAAATAAAAGAGAGGTTAGAATCATTGGGTTGCTTCTCAATAAGTGCTTCTTTAAAAGTCTTTTACATGGACTTCCATTTAAGCTGTTTTACTCATCCAATACTACCATTTGGATGATCTTGATTCCCATCGTATATAAAATACAAAAAGAAAGAAACAGTAGTATGATATACTTTATCATCTCTTAAATATAAAAAATTTCAATGAGAGGACAATGTCCTAAACTCCAGGTCAGGTGCTTTTGTAGTAGAAGGTAAGGTTTTCAACTTTAATTTAACCTAAAGACACTATCACTAATGGTATGCTCCTCCTCCTTTCTTTAAGTCCTAATGCTTAACACATTTTTCTCGAGTCATCACTACTAGCCTTAGGAACTTCTTATGTCCATCCTATAATAGTCCTCATCTAAGGTAACATGCCTTTTTAGTAACCTATAAATATGGAACTCTAATTTTTCTGTACCCACCCTAAGTATAATTTTTCCATTTACCACATCAATTACTACCTCTAAAGTAGCCAAGAATGGTCTTCTGAAAATAAAAGAAACCTTAAGTGTCATACTTCATCACTAGAAAGTTAACTGGAAAGATAAATTTTCCTTCTTTCATAAGTAGGTCTTCCACAACTCCAATTATATACTTAATGGAAAAATCCATTAGCTGGAGTGACCCATTCATCAGCTTAATTTCTCTTATTCCTAGCTTTATGAAGATAGATAAAGGAATTAAATTAATACTAGTGCCTAAATCACTTAAACATTTAATATTTATAGAAGAACCAAATTGACAAAGAATAGTAAAGCTACATAAATCCTTTAACTTTGGAGATAATTTATTGTGAGAGATGGCATTGTACTCCTTAATTAAGCACAATGTAACATATCACTCTAGTTTGTTTTTGTTGGAGATGATCTCCTTTAAAAACGTCACATATGAAGGAATTTAAGCTAAAGCTTTGGCGAAGGGTATATTAATGGTTAGTTTTTTTAAGAAATTAAAAATTATTCCTTATGTCTAGTCCTAGTTAAATATGGAACTGGCACTAGATAAGGATGGAATTGGCTAGGCCTCTGCTTATAACTGATGTCAGTTAATGATGGAAAGGGCACCAGTTAAATATGGCATTGATGACAGTTTTGTTTTATCTTCTTCTTCCTAGTTTTTCTCTTAAGCTTTTCCTAAATTCCTCAATTCCTTGTCTCTAGTAACATCAAAATCAAATGTTGTACCACTCCTTTATTCTGATGGTATAAATTTAGTCCTTAAGGCTATGTTTGGTTGGATGTAAGGTTTTTAATGGAATGGAATGGTTTATAATGGAATGGTATGTAAATGGATGTAATATTAGAAAATTGTTGTTTAGGAGGGATGAAAAGGTTTACAATGTAACATAGGGATATGTTGTTTAGAAAAGGGATTGGAATGAAATGTAATGTATGTATAATAATAATAAATGTCTATTCTACCCTTGATAGAATAAAAAATGTTATCTTACTGCTTATTATTAGGGTTGATATAATTGGTATTATAAAAAATTATTGAGGGTATATTAGGTAGTACTTATTTATCATTTTATATTCCATCATAAATCCTCCAAATCTGAGGTAGTTCATTTTTACTATTCAAGATAGAATAGGATGTAATGTGAAACCCTCCCCTTCGTTCCTATTCTATTACAAACCCTCCTCCTAAATGATTAAATAATATTACATTCCGTTCTATTCCATTACTAACTGCCTTACCAAACATAGCCTAAGGTTTGCCTTGGTGTTACTCTAAAATTTTCCCCAAGTTTTTTCACTCACCCCTTTAGTTAGTTGGCTCATTTGTATCTCTAAATTATAAATGGAGGCATTGTCATATTGTACTAGTTTTTAAGTCAATTCACTTTCTTTAATTTTGCTTTTATAGTAGATATAAATTGTTTAAGCATTTCCTCCAAAACATTGCTTTATAATGGAGGTTATAGAAATTGAGATCTACTTTGTAACCTTTGTGGTCCCATCTTACCACTCTAGCTCTCTACTTCTTCCATAAAAAATTAGGTTCATTCTACTACCCTAAATTGTAAGTATTGAAAAAGGGGTCATTCCTTATACGTTGCTTTCCTTCAAAGGCAACCATGTAATTTGCTTCATCATTACAATTTGAGGTTAGTTCAACATTCATACATATATAGGTTTGATAACCATTCATTTCATAAGTATTGAGCTATAGTGTCAACCAAAGCTTAACATATCAATACAAGGCTTTTAAAGAAGAATTGCATCATCAACTGTAGGGAATATGATAATAAGGGCATTAACTAAGTAGTGCTTTGTATCTTTCCCAAGCTTTATGAAATGCTTCCCCTTCCTATGTGTAAAGCTTTATATATTCATCGTTAGTTTAGTGATCTCATATGAGGGAATAATCTTAACATGAACGAATTATAAAACTAGTTCCACTCCTTAAAAGTCTACCTTAATTGAGATCAACCATATCCTTAAACAGTCTCTTATACAGTATGAGAAGTACCTTATCTGAAGCTCATCTTCTATAAAACTATTAAATGGAAGTGTCTGGATCACCAAATAAAACTCCTTTATGAATATAATCACATCTTCCTTGGATGATCCACTAAAGGTTGGTAGAAAGTGTAGATGTACTTACTTCAACTTATAGTTCCTTGCTTTTTAAGTTAACTTAATACATAAGGGACTTTCATTAATCACAGTAATTGGATGTGCCCTAAACGTATCCTTTGTGGCTATTGCTTTATATCCATAACTATATTGTTCATAACTAGCAACCATCTTTACTTTCCTAGCTCAATTTTATGTACAAGTTCTTTCGATTTTTGGATTAATTCAAGATAGACAATCTAAATTCTCACTCTTGGATCTCCTATCTCACATCAACTACGAGAAAAAAATTAAACAAATCCAAAATAAAATAAAAATGAAAATAAGTTTAAGAAAAGTAGTAGACCTAAGTTTCCCATCAACAATACTAAAAACTTAATCGACTAAATCTGTAAGCACATAAAGTCAATTATAAAAAGTTTATAAAATTGGAGTAATTTAGGAGTATCAAATTCCTCGAGGAACTATGTCACTATAATCATTAATCTTTGCCTAATAAATGCACTAAAAGCCAAATTTATCCAAGATAATTACTCTACCAAAATAATAAAAAATATAAATAGATAATGAAGGAAAATTAAATAAGTAAATGTTAAATCTTTAATGTTCATTTATAGGAAACCATATAATTTAACCTAGATTGTTAGGCATAGTTAATCTATTTGGTTATCACAAAAATGTACGATACTTTCATTCTCTACCATTTTTATTCTCCTATTATATATATTTATTTTACCTCTCGTTCTTTTATACAATCCCCATTATATTATAGTTAGGTATAAATTTAGCAATTAAAAATAAATAGAATAAATTAAACTAATTATGTATTGATAATTGAGGAATCCTTACAAGCTACATCGCCACCCTTAATTAGGATTTTTTACCATTAAACATAATGAAAACAAAGAATAAATAATTCAATTTCAACATGAGCGAAAGAGTAGAAGGAAAGAATAGGAGTAGTTAACCATCCATATGGCTTTAAACAACTAGCAAACATGCTCTCACCTCTCACTAAAAACTTCCCTCTGTTTCATCCTTCCCAACCAGTTTGAACTAGGTTTCATTCTTACCCTTTGTAGCAAACTTGCCCATTAAATTCTTTCTTGCCTTCCATTTTAGGTTTGAACATTACTGTTGTTGGTAACAAGCCAGATAACAAGAAACAAAATTAAATTATGAACCTCTTTTTAACCTATTCACTATGGATTCCTTTCAACCATTAAACCCCACCAAACTAAGAGACTCACTAGCTGCAACTAAGGTTTAGCACTAACCACAACCTAAGAAGCTGAACTACAGTCAGGTGGTAGCAGGAGATCCTAATTAATTTGGAAGATTACAATACAATGAACTAACTTCAACTACCTAGTGAAAGAGCTCCTATTTCCCAACCATCTGAGTTTGTCCAGCAAAGAGCTAAGAAATGACAGGTTTTCTTGGTAGGCTATTTCTCGAAAAAAAGATTAACATTTCCTATTGTATAACAATAGGCTAATAAAAACTAGAAAAGATGGGGGCCTATTAACACTTTGGTGAATGAAGATGATTTTTTCATTTTTAGATTCTCCTATAAGGAAATAGTGCAAAGGTAATAGATTTATGCCTTTGACATATCCAAAGGAGGCCTCTATTCATTAGGAAATGGGTTCTAGGTTTTTCCTTGGATAGATCCAAGCAGGACAAAATCCAAATCTAGGTTAATTATCACCGTGTTCCCTTTGAATATTGGTCCTTAATGGGGTTGAGTTACCTTGCCAACTTAATTGGGGTCCTTATAGGCCTGAATGAAAGTAATGCAAATCTCAGTAAGATTAGATTTACACGGGTCTGTGTGAAGGTGGAAATCCAAAAGGAACTTTTAGGGTAGCAAAAGATAATGAACCTAAATGATAAAGTTTCCCTTATGTAAGACATTATAAGTTTCTTATCCTTGGAAATCATTAAAGAAGGAAGCTATCAAAGTTTGGAGATAAAAAATCCAAATGAAGCAACATCAATATCATTAGAAAGCCTATTACAATCAACAGAAACAAATGAGAAAAGGGTGATTATTACTGAAAGCTAGGTGGTGTAAATTGAGGAAATACAGAGTCAACACATTACCAAATTGTAAGATGGATCTAATCTCAACTATATAGAGCCTAAAGGAGACTAATTGCTAGAAGAAATTGTATTATAGTCTAATTTTCACATTTATGACACAGAAGGAAGTAAAAATCAAATCTGATAAGAAAGTAAATAAAGTTCCAAAAGAGAAGAATAATGAAGTTGACAAAGTTACTAAGCACCCGAATAAGTCCAAGTAAATACCCTAGTACTAGTGGTTGCAGAACTAGGAATAGAAACAACAAAACCAAGCACTAAGATGAGTCTATTAGTATGGAATGATAGAGGTATATTCTTTACCTTAAAAAACCACATTTTTTTGGCCTCATTGATACTAAAATAATTTTTTAATAAAAAGCATTGGATTAATATTAGTAATCATGCTGCTAATCCAAATGGAAGAGTTGAAGTGTCCATTGAGCCCTCCATCTATAGACTGGTAAAGTGGAACTTTATAGACCAATCTATCTATTATGATGTGATTCTCAATGCTAAAAATACTATACTAGCAATAACTGTAATATAAGGCAATTGCGAGTTACAAAGAAAATCTTTATGAGCATGTTTAAACAAACTAAAATCTGCAATCAACTATCTATGGTTATTAGGATACTAAAATTGTACCATGTCTCTAGTTGAAACAAATGCTCATTTAACTAACTTAAAGCTTATGTCTGGTGGACCTAAAATCTAATGGAGAATTTTTTACATGGAGTAATAACCATCATAGGAACATACTAATTCAAAGGAAGTTAGAAAGATGTCTATTCAATGGGGAGTGGTTAACTAGATTCCTTAATATCTACACACATTTTGGGAATCCCTTGATCTTAGATCATGCTTATATGATGGAATACTTGGATGCAAGATTAGGACTTAAGGATCCCTTTAACATTTTTTTGAATCCTTACTCCATCAGTATATAGTTTTATGTGGAATAGATACTTAAATGAGAGGTTCCTAAGGTTACCAATGTATTTAGAAATTGAAAAGGATTAAGAATGAATGTATTCAAATTATAAGGAATAACTTAGAACATATAATTCAAGATAAGAAAGAAGCCTTTAAAGCCTTGAATAAGGCTTAAGAAGCCCTTACACTTTACCCTATTGATCTCTCGTCAGAAGTTGTAGAAAGAGTTAACATTTTAAAGTATTACAACGCACTGGAATATAACACCTAGTTGAGACAAAAAGAAAGAGTTATGTAGTTACAATAGGGTGATAGGAACTCCAAATGCTTTCACAGTGTGATCCAATGCAGGAGAAACAGAAACAAGATCCTATTTTTGAAGGATAAGGGAATTATATCTATAAACAAAGGGAAAATTAAGAAAATGGCTAGGAAGCATGTTAGTAAAATCCTAGGGAAGATCAATAATATTTTTGATTTTCCTGATGTGCTTAAGAATCAATAATGATTTTCGTTCCTTATCATCATGTCCAAAATCTGATTAAAAAGGTTAAAAAAGAAATCGAAACGGTTGTTTTCTCTTTTAATCTAGATAATGCCCCAGAGCTAGATGGATTTAATGTAAGATTCTTTTAAAGAACATGGAATCAAATAGGCTTAATGGTAATCATCACAGCTATGGAATTCTTTAAGAGTGTATAAATATTGTCTGAAATCAATTAAACCTATTTGTACCCTTTCCCAAGATCCAACTTCAAGAATTAGTGACTACAGACCAATATCCTCTTATAATATGTTATACAAAATCATTTTATAAATCTTTGCTAACAGATTAAAAGGTGCTCTTCTTGACATTATCAACCCCAGCCAAAGAGCACCTATGCAAGGTAAAAGCATAAAAGATAACATAATGCTAGCATATGAGCTTTTCAGAGGATATGGCACTAATAAGCATATAAAATTTTTTACCTTACAGATTGAATTTTCCAAAGCTTTTGACAATGTTAATTGGAAGTTCATTTGAATCTCCCTTCAATTGCTTAATTTCCTAAGAAATTCATAAAATGTATAAGAGCATGCATCACTATAGTCTCCTATTAAGTTACTTTCATTAGGGAACCCTTTCATCTCTTAAAAACTAGTCAATGTCTTAGAGAAAGAGACCCTTTATCTCTATATTTATTTGTTGTTACAATGGAAATGATTCCAGAATCACAAATATAGACATTACAAGAGCCCACAACTTCAGATGTCATTATAAGTGCGGCAAGCTAGGCATATCCTACCTTACATTTGCTGATGGTCTCATCATGTTCAGTGATGCAGACATAAGCTCAATAGATGTTCTCATCAAATTACCAGAGGAGTTTAAGGAAATCTCATATATATCTTGTAACCCTCTGAAAAGCTCATGGTATAGATCCATCTCTTCTAATCCTAATGTAGGATCAGTTGTAAATTCCAATTGCAGCCCTTTAAAAACTATCCTTCCTTTTTTCAAATATTTTGGAGTTTCAATTTTATCCAATGATTTAACCTCAACTCAATACAACTAACTATTAAGGACAATTGAAAGAAAGTTATCTTCTTGGTGTAATATATTTCTCTTATATTGAAGGAGATTACAACTTGTAATCTTAGTTCTTATTACCTAATAGTTTTCACATATAGTATTGCCTAAAGGTAAAATGAAAGAGATAGATAAAATAGTAAGGGACTTCATTTGGAATTGCACAAACAACACCATTAAGATCCTAAGTGTAAGATGGAGCATACAGTGCTTACCTAAGGTGCAAGGAAGACTTGGATTGACTTTAACTAGAATAATGTCAAAGGTTTTAATGGAAAAAAACTCTGGAAAATTTGCACAAATAAACAAAATTTATAGGTGAAATGGATCCAATCATACCACCTAAAAAATCAAATTATATAGACAATAAAGGCCAAACACTCCCAATCTAGCTCATTTTAATTCATTATGAGCATTAGACCTTTGATGCTACCCCATATGAAGTACATAATTGGTAATGGAGAGATTGTTGACTTATGGCTTGAAAATTGGCACCTTATAAGCCATTTATGCACTATAGAAAACTTTTAAGCTCTTAAGGGTCTTATTCCTCTCAATATCAAAGTCAAATTTTGAATTTTGAATGGTTCCTAGACATAGCCTTTCCACTTTACTGGATATTTCCAAAACATCATCTGCAACTGACCATATTATTCCCCTAACAACAACGCTAAGGATTGCATATAATTGGTTAGGTTGTCAACGTTAAAATTAATTCTGATTCTCCAAACTTCTTGTAATAGTCATAAAACTAGGTCGAATCCTAAAAGAATTAAACATTAGTTTCTTAATTTCAAATAATAAAATAAATTTTGGCTGTTTCAAGTAATTAAATAATTAAATAAAATTAACAAGGAACTAAAATAAATTAACCCAATATAAAAGGGAGAAATTCAAGAATACTAAACTTTGATTTAAGGGAAAGTTTTCATCTAATTGTAACACTGATCATTAGTCAAAAAAGAATATTTGTCACAATTCAAGCAGTTAGTCTAAAACATATTAGGATAGCCATAATAAGTCTCAAGTTTTCCTAATTTAATTGGTTCAAAACCAACATCCAAACTAAAACTTATCATCAATTGACTAGGTCTGATAGCAATCCATATCGATTAAATGATAACAATAAGTTTATTAAAAAAGACTAAATCCTAAATTAAATAATCAAGATAGATGCAATTATTCAACTTATTTTTTATTTATCTTAAGGTAAATATGCAAATTCATAAATAACCTGTTTGCTACTTGTACTAATCCTTTATGACAATTATGAATCATTGAACTCATAGATAGCGATAGAATAATCAACATTAAATTAATTTGTTATATTAATCAATATTAATGATCCATCAAATATAAGAACTAAAAACAAGAAATAGTTGAATTAAAGCCTGAATAAAAGTTTAGAACAAATCCTTAAAGATTACAACTAGAGTTTCAAATCTCCTTAAATCCGAAGAAATAAGTTTAGCCATATATGGCTTTTGTTCCAACACTAAAGATAGAAGAAAGATGAAGAATTAAGAGAAAAATATAAAGAAGAATGATTGATTCTTAAGAGGTGAAGAACATCCCTTTTATAGTGTTCTCCTACTTTACACCTACTTTTATCCTATCTTACAAAGATGCCTATCTAAAACTAATCTTAGTCCTTTATGATAGGAATAGAAGGAAGATTACTATTTAGAACTTCAACTCTTCAAGTAGTATTTGGTTTTATCTCCCATTATCTATTGCAGTCATCTTTTCACTTTATCCAAAATTCGTGATTACAATCAATAATGTCCCAATTTGATGAAATCTCCACTTTTTGTCTCTTAAAATAAAACAAACATTAATTTTCCTATTTAAGCACCAAAATAAATCCAAAAACAAAGGAGATAATATCAATTAATATATCAAGATTAGATCTTATCAAATTCCCCCACACAGGACTCTTGCTTGTCCTCAAGTATACATCAATTCAATACATCAATTATTGATAGTGGTAGTTTACATTATGTTTTGGTAGGCATTTTAGTTTGTTTTTAGGTATTGATTAGATGAATTGTGCATGTTTAGGCTTAGAATTATGACAATGTGACTTTATGTTTATGTTTTTGAGTGTTATGTGGTTTAAAGCATGATATTGGAATTAATTTTATGTGCTTGAGGTATTTTAATGTGCTTGTTAGTATATGAAATCATATGGAGAAGATTGAAGGAAGTTCGAGAAAGTATGGACGAAGAGCCAGTGTCATGCTTATGACATCCCTATCACAGTCATACATCAACCTAGGATCACAATCATGAGACCCTTGTCATGATCGTGGAAGAAGGAAAATTTCAAGGTTTATAATTATGAAGGCATTTTTCAAGGGACGATAGTAACACCCCTCTCACGAGCATGACAGGCGCTCGCCAGATGCGGGGATCTCCTTTTGTTTTCATTTTCAGAGGGTCTTTTTGAACTTTTTAGCCTGGGTAAAACCTAGCTTTTACCCTAAATGTCCTAGAACTATATAAGATCATAAAACGAACCTAATTAAGAGAGCCTCCATTTTTCCAATTTGGTAAAGAAGACCAAGAAGAGATAAGAAGGAGAGAAGAGAAGGAGCTGGAAGAGCTGCTGTCCAGCCACTCTAATCATCCATTCTAAGTGACTTCTACATTCCTCTTGTATTTTTACTTCGTTTAATGTATGCTTTGGACATGAGGATGTTTAATATATTGTCAAGAATGTTCTAACTTCATTTTTGGATTGATTCTTGAATCATTTTGTGACCTATTGAAATTTTTTAGGTGTTATAATGTGTATGGTTTTTGTATACTTTGATAACAAATCGAGAGATTGAACCGATAATAAAATGAGTAGGATGGTTATTAAGAATTAATAACCTAATAGATCATATAAACATCAAATTGGTAATTATATGAAGAGAGATCTTATATGAGAACCCAATTGTCTATTAGACTGCTTAAGAACTAATTAGATACGTAGGCTATTTTTGTTAATTGAGAAATTGCAAAATCAAAATTTCATATTCAATTAGGGGTTATTAACTAAGGTTTAATGATTAGATCTTGAGAAAGAATAATCAATCCTTCAGAATTCTAGGACCAATACCAATGAAATAAAAACTGATTAGGGTAGCAAAATGACAATAAAAAGAATCCCATCTTCTCATAATTGTTTGATTTTGTCTTGTAGCGATATCTCAATTGATAAGTGGTTGGTGCTCTATTTTGATCCATTTGTGTTAATTTCAGAATTTCAATTTCAATCAATCCATATCCAATTGCTTAATTTCCTATTTAGTTTATTTTCATTTTTATCACATTTCTAGACCTTAGAAAAAGTTAGGATTCAATTAGTTTAGCTAATTCCTCATGGGACTGACACCTTAACTATTATTCTTACGATCTACGTGCTTACAAAACATTGAGGGTTTTATATAAGTAAAAGTTGGTCAACAAGTTTTTGGCGTCGTTTCCTAAGAGCTAGTTTAGGATTAGTTGGATTCCTTTGTTTTAAAGACTTCTTCACCTTTCTTATGTCCATGTTACTATATGAACACAAGAGTCTCAAAGTTCAAGCATGACCATTGAAATGTTATCATTTAATATCACCCGATTGGAGCTAGCAATTTGAAGAGCAAGATGCTAAGAAAAAGAAATTGAAGAAACAACGAAGGAAGAGTTTAATCAAGAATTCAATCAATGAGTCAATTAAGGAGACTAGTATCAAAATTTGATGGATTTTATGAGACTTGGATTTAACACTGCAAATCAAGGCATCACTCGACCATCGATGCAAGCTGCATCATTTAAGATTAAGCTAGCCTTGCTGAATATGTTGCAAACTAATGTATAGTTTTACGGGTTAACTAGTGAGGATCCTAACCTCCATTTAGTAAATTTTATAAAAATATGTGATATCTTTCAATATCATGTAGTGTTGGAAGATGCTATTAGGATGAGGCTCTTTCCCTTTACTCTTAAGGATAGAGCCACGACATGGTATCATTCGTTAAGCCTAGCAAGCATCACAACTTAGTAGCAATTGGTGTGTGAATTTTTAGATAACTACTTCTCTCTCACTAAGACAACAAAGTTGATAAAGGAGATTACAAATTTCTAATAAACTGATGGGAATCATGTTATGAAGCATGAAAACAATATAAGGATTTGCAAAGGAGGTGCCCTCACTATAATCTACCTAAAGAATTCCTTCTGTAAAATGGAGTTACTCCACCCACACAGGGCACCATTGATGTAGCTTCTGGAGGATCTCTAATGAGAAAGACGGTTGAGGAAGTGGAGGAATTGTTAGAAGAAATGGAAAGTAATAGTTACCTATGGACGATATATAGAAGTAGATAGCAAACAATATTTCATGAACAGAAGGGAGTCATTACTGTTGACTCAATAATAAAAATATAAGCCAAAATTGACAACTTAACACGACAACTTAACAACATGAAAGCCTCCTCTTCAGCTCCTCTTAATTCAATTCAGCAGAGATGTGAATTATGTGCACAAGATAACCATGATACCATCAATTGCTTCTTAATGCAGAAAATGAAACAGAACAAGTCAATTACATGGGAACCCAATTTGGTCAAGGAAGGGGAAACATCTTTACTCCAACACGTATAATCCTGGGTAGAAAAACCACCAAAATTTTTCTTGGGCAAACAATGCAGGAGGTCAATTATGGCTTTAAGTTCCACCAGGATTTCAACAGGAGAAATCCAACTCTATGGATCTTAAGTTAGACCAAAACTTGGATAAGATCGGAAGCATGGATGATGCTCAAAAAAGGTTCGAAGGAAGATTTGAACAAGTAATAAAGAACCATGCCTCTTTCACTTATAACTTAGAGGTTCAAATGAGCCAATTGGTAAATGCGTTGTCTGCATGAAGTGCGGGGAGCCTCCCAAGCAACATTGAAACAAACCCAAGGGAGCAATTAAAGACAATCACATTTTGAAGTGGGAAGGAACTGGGAAAACCCACAGAGACAAAAGCTGCACCCCACCTTATAGAGAAGAACTAAGAAAAGAAGAAGGAAGTAGACATGAGTGAATCCACCCAAGATCCTATTGTTGGATCGCGTATGGCCCAAAGTATTCACAATACACTACGGAAAGACCATAACATAACATAATGTATAACCGAAAATATACAGGATGTGCAAAATACCTTTTCTTTTGACACAGATTGGTGGTTGTTTTTCAGATTCGTAGACACTGCTACTCGCGAATGTCCTC
>JANZXR010000172.1:33782022-33793110 GCA_027575705.1 Erythroxylum echinodendron | reverse complement strand
AACCTTAAGTCATCTTCCAAAAATACCCTTATGTACCTTACAACATCCACACTTTAATTCCATTAATCCTTGAATTACATCCTCCTAAACTTTACATAATAATTAACCTCAATCAAAATAATTTATCTGACAATCCTAAAATTCATTCAAATCATGTTTACTAAAATAATCAAAAATTCAAGGTCCAACATTCATTACGTCTTATTGCGAAAGAAAATGCTGTGAAATTAGTTGGTTGTATGATATTGTGTTTCTAACTGGAGTGAGATCATCAATGATGGTTCACTCATTAAGTTTTCAAAACTCATAAAAAAGTGCAACATGGCTTTTTAAGTACAAGACAAGAGACCTAGATTTCTAAGATTCTCTAGAAGCACATTTTATACTAAGATATGACTCAAAGGTTTGTCAGCTGGCATTTGAGGAGTTGTAGTTATTCTATGTACTTTACCTATATCATGTAGAATTTGTGTATAAGGGTTATAAACTTTTATGAATGAATGAAATGAAAAGTTGAGGTTTTTAAGAATTGTGTACTCTTTATAATGTCATTTAAGAGATTGTGTTTGCTTTAACATACCATTGTTATAGGAGATGTACTTGAATATCCTCTGGATGTTTAGGTATATAACCTATAGTAGTGGGATGTTACATCGATCGTACCTCTTAGGTTCTAAGGTGATCATATTTATCGATCACACTACGTTAAAATATCTTTTTGCTAAGAAGGAGGCAAAGCCAAGACTCATTCGTTGGATGCTACTTTTACAAGAGTTTGACATTGAAGTGTGAGTAATAAGGGAGCAAACAATATGGTTACATAACATTTTTCATGCCTAGAAGGAGGGGAATTTGAACAAAGTGATGACATTACTGAAAAATTCCCTGATGAATCTTTGATGTTACTCAACAACATAGTGACACCATGGTTCACTGAGATAGCAAATTTTATCGCTAGTAGTAAGCCCCCTTCTGATATGTCTTACGAAAAAAGGAAGCGATTCCTACATGAGTGCACACAATATCTATGGGATGAATCGATCCTGTATTGTAGGCGGGTTGATGGGTTGATAAGACAATGTGTTCAGGAGGAGGAGATGTCAGATATATTGACGTAGTGTCATAAAGCTCTGTATGTTGGACATTATGGTGAAAAAAAGATGATGTCTTGAGTACTTGAAAGTGTATTCTATTAGCTGCATCTATTTAAAGATGCTCAGGCATTCTTGGCACAGTGCAATAGATGTCAAAAAGTGGAAAACATCTCAAAAAGAGATGAGATGCTCTTATCTAACATCTTGGAAATCGAAGATTTTTATATATGGGGCATCAAATTCATGAGTCCTTTCCCATCCTCTAATGGGAACACATACATTTTACTAGACGTGGACTACTTATCAAGATGAACTAAAGTTGTGGCAACTCTAAGAAATGATGGAAAGGTTGTTTAGAAATTCATTAAACAGTTATTCAATCGATTTGGAGTGCCAATGGCAATTATAAGTGATGGAGGAACATTTTGTAACAGATCTTTTGGTGCTATCCTTAAAAGATCTAGAGTCCAACATCATGTTGTCACTCCTTGTCACCCAAAAATAAGTAGACAAATGGAAGTCAAGAGCTAGGAAATAAAATGCATTTTAGAAAAGATGACGAATAATTCAAGGAAGGACTAGACATTAAAGTTAGATAATGCCCTGTAGGTTTATCGGACGACTTTCAAAACTCCAAATGGAATGACTCCCTTTAGGCTCATATATGGTAAATCTTTCCATTTGCCTATAGAATTAGAGCATCAAGAATATTAGGAAATGAAATTTTTAAATTTTTATCGGAAGCAAGCAGGTGAGAAATGACTTTTACAATTAAATGAACTCAATGAGTTTTGCAACAATGCATATGAAAATACCAAAATCTATAAGGAAAAGTTGAAAAGGTGGCATGACTCTCATCTAAAGCAAAAGGAGTTTAAGGTAGGAGATATGATGTGCTGTTTAACTCGAGGCGACAACTGTTTCCAGGAAAGCTTAAGTCACAATGGAGTAAACCTTTTATGGTCACCCAAGTATTCACCCATAGAGCCCTTGAATTGGAAAATTTGAATAAAAAAACCTTTAAGGTAAATAAGCAATTTTGTAAATCGTATCTCAGAAGAGTGGTCTTTAAAGAAAGAGAAGCAATTTCTTTTCTTTCAAAAAATTGAAAAATGCTTCCAATGATGAAGGTCAGGCTAATAATTATAACTTAGCATGTTTAATAGTCAGGTTTCTTTCAAATTATAGAATTAGTTTTTTCTCCCTTTTTATCATAATGGACGAGAATGGTGTGGATCGCAAAAAAAAACAAGGTGTTAATGAAAATATAAGTTAAGGAAGGAATTCTGGAGTGACACCAAGAAAAGAATAAAAAAAGGGAAATGAGCATCAAAATTTATAGTGACAATCGTGACTCCTTAGTCATGATTGTAACCTAATAAAATAACCCAATTTTGTACTTTCTATCTTGATCTGACATCCTTGGTCATGATAATCACCCTAAGATTTTACTCTTTGTCATGATCATGACACGTCCATTCATAATCATGTCTTGTGGCAGGCCAAACTTGGAAAACGTGATTTTCAGGCTTTCTTTCCCAAATTTAGCCCTCCTTTCTTCCACTTAACCTATATATTCACTCTTAGCCTTATTTTTTCTTCCCCTTAACCAATATATTCACTCTTAGCCTCATTTTTCTTGCCCACAATACTCTCTTCACTCTCTCTCTAGAATCAAAATGCTCAAATCCTCTCACTTCTCTCTACAACCATCTTCCTCTTTCTAAATTCTTCACATATCACTCATTTCAAATGGGTTTTTGAGTTAAGCAGATGGCTAAACGCATCCAACTAAAGGTCAAAGTGCAAGTTTCGGGACATAGATAAGGAAATCGAGTGATGGATTATGGAGCATCCTTTCTTATTTACTCAGAAGAAGAAGGTAACCATTTCCAAACCCTTCGTTCTAAAAATGTTGTTGTGCCTAGATATTTAGATTTTGAGACATTGGAAAGAAATGGATTGAGAGGAAAGGTTGAAAACTTAGGAAGAAGAATTCAATGTGAGAAATTTATGTGTTTCAACTTTGTCATCTATGAAGAACTCACCCTTGAATTTTTAACATCCCTTCAATTTAAGCAAGATAACCCTAAGGAATTATGGTTTTGGTTGCAGGGTCGACCGTAATCAACCATTATGGATTAGCATGATGACTTCCCTGCCAAATGATATTGGGCCCAACTGAATGGGATGGATAACTTTGACACTAAAAATGCAAATAATAACATAATTCATAGTCCTAAATACTTACTACTACAAAAATTCATATGTCAAACCAAAAAATGAAAGTAATAAGTGTTCAGTAAATGAGCTATTTATTTTATGCTGCGTGAATAATAGTGTCCAAGTTTGTACATCCACCCTCATTTTTAACATTATTATTTCCATTCTGAAAAAGAGAAGCAATAATCTTGGCATAGGATACTTGGTTACTACTATTGCGGATTATTATGGTGTTAACTGCAATGAACGAACTGTGTGCTTTTCTAAGTTTCTTAACCATCACGATTTGAGATAGGCTGAGATCTTGGAGGTCCAACATAGGGGACCGTGATATGTCAGCTAGAAATCACATGTTAAGAATAAAGCATGATAGGCCAATTCTAGTTCGACGCTACCGCAACAACAAATTAAAGAGTCAACTAGTGAAGAATCCAGACAAGAAGAGAAAATCAGATAGGAAAAACATGCTTAACATAATTTCAAACAATACTAAGGTATTGAAGGAGATAGAAAATGAGCAAAGATAACAATGATGAGGCATTTAAGGAATTTACAATTACTTCGTTGCTCAAGGCATGGAGATCCCACCTTTGACACCATCACTACTTCAATCACCATGATCAGTTTTAAGCACTAACCTTCCTCTTTTCCTTTTTTAATATATTTCTGTTATTTTTTTTATTCCCACCTTATGTGTTATTTGTTCTCCTCACATTGAGGATAATGCACTTGGATGTTAAGTGTGAATTTTGCATGTCATATGTTAGTTTGGATTAGGTTTTCATAGTGTGAATCGAATGTTAGTTTTGTTTAGGTTTCATGATGTGAATCGTGTGAATGTGTTAATGACTAGGACTTAATGGAATTAGTAAGCTTTGAACACAGTCTTTTAAGTTGTAAAGATCTATTAGCTTATGAAATTCGTGTTCTAGGTATCTTTGGTTAAATATGCTTGTTAATTAGGATATGACGTTAATTAATTCACCTTAGGAAATTGCTACATACATTTATAATTTTAGGTCAATGGAATAAGTAGCATCATTATTATCTTTTTTATGAGGAAGATTAGCTAAAGAATTGAGGTAGACAATATAAAATATGTAAAAAAATGTGTCGTTAACAAATAACTATTATGTTGGCCCTTGGGTTATAAATAGAGCTAGTAGCTAGTTGAGAATGTGATCTAGCTAAGTAACCTAGGGATATTCATCACCAATGTTTGCCTTCACGTGAAAAGGCTAAAATGACATTCCGACCAAGCTAATTAATAAAACATGACCTAATTGAGTAATTGGGGGACAGTCATCACAAATGTTTGCCTTTGCATCAAAAAACTAGGTCAATTTTAAAGAAAATTAACAAAAATAGTGTTTTGATAAATAAATCTTACCGATCTTTATGAATAGCATGAATTTTCATGAAAAGCTACTGAAGGATAGTTACAATTTTAATTGACTAGATAATTATCAATGTGAGTGTGCAAGTTCTATAAGGAGTGAATATAATGTTAAGGTCTTGGTTAGTATGCATATTTATTCCGAAGTTCTTAGCCATAGATTTCATAAGTTAATAAGTTAGAATAATTTGAAGGATTGTGTTTACAGTTACATTAGTGTTGTGAAGTTAGATGCCATTTTATCATTACTGTATATACATGTATATATGGGTTATTGTTTAGTGTTTGAGTTTGTATTTGTTTTATTTTTTCTTGAGAACAAGCAAAATTTTGAGTATGGGAAAATTGATAGTTATAGTTTACATTATATTTTATTCAGTGTTTTAGTGTGTTTTTAGGTGTTGATTAGATGAATTATGCATGCTACGGCTTAGAATTATGTAATGTGATTATATATTTATGTTTTTTAGTGTTAGCAGTTTAGAGCATGTTATTGAACTTTAATTTTGTTCAATTGAGGTATTTTGAAGCATTTGTTAGTGTTTGAAATCAGATGAAGAAGATATAAGGAAGTTGGAGAAAGTTGGGAGAAAGAGCCAGGCCATAATCTTGACATTGCTATCACAGTAGTCACAGAAGTGGTCTAGCCAGGATCACAATAGTGACAGAAGCTAACTTTCAAGGGTCACGATCATAATAGGCGTGAGATAGGTATATGGATTTACTTCTGTTTTCATTTTTGGAGGGTTGTTTTAGCCTAGGTAAAACATAGTTTTTACCCTAAAAGGCAAAAGAACTATAAAAGGACATAAGATGACCTAATCAAAAGAGCCTCCATCTTACCATTTAGAGAAGGAGATAAGGAAGAGAGAAGAAGGAGGGAAAAGGAGAAGAAGAAGAAGAAGAAGAAGGGGAGTTGCTGCCAACCACTCTAACCATTCCTTTCCAAGTTAATTTCTTTATTCCTCTTGTTCTTCACTTCATCTAATATATGTTTTGGATTTAAGGATGATGAATATTTTGTTAAGGATGTTTTAACTTCATTTGGGATTGATTTTGAATTAATTGTGACTTATTTTCTTTTTATGTTAATGAATGCTTAGGTATTGTGATTGTTTATAACTTCTGCATACTTTAGTAATAAATCAAGAGAGTGAACCGATAGTAACATGATTGGGTTGGGTTATGAGAATTAACAACCTAATAGATCGCATAAACATTAAATTGGTAATTATACGAAGAGAGATCTTTTGTGAGGACCTAATTGTCTATTAGATTGCTTAAGAACTAATTGAAACGTGGGCTAATTTAGAAATTGCAAAAAAAATTATAAATTTGAATTCAATTAGTGGCTATGATTTAGGGTTTAATGATTAGGTCTCGAGAGATAATAATCAAAATTTTGAAATTCTAAGATCGATACCAATTTAATCAAAAGTAATTAAGGTAACAATTGATGATAAAATGAATCCCCTCTTCCTATAATTGTTTGATCTTGTCTTGTGTGATTTCTTGATTATTAAATGATTGTGCTCGATTTTGATCTACGTGTGTTAATTTCAAAAGTTCATTTTTAATCAAATCATATTCAATTGTTTAATTTGTTGTTTTAGCTTTTATTTTCATTTTTATCACATTTGTTATAACTTTAGATAACATTAGGATTCAATTACTTTTACTAATTCCTCAAGGGATCGACACCTCAATACTACTAGTTATGATTCTATATGCTTGTGGATTATTGAGGGATTTATAGAAGTAAAACTTGCTCAACGCAGGGTCTCTTTTGATTTTGTACACCCATTTACACCTAATAATGTTTTTTATAGAAGAGAGAGGAACAAAGGTCCATGTTTTATTTGTTTAGAGCTAAAAAAATTTCTCTCATAGCATCACACCAATGAGGATGCTTGTGAGCTTGGGTAAATAAGGTGGGTCCATTTTTATAAGAAAGGATAAGGGGTACATGTTTATGAAAACTAATTTTTTTAGTTTTTAGATATTGTTTATGAAATGGGTTATCACATGTGAGGGTTTAGTTAATGGCTACTAGAAGCAATGTTCTTTACAGGTTGGCTTAAATCATAAGTTGGTATGTTATTAAATGAAGTGGATGAATTTATAGATCTGGGCATGGTAAAGTTATGAGGTAAAGAATTTGAACTACTAACCTAGGTTGTAGTATGTTGAGGAGTGAGAGTTGGTGAAAACGAAGTTAAGACAACTAACAAAGTGGTATTTGGGTTTAAAATAGGATTGTTGTAATAAGGTATAAAATGAAGTAAGATGGCATGATCAAGATCGTCACTAGTGAGAGTTTTGAATCTATCAAGATTTTTATTTGTAAACTTTGAAATATAATTAAGGAAGGTGGAAGTTAAGATATTTAGATTAGAAGAGGACCTAGCTTGGTAATTTCCTTAAAGAAAACAACATTTTAAAGATAAACATGCACTTCGAGATAGTCAATAATGAAAAAGTGATGTGGTAGGGAGAAACATAGATATACACATGGCTAAGATCATGCTTCAAGTTTATGAGTGTTATAAGATCAAATCCATGGATACTAGAGACAAACAAAAACTCTAAATGAGATATATTTTTGCTCATGTCTACAGAGTTTATGGTATGAAGTGTTATGATTGAGGATATGAGTGGGCATTTTGTTAATAACATATATAGCACTTTCAAATACATGAGAACAAAAACAAAGAGGCATAGAGGCATTATATAGAAGTGTAAGATCGGTTTCCATAATATGATGGTGTTTGGTTTGATAGAGCTAATATGTTTTAGTGTATGTAATAAGGAAGTCGTTTGTCAAATGTTTTGTTAAGTAAGAAAATGTTAGAATAATTTATACTCACATCCACCATCTGTCTAAAAGGGTCTTGGTTTTGGTGTGAAAATAGTTTTTAATGATTTTGGTTAATTTCTCAAAAACCATGCACACACTATATTTCAATTTAAAAGGATAAAACAAAGTGTATTTTGTAAAATAGTAAAAAAAAAAGGATGCAATAACAAAAATTTCCAAGAGAATTCACAGGTATTGATCCTATAACATCTAAATATATAACTTAATATGTTTTATCATAAATGATAGAGGACTTGGTAAATAAAAGCTTATGACTTCATTATTAAAATAAAAGGCTCACATTTGATTTATGTAATTAAAAGAAGGTGGAATATAATTACTAGTTATAATTTTCTTTTGAATTAGAGGAGAAGAGTGACTAAGACACTAATGCCATAATTGAGATAATAAAGCCACTGAGTTAGAGGGATTAAGAATGCATGACTTAAAAGGAATGGTTGAAGAATATTGTTTTTAGAAGTTATGACTACTCTACCCCTTGGCTAGGCATGCTCTTATATTCAAACCCTTCATAAGAAAATAGTTAGGAAATGAACTCAATTGAAGAGTTATTTTGTTTACAAAATTGAGAGGCAGATATTAGGTTTATTTAGTTCAGGTTCGTATAAAATATTATTTAGTGTGAATATAATAACATGAAATTTCAAACAAGAGGAACTAATATATGTTATAGGTATGCCATTACTATTGTTGACTAAAACGTCCTTGTTACCAATATAAAATATGTTTTGAGACAGATTTTTAGGACCATAAGCAATGTGATGTGTGGCATCAAAGTTAACTACCAAATTTTTATAATGACTTGATTTTCCTTTTGCCATATGTGTGACAATATGTCATAATGGTAATCAAAATAAACTAGATTTACTACTGTAGCAGTGGTGAGTCTAGGTCGATCCGACACAGAGAGTGTGTGTAAAATTATTGAAATGAAAATAATAGGTGTTTAGGTTTAGGGAGTTTTGATTTTAGAAATAAGAAAATAAAATAAAACTACCTTAATGAAAACAAATTAAGAAAAACATACGAAAAATGAAGAAAGTGGTAAATTCACTGGAAATCCGATTCTTTGGTTCAATCTCGGCCTACACCCTAATTAAACATTTTCCATGATTTTTTGTTCTTAAACCTCTCCTAGAGACTATTAATCGTGGGTTAATAATTAACCTGAGCTTTCCATTAGGTAGTGTTTAATCAAGATACGATCAGTAATTAAACCTAACTACTAAATAAGCTAAGATACTATCTCTAGATTCAATTAGGTAGTAGCATTATGAATTAGGAAAATCAATTAATCAAGGCAAAAATCACATACAATGTGTCATTTAACCTAAGTTATGTTATCCCTAATGATTACAAATCATTAGTCGCTACACGTGAATTTCAAATATAGCAGTTACATATTAAAATTATACCAATGGGATTATAAATAAACTATCTAATGAACGCATTAAAATCTTCTTTTCACAATACCCAATTCAATCAACATAAGATAACATGATTAATTCCTACTGAGAGAAAGAAATAACAAAAACTAGAAAAGGAATGCTTAAGTGGATCATCGGCATTGGTATCCCCGTCGAATTGATAGTTGTGCATTATTGTTTGTTTTTCTAAGTATTTGGCATGTGTTTCTTGCATAATAGATTATTATTGTTCTGTTTTATGATTTATTTTGTATGTTTTTGTTTAGTTTGATCTTCATTGTTATTCTTTTATGTTTGATGTTAATTTAGGGTAAGAATTTATCATTTTGATGTAGGAATGGAGGGTGGCCACCTTTGTGATTGAGCTAGAGACCAAGAGAAGAGAAGAGAAGTAAAGGATTTATAACATAAGAACCCATGATTGTGGGATTTGTGCCAATTCCCATGATTGTGAGATGTCTAACCCAAAGATACACGCGAGGTTACTTATTTTTTAGGTTTTTATGACTATATAAGGTTATAAACCCCTATGGACGAGAGAGCATCGGTGGAGACTTACCTCCTTAAGTAAAAACGTAGGTTTAGAGTCTTGAGAGATGTAGAAAATCAAGGTTTTTCATTCACAATTGGGAAAAGAGCATATCAACATCAAATTTTCCAGACTCAGGCAAAGAGGAAGAGAAGTTTGATTCATTTAGTTTTCTTTCATTTTCTTTCTCTTGTAGCATTTGTATGATGGATTATTTTATTGTTAGGGATGTTACTGCCATCATAAGTGGCCAATTTATTTATAAAGATTACTTTTGAACTTCTTGTTGAACTCCTATTTTGTTGATTTGAATAAATGACGCTTATGATGAATGGTGAAGTTATATCTTGAGTTAGGTAATTTGTTTAGAGTTGTACAATGAGAGTTGGCACTTTATAGACCTACATTCATCAATTTAATTGATTAGTTAGAGAGAGATCTTGGCTAATTAATTGATCACCTAGAGGATAACTTAATAACTAATTGAATTGGTGGATTGATTTTGTATATTGAGAGATTGCTTAATCATTTCCATTTAATTTGGTTTGGGACAATTAATTAGACCTTAAGAGAGGATAGTTAATACATTAGGACATATTAGGTGAAGCTCAATTTAGTTAATAAAATAGGGGGAGATAAGATTGGGAAAAAGCGATCTCTAGCTGTTAAAATCTTGAATTCCAAGTTTTTGCATTTTGCGTTATCATTTATTCTTTGTTAGTTGTTTAATTTAAGTTAATTTTCCAGTTTATTTCCATAAAAAATTTAGTGCTTAAACAAAAATCAATCTGAATTAAGTGGTGCCCAAGCACAATCGTTGTCGGATTGATATATCCTTTTTATTACAAGTTATGACTCGAATACTTGCGATTTTAAGCATAAAACTAGTAGTCTGTTTTTCAACCAACAAGTTTTTAATGCTATTGTCGAGGATTGATTGTTTAACATCTTGTTTAGTTTAGGTTATTTTGATTTAAGAGTTTTTGATACTTTTCTTTGAGTATTTGCAGTTGCATGGACATAAGGAGCATGTGAAGATCGGCTGAATTTAGCGACAATGTGTTGTCCGATATCACAAGGCTCAAACAAGAGTTAAGAAGAGCGAAGCATCGAAGATATATTATACAAAGAAATATGGCCAAAGAATAAGAGCATGGAGGAGCTAAGAGGACATTAATGGACTTTATGATTCCAAGTTTTAGTCCTCAAGGAGTTGCAAGGCTAGCGATTCAAGCTAATAATTTCGAGATCAAGCTGACACTCCTCAACATACTTCAGAGTAGTGAACAATTTTATAGACTGTTCAACGAAGATTCCAATGCCTATAGTGTAAATTTTTTGTAGATCTACTACACCTTCAGGTTTAATGGGATGTGCAACAATGCCATGAAGTTGTAGTTATTTTCTTTTACTTTGAGAGATCGGGCAAAGGCATGGTACAACTTGCTCAGTTTAGGATAAATCACTACTTAGGAGCAGCTAGCCCAAGTATTTCTTGGGAAATACTTCCCATTGACCAAGATAACAAGAATCATAAAGGA
>JANZXR010000172.1:33752194-33781922 GCA_027575705.1 Erythroxylum echinodendron | reverse complement strand
ACGCCACCCTCGCGGGGCACGGATCCGGGTATCACTGTCGATATCGGGTTCGGGTTTTGCGAGAATGGGGTGTTACACCTAAAGCCTTCTCCGGCTGACCGCTTGTGGCATATGAGCTTCGAAAAGTGGATTTATTTTGTTTACGGTGTAAACTTTAGTTTCGCTATTTTGTTTCATGGGATTCTCTCGATCCATATTGTCTGTGCATTCATTGAAATTTGCTAAGCATGATATATGATTAAATGTTTCACGATAATGATTGAAAACAAAGATTTTTGATATAATTTATGTGACTGAAATTTTAAGTATGTGTTCTGTGAACTGAATTGGTATATATATATAAACATAATAGCCACTGAGCTTCCCAGCTCATCCCACTATATATATATAATTAGGATTTATTAGATCCAGTCAGTCATCTCATAGTTCAATTGCATTCATGGAAAGAGGACATGCAAAACAAATCAAAGGAAAGGCAAGGATGGTAATAAATTATAAAAAATTAAATGATAATACAATATTTGATGGATATTTTCTTCCAAATAAAGAGAGTTTGATTAATAGAACAAGAGATAAACATATATTTTCAAAATTTGATTGTAAAAGTGGATATTGGAAAATAAAAATGCATCCTGATAGTATACAATACACAACATTTTCTACTCCATAAGGACATTATGAATGGTTAGTAATGCCTTTTGGATTAAAAAAAGCACCTCAAATATTTCAGAGAAAAATGGATAATATCTTCAAAAATTATGCTTTTATATTTGTTTATATTGATGATATTCTGATAGCATGAAAAGATATTCATACTCATTTAAAGCAATTAGATAAATTTCCTGATATTTGTATAGAACATGGATTAGGATTATCAAAAAAGAAATAAAAAATATTACAAAATAAAGTAGAGTTTCTAGGTGTGAAAGTTGATGGACAAGGAATAGAATTTCAGGGTCATATACTAGAGAAAATTCTAAATTTCTAGATAAATTAATCGATAAAAAATAGGTACAAAGTTTCTTAGGAATTTTAACATATGCTTCAGATTTTATTCACAACTTAGCGCAATTACGAAAACCTTTTCAAAATTTACTTAAGAAAGATAAGACATTTAGTTTTACTTCAGAATTAGAAACTAAAGTAAAACACATAAAAGGATTATGTAGAAGTTTACCAAAATTATATTTACCTAGTAAAGAAGATAATTTAATATTAGAAACCGGTGCTTCAGAAAAATACTGGAGTGGAATCTTAAAGAAAATAGATTATCATAATAAAGAAAAAATAGGAGAAAGTGTATGTAGATATTGTTCAGGAACCTTTACTGATACTAAAACTAGATATCATATAAATGAGAAAGAATTACTATCAGTTGTAAAAAGTTGTAAAAAGTATTATTACTTTTTACTCCCTAAAAGATTTTTATTAAAAACTGATAATACCAGGTTAAAGCATTCATTAATAATAACCTACCAAGTAGACCCAAGTATAAAAGGTTAATTAGATGGCGAACATTACTTTCTGATTATGTATTTGATATTGAAATTATTAAATCTGACAAAAATGTCTTAGCAGATTTTCTCATAAGAGATGGAAGACCATCGACTCCATATACTTAAGGAAATACACAAAATGGATACGGAGATACGATATATTAAAGATAATGTCTTAGACTTTCTCGATATTGCCAATCTCCCAGGAATGAAAAAAGAAGTTTCAAGTCTGATAAAGAGAGGTAGCAATCTCATCCAGATGAACATAGAAAATTATGAAAATTCGAGCCTTAAGATAGTAGAATATATTGCTCATTCTATAAGCTCTAAAAACCTAAAACCAGATACCTAAAAATAACTCTCATTAGACAAGATGAATATTGATTTACGCCCTCATAAAAATCCTACTACTAGTTTACCTACAACCTCACAGATAATGAAAGAAATATCAATGATTCCTTCAAAAGTGGAACAACAACAAAAGATGATGGAAGATTTATTCACTCTATCAAATAGTGAAACCCGATATATTGACTTCTTAGGAATATACCTAAGAATCAATTATTTATGAGAATCATATCCACAAGAGGTAAGATATTGGTATAATTTTGGAGCTCTAAACTCGATATATTTATCATCACCAAATTTTCCAGAGATAAGTTTTGTACCACAATGGATAAAAGATGGAGTACGAAATTGTTATCTCAACAATCCTACTATAACTCCAAAAGATATTTTAGTATTAAAGTTTCTATCAGCAGGACCAGATTTTGATAATGATGGTAGCTATCCAGGTTATCATCTAATGCAGTTGAAAAAAGAAGATTCTTTCTCGATATCTATAAATCAAGAAAAAACTAAAGATTATTTTAAATTTAAAGAAACAGATATTCATTATAGAAGAGCAATTGGAATCAGGATAGTCCTTCAAGGACTAAAAGTCAGTTTCAAAAGAGGATTTCGTGCATATGGAGGTCAAAAGATTCACTCATCTATCATGATAACTCCAGCCAAGACTACTCCAGTAGCAGCTCATAATTTTTTACTCACAAAGATGAAATTACTCGAAACAGGAGTGATAAAATCAAGCTGTCAAGCACAACAAAAGATTTGTCAGTTTTGAAAACATTAGAAAGATACGTGTCCCGCATGCTCTAAAAGAACAATCTAGATGCCAGCATAAAAGGTGGAAGATAATAACTAAAGATATCATAAAGACATGTCCTTAGAGTTTTGTCTTATCCAAAAAATGTGTCCCTAAGACGTGTATTCTAATATAAAAAATCTAAGACTAGCACCTTTTAGTATTTGGTTATAAATATGTAAAGATGAAGCGTCAAGGAGGTACTTCGGAAAAAAACATCGTTCTTTACACCTCTGATGCACACATCCTTCTCTGTACTCCCCATGTTTCATAAATAAAGCACTTCCTTTCTTATATTTATTCTGTGCTTTCCAAAACTAATATAGCGTAATACCCTACATCCTTCCTAAGCCAGTTCCCTATGCCTAGAGGTAGGAAACGAAACTAGGCTATGCTAGGTATTGCTGAAGGAACTACAGGAGAGTTACCTTGATTCAAAAGATTAAGGTTGGGGCTGAAACGCCTGGTAAATGCTTCATGGTATAACCTGGTGATATTCTAGTCAAAACGAAACTAGGTAAGGAAGCATGATGGACTCTTTACTCTATGTTAATTTGCTACAAGCATAGAATAAATATAAGAATTGAATCCATCATTATAATCATGAATGTTGAAGTATATGGAGAACATTTAGTTAGACTAAATTTGTCTACTAAAGACAGTATAAACCGTTCGATAAATGAACTCAAATTATACTATGCTACAGAATTAGAAAACAATAAAGATATAGAATCACGAAGACCTGATTACAGACCTATAATGTACTTCATGTCAAAACAAATCCAGATGCTTGAATATATTAGGAACTCTCAATATGAACTAAAAATCATTATAGACTTCACTCTTCCAGAAGAAAATGGAGAAGAATTTGGACCATTGCCAAGCTAGATTGTACTATACACCGTGCACCTTACACCGTACACCATACCCCATAAATGATAGTAACTAAAGATATCATAAAGAGGTGTCCTTAGAGTTTTGTCTTATCCAAAAAATGTGTCCCTAAGACTGTGTATTCTAATGTAAAAAATCTAAGACTAGCACCTTTTAGTTTTCAGCTATAAACATGTAAAGATGAAGCATCAAGGAGGTACTTCGAAAGCAAACATCCTTCTCTGCACCTCCGTTGCACACATCCTTCTCTGTACTCCCCATGTTTTATAAATAAAACACTTCCTTTCTTATATTTATTCTGTGCTTTCCAAAACTAATATAGAGTAATACCCTACATCCTTCCTTAGCCAGTTCCCTACGTTTAAAGGTAGGAAATGAAATTAGGTTATGCTAGGTATTGCTGAAGGAACTACAGGAGAGTTACCTTGATTCAAAATGTTAAGGTTGGGGCTGAAACGCCTGGTAAAAGCTCCATGGTATAACTCGGTGATATTCTGGTCAAAATGAATCTAGGTAAGGAAGCATGATGGGCCCTTTACTTTATGTTAATTTATTATAAGCATAGAATAAATATAAGAATTCAATTCATCATTATAATCATGAATGTTGAAGCATATGGAGAACATTTAGTTAGACTAGATTTGTCTACTAAAGACAGTATAAACTATTTGATAAATGAACTCAGATTATACTATGCTGCAGAATTAGAAAATAATAAAGATATAGAATCACGAAGACCTGATTACATACCTATAATGTACTTCATGTCAAAACAAATCCAGATGCTTGAATATATTAGGAACTCTCAATATGAGCTAAAAACCATTATAGACTTCACTCTTCCAGAATAAAATGGAGAAGAATTTGGACCACCGCTAAGCTAGATTACACTGTACACCCTACACCTTACATCGTACTTCGTACATGATTAGTACACCATCCGTACACCGTACCCCATAGATGGTATCAAAGATCAAAGATAAAATAAGATTATTAGGTGTGTTTTCTTTATTTAAGTTAATATGTTTATGTTGTTATATTATTTGTATTGAATTAAGTTTTATTTTACTTCTATTGTATTATTTTATACATAAATAAATATTTGATAAAGAAGAATTAGATTCATAAAACTATTAATTGATATAGAATTTAGGATACATATTGGAGCTATACAGATAATAATAAAATCAACATTCAAAGAAGGATTAGATACCCCTATAGAATTAGCTATTATGGATAATATAATAATAAATAGAGAAGAAGCCTGTTTAGGACTTCTTAAAGGAAATTTACAGTATGGAAAATTAAAATTTAATATATATCCTCGAATATCTTATCATATAAAAGATAAATATTTTGATAAAACATTAAGCTTAATACAAGACGTTAAGAGAAAAGATTTGTTCAGACATCAAAATAAACCTTATTCGATAACATATATTATTTCATATGCAGTATCCAATGCACATCATTAAGAATGTTTTATGGTTAAATATACAATAGATTTTCCTTATTTATTTAATGAAGTTTGTCAAATACAGATGCTAAGTCTACCAAAGATATAGGAAATAGAATCAAGAACATTATAATTAGATTTACGAGATAAACCTTTAATGATAACAATAATATACCACCTAGATTATCTTTTACAAATACAGGAGTTATTAGTCAGCCTATGACTAGGCAAGTAAGTCTTGATAGATACAATAATAAATTAATTATATCTAAAAATGATAATTTTAGAAATTATAAGCTAAAAGGAGAATATTATAATGGAACAAATTTTGTCCCAGTAAATATATTAATAGATACAGGTGCAAATGGAAATTATATTAGTTATAAACTCTGTACAGAATTACAAAGATATACACTAGATGAACCCCACCAATATACAAATTTTAATGGTGAATTACATTCAATAGATGAAGCTATAGAAACCTTAATACGATTTGGACAAGATATAATACCAATTCGACTATTAATAGAGAATGATGGATTTAACGATACTTTAGAAATAATGTTAGGAATAACTTTTCTCGAAAATGTTAAACCTTATTAGATTACTTCTTATGGAATAAAGATAACATATAATGGAAAAATGATATATATTCCAAAATGACAAGTCCTTATAGTATATATATTCCTATAGTAATAACCTATAAGGAATATAAAGCAGAATATTTTGATGCCTTTATTGATAGTGGTTCAGGAGCATGTTTATGTAAAAAAGATTGTTTTCCAAAAACATACCATAAAGATTAACCCTTAATAAAAGGAAAAGATATATCTAGTTCACGTAGATTGTTTTCCTTTTAACTGTATCATAAATTCTTTTTGGTCTTCTTCATTATATCTCGTAGGTTTTACTCGTATGGTTTTATTTTTATCTATCATTTCTAGATTTTTATCTATCACCTATATTTAGTTCTTAGTCTATTCTTAATACTAACCACGAGAATACTGTAGCTTTGGGACTCAAAACTTGCTTCCAGATAGTCTTTACCCAAGATACCCTCCATTTGTTTTATTAATACCTTGTGCCTAGATCTGTTTGTGAAACTCCCACTAGTATGTAATATCCATACCATTTTATCCTTACTTCTTACAGTAGGAATATTCAATAGATAGTTGGATAGCAGTGAAAATTCCTAAAGTTAGTAACCCATTCCCTCTCCTGGATTAACCAAGGCCCCTTAGCATCCTTAGGTATTTTATTTTTGAGCAGTGTTAATTAAGCTCTTTATATAAGAGGACTGAAATTAGTCCAATTATCAAACTAGAGCGATATATCTTCCTCATCTCCTAACCTATACTTCATATAAGGATAAATTTTCCCCCTTAAGTTTAACATATGCTTAAATATCTATGAACATTCACAAGATTAGTGTAGCTGCCAGAAATTTTGACTTTTAAGGTGATAAGCTTTCATCCATTTCACCCATAACACTTCCTTATCATTGTATAATCTTCAAATCCTCTTAAATAGCAACACCTTCTGTATTGGTTAATTAAAATAACCCTTAATCCCCTATACATCTTTGGAATAGTTATGTCTCTCCACTTTACTTTAGTCTATTTGCTATTGTCAGTTTTTCAAGAACATAGAAAAGATTTTAGCAATATGTCCATTTCCTTAATCACTCTCTTCGGATTAACCATATAAGCTACCCAATGAACATGTATACTATTTAGAACTGAGGTTATAAGTACTTTGGCAGCTATAGATAGCAACCTATTTTGCCAAGCAAGTATTCTCATTTTCAATTTATCAATCAAAGGAAGAAAATCTGAGTAGTTGCCAATTTTGTCATCAGTGGTAAGATCCCCTCTAATCTATACTATCAACAAAGAAAATGATTCTTGCATAAGTTCACCTGATATTTATGGGACGAGCCAATCTTATATAAGACTTGCACTGATGGGCTACTGAGATGATGTATGCCAAAGGAAAAGATGTTGGACATATTAACACAATGTCACGAAGCATAGTATGTTGATGATTATGGAGCAAACAAGACCGCAACTTGAGTACTTGAGTGTGGATCCTATTGGCCACATCTATTTAAGGACGGTTAAGTTTTCATGGCATAATGTGACCGCTGTCAAAGAGTAGGTAACATCTCTAAAAGAGATGAGATGCCCTTATCCAACGTCTTAGAAGTCAAAGTCTTTGATATATGGGGCATCAACTTCATAGGTCCTTTTCCATACTCCATGGGGAATACATACATTTTAGTAGGAGTGGATTATGTATCTCATTTGGTTGAAGCTGTGGCATCTCCAACTAATAATGGGAAGGTTGTATAAAAATTCATCAAATAGATATTCAACCAATTTGGAGTGCCACAAACACTAATAAATGATGGGGGAATACATTTTTGTAATAGATATTTTGATGCTCTCCTAAAAAGATATGGAGTCCATCATCGAGTTGCCACTCCTTATCACCCACAAACGAGTGGATAAGTGGAAGTCATGAACTAGTAACTTAAACGAATTTTAAAAAAGATGATGAATAGTTTTAGGAAGGACTGGGCATTAAAACTAAATGATGCTTTATGTGCTTATAGAACTTCTTTTAAAACACCGATCAGACCGATGCCTTTCTAACTCATATATGATAAAGCTTTTCATTTGTCTGTGGAATTAGAGCATAGAGCATATTGGGCAATGAAAGTTTTAAATTTTGATTGGAAGCAAGCGTAATTAAAGGAAATCAAAGAGTTTCATTGCAATATGTATTAAAACCCTAAACTTTACAAGGAGAAGATAAAGAGACGACACGACTCTCATCTTAAAAAGAAGGAATTGAAGGTGGGAGATCCAGTTTTGCTGTACAAGTTGATGTTGAGACTTTTCTGAGGAAACCTTAGATCAAGATGGAGTGGGCTATTTACGGTCACCCAAATCTTCACCCATGGAGCCCTCGAATTGGAAAATGAAAACAAAGAAACCTTTAAGGTGAATTGGCATCGCCGCAAATTATATTTTGACAGAGTGGTCTTGAAGGAAAAGGAAGTAATTTCTTTCCTTTTGGAAACTTAAAAGCACTTCCAAGGATGCAAGGTCAAGCTAATAACTATAAATTAGCACATTTAGTAGTTAAATTTCTTTTTGGAATGTTATAATTAGTTAAGTCTTTTCAATAATAGAGGTGAATGGTGTGGAAAGCAAAATAATGAAGTGATGATGCAAACTATAAGGTAGGAAAGGAATTTGGGAGTCACATAAGGAAAAGAATCAAAAAGGGATAGAAGTATGAAAATTTCCAGTGTCACAATTATGCCCCAATTTTGACCTTCTGTTAAGACCTGCGGAAGGGCAAAATGAGACATGCAATTTTCATGCAATTGTTTTTCCAATTTTAGCTCTCCTTTCTCCTCCCTAACCTATATATCACCCACACCACTCTCTCTTCTTTGTCTAGCTACCAAACTCTCAAATCTTCTCCATTCTCTCTACAAAAGTCTTTCTCTCTCTAAATTCTTTATACCTCTCATTCCAATAGGAATGAGAATTAAGCAAATGGTCAAGTGTGCTCAACCAAAGGGCAAAGTTCAAGTATTAGGTCACGGACAAAGAAACTAGGCAACGAATTATGAAGCGCCTTTTTTAATTTACTCGAAAGAAGGTAACCAATTCTAAACCCTTAGTTTGAAACAATTCATTGTGCCTAAATACTTTAACTTTGATGTGTTAGACAAATTAGGTTTAAGAGAAAGGGTTGAATATTTAGGTAGTAGAATTCAATGGGAGAAATTCTTGCACTTCAGCTTTATAATTTACGAAGAAATTACCCTCGATATCTTCACCTCCCTCTAAATTGAGTTGATTAACCCAATATAATCGTGTTTTTTGTAGTGGGGTAACCAAATGTGTTAAATTATGAAATTTTATGTGAAATTGGTGGATTCCTAGAATAAACCATCGTGGATCAACATTATGGATTTTGTGCTAAACATTATTAGACCGATCTAATGAGTTGGATAACTTCAACTCTAAAATGCCCACAATAATATAATTCGTAGTCCCGAACACTTGTTATTACAAAATTTCATGTGTCAAACAATGTTTAAAAAACTAAACCCAGCAAGTGTTCAGTTAAGGAGCTATTCATTTTGTGGTGTATTGATAATATCGTCTAAGGTTGCAAACCCACCCAAAATTTTAACACTCTTATTGCTACTCTAAAAAAGAGGAGCAATAAGCTTGGCATAGGATACTTAGTTTCGACTATCAACAACTATTATGGTGTAAATGGTGATGGACTAACTGTTCACTTTCCTAAGATTTGTAACACTAAACATTGGGCTAGAGCTGAGATCTTGGAAGTCCAAGGTATTAGACTCCGAGATATCAGCTTGAAATCTCATGTAAAGAATAGGGTAAGACAAGCTAGTTCTAGTTCAACACCACCACAACAAGAGGAGGAATCAACTAGTGAAGAGTCAGGAAGAGACATTTGGATGGGAGAAGGTACTGGAAGCAATTTCGAACACCAAAAAGGAAATTGCAGATAATGCTAAGGTGTTAAAGGAGATAGCGAGGGTGTAGAGACATCAACGCCGAGATGTCAGAAGCATTCACAAATACTTCACCGCTCAAGGCATAGAGAATCCACCTCTGACACCATTTCCATCACCACCTTAATCTCCATAATGAGTTTTTATGCTCTAACCCTTGTCTTTTTTATTTTTATTTTGTTATTATGTTTTCTTGCCATTTTGCTTTATTCCCACCTTATGTGTTATTTGTTTTTCTCATATTTAAGACAATGTGATGTCTTAGTGTGGTGAGGGTTGTGTGCATTGTATGTTTTTATTTCAAGTGTGAATTTTGCATGCTACATATTCAATCTTGTATAAGTTTCACGATGTCACTCGTGTGAGTATGCCAATGGCTAGGACTTAATGGAATTAGTTTAGCTTTGAACATAGTCTTCTATGTTGTAAAGATTTATTAGCTTTTGAAATTAGTGTCCTAGGTCGCTTTTGTTAAATTTTCATGTTAATTAGGATATGACATTAGCTCATTCACCTTAGGAATTTACCACATATATTTATAATTTTAGGTCAATTGAATAAGTAGCATCATTAATATCCTTTTCATGAGAATGATTAGCTAGAGAAATGAGGTAGGAAAGCAAGTGTGTATTTCTTAAACAAATAATTATTCTGCTGACCTTCAAGTTATGAATAGAGCTAGTAACCAGTTAAGAATGTGACCAAGCTGAGTAACCAAGGGACATTCACCACAAATGGTTGCCTTCACTTCAAAAGGATAAGAATGCATTGCAACCACGCCTATGAATAAAAACATGACCTAGTTGAGTAACCCAAGGACATTCATCACAAATGTTTGCCTTCACATAAAAAGACTAGGTCAATGTCAATAAATATTAACAAAAATAGTGTTTTGATAAATAAAACCTACTGATCTTTGTGAATAGCTTGAATTTTCATGAAAAGCTACTTAGGGATAGTTACAAATTTGATTGACCAAATAATTATCAATGTGTGTGTGCAAATGATGGGGAGTAAATGAATCTAACATTAAGGTCTTGATTAAAATGTACATTTATTCTGAAGTGCTTAGCCACAAATTTCATAAGTTAATATGTTAGAATAACTTGAACGTTTGTGTATGAAGTTAAATAAGTTTCACAAATTTCAATGTCATTGTACCATTATTGCATATGCGTGCTTATATATGTTATTGTTTGGTGTCTTTATGGTTTGGTTTGTTTTTGCTTTTTCTTAAGGACAAGTAAAAGTTTAACTGTGGGGATGTTGATAGTTATAGGTTGGGTAATTTAGTGTGTTTTTAGTTGTTAATTAGATGATATGTGCTTGTTTAGGTTTAAAATTATATTAGTAGTATGATTATGTGTTTGTGTTTTTGGAGTGTTATGTGGTTTAGATCATGTTATTAGGCTTTAATTTTGTGTATTTGAGGTGATTTAATGAGTTTGTTAGTGTTTGAGACCAGGTAAAGAAGATCAGAGAAGATTTAGAGAAGTGCAGATGAGGAACAAAGGCCAAGATTGTGACATGCCAGTCACGATCGTGACAGAAGCAACCAGCATAAGCCACGATCATGACTCATTAGCCAAGATCACGACAGAAGAAAAATAAGACCAGGCCACGATCACGTCAAAAGCCTAATTTCAATTGCCACGATCGTGAGTCATTGGCCATGATTATGGCAAGCATAACAATAAATGTGGGGACTACTTCTAAACTCAACTTTTTGAGTGTTATTTCAAACACTTTGGCATGGGTAAAACCTAGTTTTTACCTTAAATGGAAAAAGGATATAAAAGGAAAAGAAAGAAGCTCTAAAAAGAGAGCCTCCATTTACTACATTTAGAAAGAAGCTAAGGAAGAAGGGAGAAGAAAAGAGAAGAGGAGAGAGGAAAAGGGAGCTTTTATAGCTGCTGCTACCATTCTAGTCCACTCCAAGTTGTATTTCTCCTTCCATCTTATTATTTCTTTCATTTTGATGTATAAGATGGATGTGATGATGATGAATTTGGGTTTAAGGATGTTCTAAACTCTTTTAGGGATTTGTTCTTGAATCAATGTTAATTTGGTTACTTTTGATTTTAATGATTTAGGTTTCATGATTTTTTGTTGTATTTGCATGCTTCGGTAATAAATCGAGAGAGTAAACAGATAACAAATTGATTAGATTGGGTAATGAAAATTAAACAATGTAATAGATCACGTAAACAATCAAATTGGTAATTTATACAAAGAGAGATCTTGCGTGAGGACCCAATTGTCTATTAGAGTGCCTAAGATCTAATTGGATGTATGGGTTATTTGTTAATTAAGAGATTGCTAATTACATAATGCAATTCAATTAGCATTTAAGATTAGGGTTAAATGATTATAACTCTAGAGAGAGTAATCACGCTTTGAATTTCTAAGACTAATATCAGAATAACTCAAAAGTGATTAAGTTAGCATTAGATGATATGATAAATCCCCTTCTCTTATAATTGGTTAATCTTTTTTGTGTGAATTTCAATTGTTAATAGGTTGCACTCAATTTTGATTTCTTTATGTTAATTTTACAATTTCATTATCAATCTATCCATATTCAATTGCTTAATTTTCTACTTATTTTTATTTTCATTGTAATTCCACTTTTATGACTTAAACATATTAGGATTCTATTAATTCACTAATCCTCGTGGGATCGACACCTCATATACTACACTATGACCTGTGCTCTTGTAGAATATTAAAGGATTTATAAAATTAAAACTTGCTCAACATCCTACTAGTGTTAGGTTGGGTAATCCTCCTCTATTTGGTTTAGCTCACTATAATCACCTATTTTGAATCTCCTTTTAGTAGTCACCTAAGTCTTTTTTGTTTTGGAGCATCCAGGTTTTCAGCTATACATTACAATCACTTAGCCCTCAAAAAGGGAGCGTCTTTCATCCATTCTCATGATGGGGATAATTTTGGGAGATCATTTGAGACCTCCATAAAGATTCATATACGAGCAAAGCTTACACCTTTTACATTGGTCATGGTTTCATCCAAACACAAGGGTTTACTAATAGAGCTCCTAACTAACCCTTGGTAGTTTAGTATTCTAAGGGTATATTATGGATGCAAGCGTATATAGGAATCTGTTTATGTTTTAAATCGTCAAATGTGATCCCAAGTTTCTAACTTTAAAGACGTGATGGGTTATAGTTATAGTGCCAAGGTCCTATTTCAAGTATCTTTTAAGCTAGCACAAGAGAAGTGAATTTGAATAGAAAAATATTATCGTCATCTAATATCACCTCCTAAAGTCCCATATTTCTCCATTGTTCTATAGCCAAGAGTTTATGGCCTGAAAAGAAGGTCTCATGTCTATAAAAAAAACCCATAAGGGTTGCTTCCCATTTTTTCATACCTTCCTTGAGTTCCAGATTTGGAGTTCCTATAGTTCTTCCATAAGTTGTCTTTTGGGGGCAAATTTTAATTTTAAAACTTGGGGAGAAATCATTAATTACCTACCTTCAGGATTTCTGGTAGGGTTAATACCTTGGGGCTCTTCTTTTAAGTATTTCTTAAATGATTATCATATGTATAAGCTTAGAATTATGTTACTGTTAATTTTTGATTATGTTTTAAGTGTTTGTCCAGTTTAGAGCAAGAATTGGATCTTAATTTTATGTTTAAAGAGGTGTTTGATGTATTTGTGAGTGTTGAAAATCAAGAAATTAAAGAATGAACAAGATTAAGGAAGTTTGAAGGTGATACGATCATGTACAATTGAGCACGATTGTGCTAGAGAGTAATTCCAACATATATCATCTTTTCCAACTTGTGAGTTTTTTTTTTTGTCTTTTGACATTTTTAGGCTATTTTGAGAACCAAATTAAGTAAGGAAACCCTAGAAGCCTCAAGAACTATCTAAGAAAAAGAAAGACACCAAAAAACACAGTAGCCATTAAATCAAAGTGGAGATATAAAAAAGCATCTGAAAATTCCAACATTCCAGATCAAGGAGAAAATAGAGGTTTCATTCTTTTTTCCTTGTTTCTTGCATTATTATTGATATATAATTGGAATTCTAAGATGGTAAACATGTCTATAGAGTTCTAAACTCATATTAGGTATTATTTTGGATTTATTTTGTAACTTTATTCATTGTTGAATTCAATATATTTCTACATGTTTGTGATAATTGTTCATGCATAAAACTTGACATCAAATCTAGAGAGTAAGTTAAAATTCATTAGTGTTAGATTGTACAATGAGATATGGCATTTTAATAGACCTATAATTATCAAATTAATGTCAATTGAAGAGAGAACTTGGTTATGAAATTGATTATCTAATAGATTGCTTCAGATCTAATTGAATACGTTAGGAATAGTTTTATGAATTGAGTGATAGCAAATCTAGGAATTTTGAATTCAATTTAATTAATTATATCTTGAGAGAGAATAATCTAGGATCAAAAACATAAATTGAATTAACAAGACTAAAGGAACGAAATTGAGAAAGAATAGCTCCTAAATATTCAATATTGATCAATCTTAATTTTTATTAGTAACTCACCTATTAATTGTTTTGTTTTATAAATTATTTTAAATTATGTTCTTTAATTTTATTCAAATCATTTTCCTGTTACCTTAGACAAATTTAGGTTCAAATGTTAGCTATTGCATAATCCTCATAGGAACGATAACCTCTTATACTATATGATACGATTCGTATACTTATGGGTATTGAGAGTTTTATTATTATATTATAAAAGTTCTCAATAGGTTCTCCTATAATACTATTTGGCTCAACTTCTAAGGTCTTAAGGGTATGGGCCTAGAGAAGGGTGGAAGTTTGTGTTAGGTTTGTGTGCAGAGGGCTAGGGTTGGCTAAGGTTGTAGCTTTTGTAGGTTCTTTTCATAAATAGGGAAAGTTTTTATCTGACAATGACTTTATTTCTAACATTGCTAAGTTTAGTAGGAGGTTAATGATCGGTGTTTAAAATATAGGGTGAGAAAATGTCAAGGTGGGTAAGGAGTGAAGTTATAAGAAGAAGAAGAAGAAGAAGAAGAAGAAGAAGAAGAAGAAGAAGAAGAAGAAGAAGAAGAAGAAGAAGAAGACGAGCAAGAAGAAGTTCAAAATATTGGAGTAGGATAGAATAGTTAAGGAGGCCAAAGCTCAATAAGAAAAGTTTAACATAAGTGGAGTGTAATGAGGACTTAGAGTGGATCAGAGCTTGGAGTTGACAAGACCCTATATGGAATACATTTAATAGAAGAAAGATCTTCTCTCTGAATTTATTGTTCTTTATGCCACAATCTATGACTTATTTTTGTTACATCTTGTGAATCTCTAGATCTTCTTAAGTTTCTCTTTTCATATAAATATATGGTGCAATTAAGAGATATTTTAAATAATTTAAGATCACTCTTATTAATAAATTGAATTTTATTTGCCCAATTTATAATATTAAACCATTCAATTATATAGTAATGTAATTTGTATTGAATTAGGAATTTTTCATACAATAATAAGGTGGTAGTTGAAAACAATTATGATATTTATCATTTTAATTACAAACAATACATACTAAATCATTGATGGAGACAAACTTGATTATATTTTTATTTTAAAGACTTTTTTTGATAGCTAACCAAAAAATGAATTAGGTTTTTTTTTGAAATATTATTAAGAACCAAATTAAGTTCCTTCATGAAATATTATGAGAGCAATTCTATGACTGAGATATGAGTGTAGCTTGGTAAGTTAATCTCCAAAGGAAAGGAAACATCTAGAATAAACAATGAGCCAATCCCAAGATTCTTTTTAATGATCATTCGCACTTTTATTGATGCTAACAAACTAATACTCGTAACTGTTAAATTTATGAGTCTATACAGAATATCTAATTAATGTTAATAATCAAAGTATAATTAAGTTTTCCTTCCATTTCTTACAACGCACTTCAACTTATTCTCAATGATATCTTTAAATTTTAGAATATGTTTGAGAGTCTAATATGCATTAACCTTAGGTTTAACAGTAAATAAACCTTTTCCTTACACGAACATTTTCTTTGTAAGAATTTAATATGAATCCATTGAACTTATAATAATTCATAATTCACGGTCTGTAAAGAACTTTCATATTCTCTTAATAAAAGGGTTAAATTGGACCCTAAGATTTTAACCAAAATTTAACTTAAACCTTAACATTTCAATACGTACAGAAAGAACTTTAATATTTTATAAATGTTTAGAAAAGACCTTATTTTCACATTTCCATCAATCCTCCATTGAAAGAAATACAGGTAGCATTATTTATTATTGTTTTTATACCATATATGTATCCTATGTGGCAAAGACCTAAAAAAATAAAAAAAGATTTATATAGTCCTGCAATATTATTGAAGAAAAGAAAGAAAGAAATTAAAACAAAACACAACAAAATATGGCATTTGCTTACTTATGAAAAGTAAGTTCAATTCAAGCCTTACAAGCTCGAGAAGCTTAAAATCATCTATATCTAACAAATGTGTTAACTTCACTTATAACAAGATCGTACTTATTTTTGGTTTCTTATAGAATTTTCAGATCTATCACAACTTGATTGGTAGTTATAACTAGAAAAAGAAATCATGTTTGAGGTGAAAGAAATAAATAAGCTTTAAAGAGTAGTAGTTGCTAAAAATCTAAATACAATACAAATAATAGGAGAATTATTAGTTACTTTCATTATAATGATTACATGCATAATTTTCAAATTAGTAAACAGAAATTGAATGGTTTTTCTAATAGTGGATTTACATCTTAACTTCAAAATGGAAATAAAAATAAGAAGTAAAATGTTTGGCAGATTCTTAACGTCACGAGCAAATAATTAAATGATCAACTAAATAAGCTACACCCAAATAGAGAATTATTGAGAGAGAGGAACATATGACATGAGACGTACACAATTTTTATTTTTTAGGTCTTTGCCATTTATAATACAAATATAGTATGTGCCAACATCACTGTATCAAAATTAATATTAAAGATTATCCTCTCAATAATTTATCTTACTTTTTCATAGAATTGCAAACTTAGGGTGATGATTACATAGTATTGTTTTTTGAATTCAAATAATGAGGACCGTTTTATTGGAAAATAAACAACTTATAATCACTATTTAAAATCATTAAGTTTTTTTTTACTCTGGAGCAATAATTGAACTGCAATAATTAATATAAATGTAATAGCAATATTATTGTAAGGAAAAAAGAAAGAAATTAAAAAATACAACAACTGGGGCATCGCCTTATTGATGAAAAGTAAGTCCATTTCAAGCCTTATAAGCTTAAGAAGCTTAAAACCATCCATGTCTAACACGTTAACATCACTTACAACAAGATCCTATTTGTTTTCGTTTTCTGGTCAGATTTTCAAAGTTGCCACTGCTTGGTTGGTAGTTGTAACTAGGAAAAGAAGTCATGTTTAAGGTTAAAGAAATAATTGTGATTTAAAGAGTGGTGATTACTAAAAGTTTAAATACAATACAAATAATAGGATAAGTGATAATGATCATGAAAATTTTTCAAATTGGGAGACAAAAACTAGTTGGGGTTTCTAATAATGGATCAACATCTTAACTTTAATATGGAAACTAAACTAAGAAGTAAAATCTCACATAGATTCTAAACTTCAAGCATATGTAGAAAGAAACAAAAACATTGAACAATAGGCAAGCAATTAAATGACCAACTAAATAGGCATACACCCTAATAAGGAAGGAAGGAGAGAGAGCAGCATATGACATAAGACTTACACAAATTTTTATTTTTTAGGTCTTTACCACTTAGAATAGAAATATAACATGTGCTAACATCATTGTATCATAATTAGTAGTAAAAGATTATCCCCTCAATAATTTATCCTACTTTTTCATTAAATTGTATTCATATAGTCGTAAAACTTAGTATGAAGATCACACAGTATTGGTTTTTTGGATTCAAAGAATGATGAACATTTTAATGGTAAGTAAACAACATAAAATCACACTTTTATGTAAAAAAGTTATTTTTTTTAGTCTAGAGCAACAGTCGAACTTCAAGAACTGATATAAATGTAACTGTAATATTATTGTAGAAAAGAAAGAAAGAAAGACATAACAATACATAGCAAAATAAGGCATTTGCTTACCAATAACAAGTAAATCCATTTCAAGCCCCATAAGTTTAAGAAACTTAAAATCATCCATGTCTCACATGTTAACATCACTTATAACAAGATTATACTTGTTTTTGTTTACTCATAACATTTTCATTGATTTCACTGATTGACTGGTAGTTGTAACTAAAAAATAAATCATGTTTGAGGTTAAATAAATAGCTGAGATTTAAAGAGTGGTGATTGCTAAAATTCTAAATATAATACAAATAATAGGAGAATTATTAGTAACTTTCATGTTAATGATCATATGCACAATTTTTCATAATGGTAGAAAAAACTAGATGGTGTTTCTAATAGTGGATAAATATCTTAATTTTAAGATGGAAATTAAACTAAGAAGTAAATATTTCACAAGTTCTTGACTTCAAGAATATGCAGAAAGAAACAAAAAAACTACATAAATAGGAAAAAATTAAACGACAACTAAATAGGCGTACACCCAAATAAAGAAAGTATGGAGAGAGAGAGAGGAGCATATGACAGGATCTATACAATTTTTTATTTTCTAGGTCTTTACCATTTATAATAAAAATATAGCATATGCTACATCACTGTGTCAAAATTAGTAACAAAAGATTATTTTCTTAATAATTCATCCTACTTTTCCATTTAAATGTGTTTGTGTAGTCATCAAACTTAGGATCAAAATCACATAGTATTGTTTTTTGGATTCAAACAATAATGATAATTTTAATGGAAAATAAACAACATAAAAACACCCATTTAAAATAACAATGTTCTTTTAGTTTGGAGCAACAATTAAATTGCAAAGACTGATACAAATGTAACTACAATATTATTGCATAAAAGAAAAAGAAATAAAAAATATAGAAAAATGGGGCATTTGCTTATTGATGACAAGTAAGTCCATTTGAAGCTCCACAAGCTCAAAAAGTTTAATACCACCTATGTCTAACATGCTAACATCACTTATAACAACATCATACTTGTTTTTGTTTTCTCGTAGCATTTCCAAAGTTGTCACTGCTTGATTGGTAGTTATAACTAAAAGAAATCATGTTTGAGGCTAAAGAAATAATTGAGATTGAAAGAGTGGTGATTGCTAAAAGTCCAAATATAATAAAAATAATAGAAGACTTATCAGTAACTTTCATGATAATGATCATATGCACAATTTTTCGGGTTAGTAGACAGAAACTAGATGGTGTCTCCAACAGTGGATCAATATCTTAACTTCAATATAGAAATTAAACTAAACAGTAAAATCTTTCATATATTTTTAACCTAAAGCATATGCGAAACAAAAACATTGCATAAATAGGCAAAACATTAAATGATCAACTAAATGGGTATACACTTAAACAAATGAAGTATGGAGAGAGAGGGAGACAAGAGCATATGACATGAGACCCGTACAATTTTTTATTTTTTAGGTCTGTAACACTTAGAATACAAATATAGTATACGCTACATCACTATATAAGAATTAGTAGGAAAATATTATCTTCTCAATAATTTATCTTACTTTTTCATTGAAATGTGCTTGTGTAGTCATTAAACTGAAGATGACGATCACATAGTATTATTTTTTGGATTCAAATAAGATGACCATTTAATGGAAAATAAGCAACATAAAATCACTCTTTTAAAATAACAATGTTTTTTTTATTCTAGGGCAACAATAAAACTATAAGAATTGATACAAATGTAACTACAATATTATTGTAGAAAAGAAAAAAGAATTAAAACATAGCAAAATGGGGCATTTGCTTATTAATGACAAGTAATTCCATTTGAAGCCCCACAAGCTCAAAAAGAGTAATACCATCCATGTCTAACATGTTAACATCACTTATAACAAGATCATACTTGTTTTTATTTTCTCATAGCATTTTCAGAGTTGTAACTGCTTGATTGGCTGTTGTAACTAGAAAAAAAAAGTCATGTTTGAGGTTAAAGAAATAACCGAGGTTTAAAAGAGTGGTGATTGACAAAAGTCTAAATACAATACAAATAATAGGAGAATTATTAGTTACTTTGATGATGATGATGATCATATGCACAATTTTTGGACTGGTAAACAGAAATTAGATGGTGTTTCTAATAATGGATCAACATCTTAATAGAAATTATATTGTGTTTCTAATAACGGTTCAACATCTTAACTTCAACATGGAAAAAACTAAGAAGTAAAATCTTTCACGCATTCTTAACGTCAGATATATATAGAAAAGAACAAAAACATTGAACTTATAGACAAACAATTTAAAGACCAAATAAACAAGCATACACTTCAATAAAAGAACTATGGAGAGAGAGGAGCATATGACATGTGACATATAAAATTTTTTATTTTAATGTCTTTGTCAATTAGAATACAAATATGGTATGGGACATAAAAAATAAAATACAAATATGGTATGGGATTAGAATACGAATATGGTGTAGGACATTAAAAATAAAATACAAATATGGTATGGGACCCAAAAATTTAATAAATAATGTCACATATTTTTTTAACAGAGTGTTAATGAAGATGTTAAGTCAAAGTCCTTTTTGAACGTTTGTGAAATGCTAGGGTTTTTTTTCTTTATATATGTTGAAACATTTGAGTTAAAATTAAAATTTTGTTAAAACTTTAGGGTTCAATTTAACTCTTTTTACTTATTTTTTTGTTAAAGAGAACCTTATTCATCGTTTTAATAGAACTTAATGTAATATGTAGCACAAATATTATTACGTACTTAGGATCAATCATGAAAGGATTAAAAATGAAGGAATGCGGAATACCTAATTTCAGTTCCATCTCATATTCTGAAGTAGTTTTCAGCCACCAAACGAGCTCCAATCTCCTAAGACCTTTATGGAAATTGTTCACTGACATGTGGTCTAGGCCTTTATACAGTTTTCTCAATACGCAAGCTCTCTTAGCAGGTCAGAGATTCTGTATACTTGCGATTAATATGAAAAATTGTAGGAGACCATAACCTATTTGTCTAGCTTCCATATCGGGCTTCCCTATCACAAGGCCGATATGGACTAGGTCTACACTAAAAGGGATCCATTTTCTACCCAGACTTTGACCCATTAATCTAGATCATTTATTAGGCCACTTTATTACCCTTATCTGGATCAAATTACATAATTTAACCAATAATTTATTGAAAAACCAAAATTACAATTAATAACTATCCACTTTAACGTAAAATCACAAAATTGTCCTCAAAGGCAAAATTGTCTTACAATCTCCCCCTTGGACAATTATTAATTACAGTTTTAATCAAGTTCAAAACCGTTTGAAAATCCAGTTAAGTTACGCTATTGTATTGGTACCAAAAGTTTTAAAAAACATTTGATCCAAAGGTAATAAAAGTCCTACATTCTGTCCTGCAAGGCTTTCGATACTGAAAAATATTAGACACATGTGTCATGTGTGACACAGGTCCAATATAATCACAAATACCTAATACCTCACTAACATGAATGGGAAAATAGAGTGTGGCAGACTACGATGATATCTTTATGATCTAATATGTATCATCTTCTTCTATAGGTCTCGATTTCTCTAAATTTATGTTAAACTGCATGTGCTAAACTGTAGCAGAGAAATCCCATTTTCTCTCACCGTATGCTAAACAACATTAGAGAAAACTTGTTTCCTCTTACCAAATGTTAAACAACATTAGAGAAAACATTTATGTTCTCTAACCGAATGCTAAACAACATTAGAGAATCTTTCTGGGTTTAAAACTTATATCCCCCTATGTCATATGAAACTTTAAGGATATCCATATAAACTTTATGTTTTTAATGACATAGGCTTAAGGTCAATCTTTATAAATGCCCAATGACCTTTAAAATGCTTAAGATCAACATAAATCTTAAGACTCCTATATGTATTATGACTATATGCAAAACAACTATTACTGAGGATAAAAATATGATCATCTTTACTAACAAATAATCATAATGTCATAATACAACAAAATATACAAACATTTAAAGAGCAAAATACATCGATCCCTAACTACTGCTGCCTAAGGACTTCAATATGCCTATACTAGTACATGTCTAGTAAAAACTAGTAGGTAAAGTCCTTTAGTCAGGGGATTAGCTAACATCTCCTCAGTACTAATGTGCTCCACTTCAACATTATCCTTTTGGATCAGCTCCTTTATGTTCAAATACTTGACCTCCAAATGCTTAGACCCCATGATACTCTTATTGTTGTTACTGAACAACACTACAGCAAGATTATCACAGTACACTATATAGGTATAGCAATTAAATCCACCATAGACAACTCATAAATAAAGTTTCTGAGCCAAACCACTTATGTAGCAACTCTATAATATGCAACAAACTCTATATGCATGGTCGAGGAAGTAACCAGTGTCTGCTTGACACTCTTCTACAATATCGCACCATTTCCCAACATGAAAATGTATCCTAAAGTGGACTTGCAATCATCTAGACACATAGAAAAATCAGAGTCCGTATACCCTATGAGGTTCAAATTGTTGACTTTCCTGTATGCTAATGTATAATCCTTGTTACCCTTTAGGTATCTCAACACCTGTTTGACTGGATTCTAATGGTCCATACTAAGGTTAGCCAAATATCGACCTAGAATTCCAACAACAAATGCAATGCCCGATCTAGTGCACACTTGGGCATACATCAGGCTACAAACAGCACTAGAATATGGAACATTCCTTATAGCCTCTCTCTCAACCTCATTCTTTGGACACTGTGCTAAGGATAATCTCTCTCTATGAGAGATAGGTGCTACAACAGTTCTACATTCAGCCATATTAAACCTTTATAGCACACGCTCAATGTATGAGCTTTGCGAGATGCTTAACGAGTGCTGAGATCTGTTTCGGTGAATCTGTATACAAAGGACCAAATCCTTCATATCAAAATGTTTGTTCAAAAGTTGCTTAACTTCATACAACATGGTAAAATCATTTGATGCGAGCAAGATATCATCGACATATAATAGTATAAAGATGACCTTGCTCCCCCTGGCCTTATAGTATAAGCATCTTTTGATTTTATTTTTCACAAAGCCGAAAGAGATCAAAACCTCATCAAACTTTAGGTGCCACTGTTTGGAAGCTTACTTTAAACCATATATTGATTTATTTGACCTGCATACCTTGTCAGTTGCATCCTGATCCTGAAATTCTTCAGGTTGCTCCATATAGACCTCCTCGTAAAGGTCACCATTTAGGAAAGCAGTGTTCATGTCCATCTGATGTAGCTCCATATCATAATGAGCTACTATTCCTATAATCATTCTAAATGCATCCTTCAAGGACACAGGAGAGAAGGTAACATTGAAGTCAACTCGTTCTCTCTAAGTGAATCCCCTGGCAGATATACGCACCTTATGTTGGCCCCCAAAATATTTTTGTTGAGTTAAGCGTGATATTTTATGGAATTTAAATTTTTGCCTTAGAATGAATGGAGTTGTTAAGCATGATTTAAATAAATTATGAAGTCATGATAGATTTATTATTGGAGTTTATTTATTTCAATATTAGTAGGATTTTATTTCACTAGTTAGTGAAATTAATGCATTAAGAATAAATTGAGGGCATTTTTGGCATGTCACTTAAGTTTAGAAAGCAAAAAGCATTAAAGGAAGGGTAAAGTGGACTTTTAGCACTCATTAAGGGTAGAATGGGAAGAGGAAAATGTTGTCTTGTAAATTAGAAGACCCAAAACGTGAATGAATGAAAGAAGGAAAGAAAAACATGAAAGAGAGAAAGAAAGGAGAGAGAGTCAGCCATTAGAGAGAAAAAGAAGAAGAAAGGTTAACATTTAATCTTTTCCAAGAGTGATTTTGAGGTGTTTAAAAAGAGAAAAAGAAAGAGGAAGAGAAGAGCTTCCATTTGAGCCAAACATCTCTTTGTTTGGTGAAGATTGAAGGTAAGCCCAATTTTAATCCTTTGGATTTTTTGGAAGGGTTTTGGTTCATGAAGCTTAGGAAATATATGGGTTTAAGTATTCTAGAATCAATTTTATTGAATATGCTTGTTGGGTTCTCAATTTGGGTTCCTATTGAATTGGAATTTTGCCAATGTTGAAGGAAATCAAGTAAGGCAAGAGGAGCAAGAGAAGGGGCATTTTTAAGCAAGTTTCCAAGAAAGAAATTTAGGTGGGTTACTTGTTTATAGTTGAGCTAATGACCTATAAGAAATTTTCCAAATTAATAAAGTTATATGATTTCAATTGCTTTATAAATGTTGCATTTATTGCTTCTTAAATGATTTAAGAAATTGCTACATGTTTGGTCTATGAATCTTGATGATGATTTGTGAAATGATGATGAAAATTGTATTTGAAAAATATCATGCTTATGGAAATCATAATTTCGAAATGTTTAAAATGTTACAAATATGAAATTCATGTTTGTGTGGGTTTGTGGTGGTTCATCATGTTATGTCATATGAACGTTGACCATGTTAAAGGCTTCTCTCCCTTGCCCACTAGTGACATGAAGCTCCTTCACGGACTCCTTCATGTTTACCGGAGATTCACAAAAACTCCCTCATGTTTACCAGAGATTCGTAAGAACTCCCTCATGTTTACCGGAGATTTGTAAGAACTCCCTCATGTATATGGACTACCTAAACCATTATGAGTGCTTAAGTTGTTTATGATATGTTGACAAGATTAATGAATACATGTCTTATGTTTTTTATGATGTGTTTGACAAGGTTGAGAATTGGGAAATGCATGTTTTATGGTTACAAAACAGTTTACTGTAGAAATGGATATTAATTGTTTTGCTTGTTTCTCTGCTATAAACTTGTTACCCATGAGCTTTTAAGCTCACTCCCATTCCTCTCCATATCCAGGTAAAGAACAAGAGATCGAGTCATTGAGAGTCAACTCATCACTCCGAATCTGAATAGTTTTGTTTTTAAGTTTGTGTAGGAATATTCAAGACTTTAGCCGCATTTCAAGTATCAAACATATGTATATTTTGTATTTTTGGATTATGAGACAAATGATGTATTTGGTCTTGAAATGCCCATTAAAGCTTTGTAAAACTCTTTTATTTTAATGTTATTGAAATATACTTATGTTTTGCTTATGATTTTCCAAGTTTTCACATTGCATTTTCAAGCATTTATAGGGGTAAAATTTGTGTTCTGACTTCAGGGGCAAAAACTGTATTAATGTAGGCTTATTTAGGTAATTTTGTCTTCTTAGAAGTTGTAGTTTATACTTTTAGCTATCCAATGATATAAAGTGTAATTTTTCGAGATCAGAGATGGGAGATATGCCTCTTACAAGTTAGTGATACTGCACAGGGTGCATGTTGGACACTTTATAGCCTTGTTCTTTACTTGAGTTAATAGAAAAACAATACTTTGGTGTCTTGAATTTGGAAGAATTAGTGTGATAAGTTAGTGATGAAATGAAGGTGATAAAAGGAGTTGAACATGTGCAGAAATTTTTGATGAATGTGCATAAGTTTGAATGTTATGTTTTTAGGTTGATGATCAATCATAGATTATGATTTGGTTTTAAATGATATTAAATTAAAATGGAGTTGAAAATGACAAGGAAAATAAGTTAGAAATGATAAATATGTATAAGAAGGGTCATAGGTAACTTGTAGGAGTTAGAAATCTAGAATTTGACCTGTAAATATCCATTGGGCAGACCTTCTCAAGAATTATAATGTTTTAGCTCAGTTTATGTCCATTTGAGGGAAATATGTCCGCTAAGCGGACATTCTTGAGACAATTATGAAAATGTGAAAAATTTGACCCTCAAAATGGTAAAATCTCTCTTCGGGATCTTCACAGAATTTGTAGAACTCGAAGTCCTCTTCGAAACCATGTTTAAATGACCTTGATCTGACATCTATAGTGAAAGTTATGTTTTTTGTCCTAAATCATGTACATTTATAAGTTGTGGGCCTATCTTTGCTTATCTATGATACATTTAAGCTTGAATGGAACTTGAATGTACTTAGTTTGTTATAGAAATAAGAGATAAATTCAGTGATATGTTTAAGGTGATGATTGAGGATATGAACATAAGAATGAATTGTCATATGCCAAGTGCTCAATTATGGAAATTATGGGATATTATAAAAATAAAGATGAACCTATATTGACTAATGAGGTTCCGTTATAAGAACCCTATAGAGTGTTGCGCACACGTTTAATGACTCTCGAGTTAGATTTTGAAAATGGGCTCTAACACATTAAACTGCTCAACCTGACCCTGAGTGTCATTCTTGGTCTTAAATAGCCACTTGCAACTAACAGGCCTGCAATGTTGAGGTAAATCAATGAGCTCTCATACCTTATTATACCTCATAGATTGCACCTTGTCCTTCATTGCTTCCCATTACCTATCCGCATAGGGTCCAGAAATGGTCTCTAAAAAAGTAGCTAGATCCTTAACATGTCCATGTCATAGTCTTACTCACCCAGATAGACTATGTAATCAGATGAGATAACAGGTCACCTCTCCCTGGTGGATCTGCATAACTGCACAGGCTCTTGTACCTCAGAAACCTCTTCCTGAATAGGTGTACATTCCTGTACTTGTCAGGCATGGTACTTGGGCCTTCCTCCACTAGAGCTGACTGTATGAGTGTTAGACTCCATTTTTTGAGTCTAACTCGAGAGTCATAAAACATGCGCATAGCACGTTGTAGGGTTCTTATAATGGAACCTCATTAGTCAACATAGGTTTATCGTCATTCTCATAATATCCCATTATTTCCATAATTGAGCACCTGACATATGACAATCCATTCTTATGTTTATATCCTCAATTGTCACCCTAAACATATCACTCAATTTATCTCTTATTTCCACAACAACCTAAGTACATTTCAAGCTCCATTCAAGCCTAAGTGTATCATAGGAAAGCATTGATAAGCCCACAACTTATAAATGCACATGATTTGGGAAAAAAGTATAACTTTCACTATGAATGTCGAATCAAGGCCAGTCAAATATGGTTTCAAAGAGAATTTTGATTTCTACAACTTCTATAAAGACCCCAAAGAGAGATTTTATCGTTTAAAAGGTTAAAATTTTCATAATTTTATAATTACCCTGAGAATGTCCGCTTAGTGGACATATATCCCTTCCAATAGACATGAACTGAGTTGGAACGCTGGAGTACCCAAGAAGGTTAGCCCAGCGGACATAAAGTCCACCCAACGGACATTTACGGGTTAAATTCTAGATTTCCAACTCATACAAGTTACCTATAACCCCTCTTATGCATATCTATCATTTCCAACTTATTTCCCTCATCATTTTCCATTCATTATCACTTCTATTTCAACTCAATATCATTAATAACCAAATCATGATCTATGTTTAATCATCAACCCAAAAACATAACATTCAAACCTATACACTTTCATAATAAATTTTTGCACATGATCACATAAATACAACATCAACCATGTAAATACATTCTTCAATAATTCAACACACATTCAACTCCCTTTATCACCTTCATTTTATCTCTAACTTATCATACTAATTCTTCCCATTTCAAAACACCATAGAACTCATTTTCTGTTAACTCAAGTAAACAAAAAGGCTATAATGTGTCTAGCATACAACCTGTGCAGAATCACTAACTTTTAAAAAGCATAACTCTCAACTTCAAAATCCAAAAGTTAAAAACTTTATATCAATGGAAAGATAAGAGAATAAACTACAACTACCAAGAAGACAACCCTATCCAAATCAGTCTAGATTAATACAGTTTTTCCACGAAAGTTAGAATACAGATTTTACCCCTATAAATGCTTTAAAATTCAATGCAAAAACTTGGAAAATCTTGAGCAAAACATAAATATATTGCATTAACATCAAAAGGAAATAGTTTTAAAAAGCTTTAATGGGCATTTCAAGCCAAAAATACATCATTGGAACTTATAATACAAAATACAAAATATACATGATGAGTAATACTTGAAATGTGGATAAAGCCTTGTGTTTTCATAAGCTAACTTAAGTATAAAATGTAGACTTGGAATGATGCCTTGACTCTCTATCACTCGATCTCTTGCTCTTCACCTGGAGATGTGGAGGAATGGGGTGAGCTTAAAAGCTCATGGGTAACAAGTTTATAGCAGAGGAACAAGCAAAATCATTGAAAATATTCCTTGCCATAGTAAATCGCATTGAATCCATATAATATGTACTTCTTAAATTTTCAAGCTTATCAAACAATTCATAAATAACATAAGTCATATATTCATCAAACTTATCAACAAATCATAAACATATAAGCAATGGAATATCCCAAACCCACATAATGGTTTTGTGTAGTCCATAAATAGAATGGACCCTTTTGGGTAGTCTATAAACATGAGGGAGTCCGTGAAGGACCTCTATGCCACTAGTGGGCAGGTGGGAGAAGCCTTTAACAGTGTGCACGTGATATAACAGAATGGACCACTACAAACCTACACAAACATGAATTTCATATCTTGTAAACATCTTGCACAAAAGGCACATTTCGGAAACATGATTTCCATAAGCATGATATTTTTCAAATACAATTTCCATTATCATTTCATAAATCATCATCAAGATTCATGTACCAAACATGTATCAATTACTTAAATCATTTAAGAAGCAACAAATGCAACATTTATAAAGCAATTGAAATCATTTAACTTTATTGATTTGGAAAAATACTCATGGCCCGTTAACTCAACTATAAACAAGTACCCACTTTGATTCCTTGCTTAAAACCTTGTTTAAAAATGTCTCTCCTCTTGCTCCTCTTGCCTCTTTTGATTTCCTTTAACATTGGCAAAACCCTAATTCAATAGGAATACAAATTGAGAACCCAAAAGGCATATTTACTAAAAATTGATTCTAGAATATTTAAACTCATGCATTTCCTAAGCCTCATAAACTAAAACCCTTCCAAAAATTCAAAGGATTAAAAATGGGCTTACCTTGAATCTTCACCAAACAAAGAGATGTTTGGCTCAAATGAAAGCTCCTCTTCCTTTTTCTTTTTCTCTTCTTGAACAACCTCAAAATTACTCTTAAAAGCTAAGAAAAGATGAAACCCTAACTTGCTTCTTCTTCTTTTCTCTCATATGGCTAAAACTCTCTCACTTCTTTCTTTCTTGTTCACGTTTTTCACTCTTCTCTCCCTTCATTCACGTTTTTCATCTTCTAACAACCAAGACAACACTTTTCCTCTTCCAAATTTACCCTTAATGAGTGCTAAAAGTCATTCCTACCCTTCCTTTAATGCTTCATGCCTTTTATACTTAAGTGACATGCCAAAATTGCCCTCAATACATTCTTACTGCTTTAATTTAACTAACCAGTGTAATAAAATCCTACTAACACTGTAATAATTAACTAAACTCCAATAATAATTTTATCATGACCTCAAAATTTATTTAAAACATGCTTAACTAAACAAAAAAATTTAAGGGTCCAATAATGAAAGGCAGGTGCAAAATAATCGTTGTATCTGTCTAGTTAACTTCTAGAGGATGTGAGGATCCTCCCTCATCATAGACATTGAATTCTAGGAACTTTACTGTTTTTGATTCTACTATTTTAGCCCCTCGCTCTTTACAGTAGAATTCATAGCCCTTAGAGTGGTTGGGATAACCCACTACATAGTAACGAGTTGATTGAGGTTGCAATTTACTCTCATAAAGATTATAAAATCTCACATTAGCAGGGTAGCCCTACACACGAATGTGTGCAAGGCTTGGCTTCCAGCACTTCCAAAGCTCAAAAGGCATCTTTGACACTGGCTTGCTCGGGACTCTATTTAAGATATATAAAGTCGTCTTGATGGCTTCACCCCAAAGGTATTTAAGTAGGTTAGTCCTGCTCTGCATTGACCTCATCGTATCCTTTAGGGTGCGATTACACTTTTCGACCACACCATTGTCAGCCCCCTGAAATTTTTTCCATTAACTTAAGCATAATAGCTTATGGAATAAATGCATGAGAAGAAATTGAGAGTATTTTCGGTATATAG
>JANZXR010000172.1:33703751-33716707 GCA_027575705.1 Erythroxylum echinodendron | reverse complement strand
ATAATAATATTTTAATTAATGAAAAAAAATTTAATTAGTTAAATTTTAATTAATAATAATATTTTAATTAAATATAATGTAATTAATTAAGTAATACTAATAATTTAATTAACTATATTGTAATTAATTAATTAATTATAATATTTTAATTAATTAATAATTATATTTTAATTAATTAACTAAGTAATAATAGTAATAATAATTTAATTACAATTTTAATTAATTAATTAATTAAAATATTTTCATTAATAAATAATAATATTTTAATTAATGGATAGTTATATTTTAGTTAGTTATATTTTAATTAAATATAATTAATTAATTAATTAATTATTAATAATTTAATTAGTTATATTGTAATTAATTAATTAATTACAATATTTTGATTAATTAATGATAATCATACTAATAATAATAATAATATGATGATGATGATGATGATGATGATGATGATGATAATAATAATAAGATAAATAATTAAGTAACACATTAACAATTATAATTATAATAATTATAATCATAATTACATTTGCTTATCATGATAATTAATAATAACAACAATTCGTGGAATAGCCTTGTTGTCTTAATCATAATGCCTACCAACTATGAAAACAAAAAGAACTTGAATATGGATTGCAAATTTAATGAATCATGTTTATGTATTCTTAGTCTTACTTAATTGTTTCATTTTAGTTTAAGTTAAGCGGCAATGATTGTCAGGTGAATTCAGAAGACGGAATCTATTGGATAACTCTTGATTAGAACTATAACAGCAAAAAACAACAAGATCATGAAAGCGTCCATTATACATCTCATTCATCATCCCCCTACAGATCCTAATAACCAAAAAAACACCCCCTACATAAAGATAAGGTAAAGAACAAAAACTATTTGCAGCAGAAGGCAAGATCAAGGGAACTAAATGCAAAATGATGCCCATCCAATGATACATATGCAGCAACTACATTGCTGGGTCTGCTACTTCATATTGCATAAACTTTTGAGCAAGATCAACGAAACAATCAAGTTAACGAATCTTCGAAAGCCAGTTACACATGCTTTTGCTTTCTCACCACCCAAAGTCGTAGGATATATCCAACCAGGAGGCAATGGCCGGCAGAGTTTGCAACTACATTATCAACTATGCTTCTCATGTATAGTGAAAGAAAACAGCTTATTGTACAGTAATGATCAGTCCTTATGGAAACTCAGAAAAGAAAGAGGAGCAGCAACATGAAAACTGAGATTAAATTAGAAAGAAATAACGTAACAGTTACAGTTACAGTTTCAACAGAATAATACCCATGATCTACATAATCTCCCATGAACAAATAATTTGTATCTGGACACTACTATAGATACAACAAAGGATAGACAATGAACTTGTAGTTTTTGGATAAAATCAACTCTTATCTAAATTATGCAAAGGACAGATACTACATAAAATTGCACATTCCAACAATTAGGAAATACCTTTCCTCCAATACGAAATAGCTCAGCGAGATCATGGAATTGACCATGGATATCACCACAGAATGTAACAGGGCGCTAAACAGGCTGCATCAGTCAAGTAATATAGATCTATTATCATTGAAGATTTATGGCATAACATAAAATCAAAACAGGGATGATAATCTAAGCACCACCTAAAATAGAAATCATAAAACCATCACTATCAAATAAGCCCAGAAAATCCAGATTAAAACCAAATTTCAATCCAAACACCTGCGTTAACAGTGCAAAATTATATGAACAGTCAAAGAACAAATTTAACCATACAGACTAGTATTTCTCTGGCGTAGCAGAAAACTTTCGATAGCAAAAGTTTCCTGAGAAACTCTTAGCTCACCTTCCATCCTTTCACCCAGAAAATGATTGCATACCCATATACATAACTAAAAGGGATGGGGGAAGGGCATGTAAAACAATGACAGAGGGAGTACCTGAACGTTACTCTCATCCATCAATATCTCCTTAGCCTTCTCACTCAAGCCCCTTACCTGTATCAAGAAAAATCATCATTACCTCAATATCTTGGATAATGTATCACGCAAAGGACATTCTGTAATATCAGGCTCATGGCAAGCTATTACAAAGCACAAGGCAATACTCTAACAACCCCACCAGTCATCGCCTTTACTTGTTAAACAGCAAACTAAATGATATTGCAACTACACCATTGCAGGCATCCCTTAAAAAAATCATATACTTCAACATCTCAATATCAACCCTTAAATTTGCATAACAGATACATGATACAAAAGAAATCAGTATTGCTCAGTTTTTCCAGGATCACATTGTACAGACAAAAATCAAAAATCAAACAAGGCAAAAGTTCCAAGCCAAGAGTAAAGTCTGGAGATCTTAGGAGAGCATTTAAAAGCTATAAATTTGCTCATAAAATCGACATTCACTTAGTTAAGGTACCTAAATTCAAATTCTCGAGTTTTTTATAAAAGATCAAACCTTTTAAATACCCTTATATTGGTTGAAAATCTGAATTACAAAATCACACTCCAAAAGACAATCTACCATTTAAAGTCACACGCATTAACGGATCTGATTCAGTTTCACAAACTAAGGTTTTCTAACCCCACAAATCCCGTCTCCAAAAGAACAGATGTTTTCCCTGAAATGAAACAAAAATAAAAAATTCAAACTTTCCCTCCGATCAGGTCGATCCACCCCCAATTCACATTTCTAACAAACAACACAACTGAAATGTAAAGGCCATAACGAACTCCTACCTCTCTGATTGAAGATAAAGAGACGTCCGCCTGTCGCGTGAAGAGCGTGCTGCGTGAGTGAGGTGCTGCGTGAAGATAGGAGACGCTGTGTGAAGATAGGAGACGGTGCGTGAGTAAGGTCTGCGTCAGCTATGGGTTGTCTAAAGAGAAAGAGGGCGTGTTGAGTTTACTCCCAGCTGCGTCAAATAGGTGAAGAGGAGGGGGGAGGCTGTCTTTTACCTATTCCTTAATTTAAGGAATACGTAATCTTTAACAACGTTATTCCGGGACTCCTCCACCAAACAGCTTGTAATAGTTTAATGTAGTGCTCACTCAACTGACAAATAATTGAACAGCTTTCTATAATCAACGCAAGAACAATCACTTTATAAAGATTTAAGCAACTAACATATTATCTCTATATTCTTTGAGGAAGACTAAAAACATAAAAGAAAATTATAGAAACAGCAATGCAGTGAAGCATTGCAAAAGCTCATAATAGCACTCTAAATAATAGTAGAGCTCAAACAGCTCAAGTTTCCAGCTAGGCATGTGCATCATCGATAACACATGTCAGCAACTAGAGCAATGCCTACAAATAGTAATTGATGATCATACAATATGAAACACGTACCTATAAGCTAAGAAGGTTTCTCTATAAAGAATAACGAAGCATACTTTTAGTACGTTCAATTTACATGCTCAGGAAGAACTTGAGAGGCGCAGAAAAATAATCAGTCAACCAAGAAACACGAAGTGAAACCACAAAAGCAGGGAACACACTCTCATCCCACAAAAAATGACCTAATCTCCATTCAGGACCCACCAAAATTCAATGTATTCAACACTGCACCCCAAACTTCTCAACCACCCCCAAATGCTAGTGATTAAAAATCAAACCCAAAATTCAAATAGTAATAACCTGAAGTGCAAAATTAGGGAGCTAGGGCACGAAGCAGAGACAGAGTAGGAACGACCACTTAGGTGAATTTATGGCTCTTTCCCTCTTCTAGGATATTGTGAACGAATAGAAGATGACCTCAATCAAAACGAACACAAATAGCTCTAGAACATAACAATACACCGCAAATGTCAGTCACGAGAGGGTGTTAATTAGGTGTCGGAGTTATAATCTCTTCGTTGCTTCTTTGGATTCTATTTATTATTGGTATTAGCTTTTATAGATGTATTTTGAAAAAAAAAATCAAATTATAATTTAATTAGTTCTCAACTTTCTCAAACTTGTTAAGAACTTCAAACATTTCTTTAATTAAGAAGAAATAAATATAATGGAAAAATATTCAATAAAAGCCAAAATATATCTAGAATTATAAATAGTGGGTGAATAAGGACCATATATATCAGTTTAAATTATTTATAAAGAACTAAAACTTCAGGTGACTTGTTTTCTTGATCTTGGTCAACTAATCTATGTTAAAATTAATACATGTGTTTAGATTAATAAAATCAAGAGTTAGAAGAATGTTTTTCTTTTATCAATCTTTTAACTCTTTAGAGATGTGATATATTCTTTTATGTTAAAGCATGAATAAATTTTCCTTTATCTAAAGTCTTTCACTAATAATATTTTTAATAATACACGATGAAGCGTACATTTCATTATAAGTTAAACACATTATGTGTCAACCATATGATAAAAGTCCATACTAATATGTTTTGTATCAAATGATGAGTATGAACTAGAATTTTGGCTAAAAGTGCATTTTAAACCTTATCATTTTCATTAAAATACAAGTTGAACCTTAACGTTTCAGAGAGTTCAATTTTTATTATGACGTTTTTAAAATGTTCAAAATAAATCCTATGTGAACAAAAAATTAAACAAGGTTTAAGTTTTCGTTCATTACGAGCCATGTCATCACAAGATAATTCTTTTATATTTTTTAAATCATTTGATAGCACCCATTACCACTTGTATGCCATGTGGCTATATAGGGGTCAATCAATTGGTAAATAAAATTATGTTTGTTAGTTATTGTTGTTAAATCTATCTAAAATCCCTAATCAACTTAATTGAACTAGAAAAACCTAATTCCCTAATGCTAGTGAAATCCTAATTGAATCTAAAATCCCAAATCATGTCTCTCCTCTCTCTAGTTTCTTTTGCTCATGCCTTCCTTTATTTTTTTTTTCTAGATTCTCTCGCACCAGCTCCTCCTTCCACTTCTCAATCTCTATCCATCACAATGACGGTAGAAACAAATGGAGACAATCATGGTAGGTTGTGTTTTCCGTTATGTCTTAGTCTTTGTCTACTTTATAAGGTTCCTTATGTCTTTATGCCTACTATATGAATTTTATTATTGTCTATTTTATATGGTTCATTTGTTTGCATTTCCTTAATTATTTAAAAATCCCTTTGTTTCTATTGGAATTAAGGCAATATTATCCTCCCTTTGCTAGCTACATTTTTATATTTTTTTCATAATCTAACTTAAAAAATATGATATTTTAACCAAAAATTGGAAGAATGCAAGCTCCGACTTGAACCATGTTGTCGCTACATTAATTTTAATTCCAAACACTACAATATTTTTGCTGTTATGTGCTTGTTAGTATGATTTTTACTAATGATACTTACAATAGATGTTCAATTAGTAACCGTTCCAATTACTATTATTAATACTAATTTTCGTTGAGAAGAACAACTTAGATATCTCAGTGGTCTTGATACCTTGAAAATATTAGATAACAATACGATGTCACTCCTTTTAGTTTGTAATATCTAATATGATTACAACACTATCTGGTTCCTTTAAATGTTTCAGCATTTCATAATGGACTAAACATAAACAAAATCTAGATGTTCAAATATATACCAACAGTAGTAAGTTTCATTATTTTAATTTGTAATGGTATTTTTTAGGCATGATAGGATGCTTAGGAGGCATGGAAAGAGGTTAAATGAAAGCAAACAAATATAAACAAAAAATGTAAGAATAATAGCAACAAATTAAATAACAGGTGAAATTATATTAAGAATGCTTTTACCTTATTTTCATATGATACCATGTTTATATATTATGCGTACATGATTACTTGATGTAGATTTCACTAACTACAAGGCATGAAAGAGCATACTCTTTTCTGTTTAATTCATTGTAGTACACAGTTTGGATCTGAATGCAAAAAAATCAACAATTTGGTTCATTACATTAACATTAACACTACATATAATCCTCATTTTTTCTTTTAAAATAATAATTTGTTTTATATTTTATATTAAGGAGAAAATTATGTTTAATTTAAGTTAAGATCATAATCCAACCATGACAAACATATAAAAAGTTTATTCTCCTTAAATGGCTAAAAGTGACTCATACCGAAATCAATCTCTGTCAGTTTTATGTTCTGCTCCTAATCATTTTTGCTATTATAGTGATTTTTAGGTTTTCTAATGTTAAATTTTGAAATTATTGTATTGTTTAGTTATTATTTTATAGTTATATAGAAGGTCACTTATATTCAATTGTATATATACATATAGACAGAATAAATATATATTTAGAATGTAGCATACAAGTTACAAATTTTTCATTTTTATTAACTTGTAAATTGTTTTCTCTAACTTTTATAGTGTACAAGTTACATCTATGCTGAAAACATCAATTCTGTGGACTTATATTGCTTTTAATTTTTTAATGGCTTTGAAAAATTTTTAAAATGATCTAATATGTGTAATGATATGTGCTTAATTGTTGATATATTTAATTCATTACACTTAGTTATTAATGTCTTAAAATATTTAATCACTCACTTTAGTTCATATTTGATTTTAGGTATGATTTGGAAGCATAACAACTAAAGTGAGTCGAAAGTATACTGATTGAGTCATCTTCTCAATATTCATACTCTCTTGTATTTAAGGAGCAAGAAGAAGAAGAAGATTACAAAAAGAGATAGAGCTTCAAAATGGAGAGTGAGGTATTGTGACTCACGACTGTAACAATTAAAATGTTACATGAAATATATGTCACTTTAAAACCTAGTTTTGATTATAAAGAAAAAATGTGAGATGATTGTAACGTGGAAGACAAAAGCCACATGCATCACATTACCAAGAAGCCACCTGTCCCGTTTCCTTACAAACCTAGCTTTTGGAAAGATAAAAAAGGTGTGTATGTGTGACGGCAGTGTGGAGGGGGAAAACAGTAGTTCCAGTCTTTGGTTTTAAGCCACCTGTCCCATTTACTTAAACTTAGTTTTTATTATAAGGAGAAAAGCAAGTGAAGGTTGGGAAGAGAGAAGAATAATGGAGAGAGTAAACAAAAAGGATATATGTGACGACTGGGAGAGGAAGATCGAAGAGAAGGGAAAAAATGGGATACACCTCACTTCATTGTAAAAGCCTTTACATTCATTAAGAGGAACGGAAAGCTTTTGTTTTAAGCCTCTTGATCTTTCAAACAAACTTTAAGGTGCATTTTGAGAAGTGTTTAATTCATAATTGCATTAATCAAATCAAGTTTGAGCATTTAAATTAGTTAAAATTATTTTTTTGGGTGATTGATCAACTTATATGGGTTAGTGGTAGACCAGTATAGGTTAAAGTTATTAAAATTGATGTACTGAGAGTTTGTTATAACACTTGTTGATGTATTAATCAACCAATGTTTCATATTGGTTGACCAACTTCTACTAGTTGACCAGTGTCTTAATGACTAGTGAATTTGGTACCTCTACTATATACTGCTTGATTAGTTCACTGTAAGTAGCCATTATAAAGACTAATTTTTGGCTCCAACAACTAAGAAGGGTCTCAAAATACTATAAATAGGGATTTTATCATTGGCTTTAGCACTAACAAGCATTTAAGTTCCTTTTACACTCATTCCTAAGTATTTTTAATCATTTGAGCATTTATTATCAAATTGTGAGTGTGAGCCTTTTTGAGATTATCAAAATAATCAAGTGAGAAAATTTGAGGTGTGAGCTCTCATTGGGGTTTTTGTTCATTCTATTTAAGTGTTTTTAAATTGGTTTTGAGATTCTTCTTTGTCTTAACGAAAGATTGAAAAAAAGGCTCCTCTTTGCTAAAATAGAAGATTGTAAAAACGTTATTCTTCAGGTTGAAAGAAGAATTATAGTAAAAATCTAATAAGAGTCTTAGGAGTGGATGTAAGTAACGATTGTTTAATGAATCACTATAAATCAATTTGTATTTCTCTTTCCTTACCTTTTCACTTAATTGTTTACAAGCATCGTTAATCCTTTTATTTTTATTCCATACATGTATTCATTATAAATCCTTATCATTATTTGTAAGTTAATATCATTTCATTAAAATCTTGAAAACACCAAATTCACCCTCTCTTAGGTGCCATTTAGGAATAACAGTTACATTGTTCAATCAATGTATCTAAAAGTCGTACAGTGGTCAACCACTAATCTAAATTGGTCAACTAATGTACTTGAAAATATGTTTTCAAAGATTTTTCAAGTTATTCAAAGTTTCAAATTCATTCTCTTAATAAAATTTTATTTCAAACACTTTTCAAAAGATTCCTCAAAGAATATGCTAAGGATCTAGAGGATTTTCTTTGAAATCAAAAACCTTAATTCCTTTTGACAATTGAAAAAAATTGTGCATTATTTCTTCAAAAAAGAAAAAAATTATGTATTAAGTTAAAAAGATGATACGCTTATGCATGATGAGCCCCTAAAGTATTAAAGTAACCATGTAGGGAAATCAATAAAAATTACATATGTATTTGTATACTTGTTATGCTTTGATATTCCTTTTCTTTTCATCACTTATAATGGTTTTGAAGTTTATAATTTCCACTTTTCTTTATGGTTTCCATGAGATACCTCTTATTTTTATTTTACTTTGCTTTTTTAAGGCATAAAATAAATTATTAACATTAATTATATTATATTATCATTAAAACATGGACTATGACGTCCATTGGTTCAACATTGATGCAATGTAAGGCTATAGGCATAAGCTTTCAAAATAAATTCATCACCATAAAATTTTTTAATAAAAATATCCCTCCATTATATTTAGCCCATAAAATTATATTTAAATGATATAAAAATCATTAGATAATTATAAAAAAGTTAAAGATTCAAAGGTATAAGCATATGGTTACTATAAATATAATTAATTACTTAAATTGGTTATGAAATAAGATATGCATGTTATGCATAGATTGAAGGATGAAGGAGGAGAAAGTATATAAAGAATTATAAAGCTATGAAAATAAGAGGTATATAAATGACTTTCTCTACCATTTAGTTAGATTCATACATATATTTAAATTTTTATGTTTAATGATTGATAAGAGAAAATTGAGATTTTCTTTTAAATGTCTTTTTTATGAAAATAGTAAACATGAAATGCCTATGTATCAAAGAAAGTAAATAAAATTACATATCTATATTATAATAAATAAATCCATCTATACAAAAAAAAAAACTTTAATACAAATTTAAAGTCAATTACTAAAATCATAAATGCATATACCTTGAGTGTTATATGTAATCTAGTATACATGCATAAATAATTATATATTGAAATCCCTACTCGTGTGATTATGTTATGTACTTATTATCTACTAGAGATGCATGTACAATGAGTTAATGTGATCAGGTGCAACTAGCTCAATTTAGGTATGGTCCGACCCAGTCTAGTCTGAACTGAATTAAATAGGATTGACTCAAGTTGACTGGGTTTCAAACCAAGTTTGAGCTTTTTCGAAAAAAAATTTAAGTTTCAAGCCAGGCTTGGATTTGGGCTTAACCTTTAGGACCCAGATAGGCCTTAAGCTTTAGTATATATAGTTAAAGAAACCTTAGTTTATGTTCATCTATCGCATATATGTTCTTCTTCTATAGTGAGACTTTTGAGAGTGAACAGACCCTAGTTCATCAATCCTATCATATCACCATATGTCTTCTATTCTTCTCTATTTCATTGTTTGACAACATTTAGCTTTGCTTTTAAAGGAGAGAAAGTGACTATAACCATTTTCTAAATGTTTCTATTTTGTGTCTCTATCTCCATGTCTTCTTTTCTTCTATTTATATTCTTTTCTATTTCATGGTTTCTCCAAAACAAAATCTCAACTTATTTAGGTCTGTGTGCCTATACTCATAATTTTTAGGTAACAAGTGTATAGGTGTGAATGGATTCTTTCTAGTAAAGCAATAGACATTATAGATGGTGTTTAAGGAAAAATTTAGATGAAGAGAGAAAGAGGTTAAGGTTGAAGTTGAAGTTAAGGCAAACATTTGGGTCGAGCTAAGTTAAGTTGGTTGAATTAGGTGGGAGTTGGCTAAGTTTGAGTTTTCAACAGGCTTTAGACTACTTAAACATGATTAAGCTTAAGCTCATTCAGCATGAGCTTGTCCCAATTAGGCCTTAGGTTAGGTTTGGGCTACCTTTTAAGAGGGTCAGTGATATATGCTTAATTGTTGATATATTTAATCCATTACACTTAGTGATTAATGCTTTAAAGTACTTAAGATACTCACTTTAGTTTATATATGGTTTTAGGTACGATATAGAAGTGAAGGAGCTAAAGTGAGTCAAAAGAACTATATTTGGGCCATTTTCCAAATAATCATACTCGCTTGTTTCCATGGAACAAGAAGAAGAATATTAGAGCAAGAAGAAGACAAGAAACTATAAAAAAAATAAAGAACATAAAGAATGAAGAGTGAAGAGAGCTGCTCACGATTTGTATAAGGTTGCATGGGCGTAAGGTGTCTCACGCGCCCATGTAATGCTTCTCACAGTTGTGAGTAGCCTCTCTTAGCTGTGAGAAGTTGCTCACTATGAGAAACCACTCACGAGTATGAGAAGGGCCAGTTGTCCATCAACCCTAAGTTTTCATATAAAAGGAACATTTTAGTTGTTGGACCTCGTTTCCAAAGTCCAAATCGCATGCAGAATATCTTAATACGTGAGTTTATCTCCCAAAGAGAACACCTTGACCATTATCGGATTATCTTCTTTTCTCTGATACCACAAGATGTCGCGTACTTATAATACAGATTCATCGCCCATACTTGCATTCAAAACTCCCCTTTTTTGCCCAGCTCCGCTCTTCGACTATCCATTTATGCATTTCAACTCGAATATCTCAAGGAACAGCATTGGCGAGTCCACACTTTACATATATACGTGCTTCGGGATTGTCGGCATAACTTTTTCCATAGACATCCAATTTAGGGTTTCTTTGGATAGTTTGAAAGAGAATTTCAAGAGCTACAACTTTTATGAAGACCTTGAAGGCCAGTTTTTACTTCTGAATGGTCAAAAATAAGACAGAAAATAACCATAAATAGTAACCCAGATGATATTGTGAACAATAACGCAGAGGAAGTCTGTGAACAATAACCCAGACGAATCCTTGTGAACAGTAACACAGAGGAATCTATGTACAGTAACACAGATGATACTCTTCAACTAATATCACTTCTTAACTCCTTCTTATAATCCTTGGCCTATGATCTATCCTCTGTGTTTTATCCTCTGTAGTTAACTTTTATCTTCTGTGTTGACCACTTATTGTCTATGGTCCATCTCTGTGTTCTATCCTCTGTAGTTGACTTTTATCTTTTGTGTTGACCACTTATCGTCTGTGGTCTATCCTCAGTGTTCTATCCTCAGTGTGATGACGTGTCCTCTGTGTTCTAACGTCATCACAGACGATACTTCTACTCTCTACTCATCCTTTACTCTATGTTCTATCTTTTATGTGATGACGTGTCCTCTTTGTTCTGATGTCATCACAGATGAATACTTCTATTCTCTACTCATTCTTTCCTCTATGTTCTATCTTCTATGTGATGATGTGTCTTCTGTGTTCTGACGTCATCACAGACGAATACTTCTATTCTCTACTCATTCTTTCCTCTATGTTCTATCTTCTATATGATGACATGTCCTCTGTGTTCTGACGTCAGCACAGAGGATACTTCTACTCTTTATTCCTCCTTTTCTCTGTGTTCTGACGTCAGCACAGAGGATATTTCTACTCTTCACTCATCCTTTCCTCTGTGTTTTATCTTCTATGTGATGACGTGTCCTCTGTGTTCTGAATTCATCACAGATGAATACTTCTATTCTCTCGTCCGCACAGAGGATACTTCTACTCTTTATTCCTTCTTTCTTCTGGGTTCTGACGTCAGCACAGAGGATACTTCTACTCTCTATTTTTCCTTGCCTCTGTGTTGTGACGTCATCATAGACGATTCTTTTCTTCTATGTTTCTCACTCGCAATCCTCCCATCTTAGACGTACTATTCTAAGACTAACACCAGTTGGCAAATTCATCAAGCAAAACATGCACATACACATTTCATTATCCAACCCTTTAAAATAACAGAATCAAGCCACAGAATTCAATTTCATTGCATCCATTTTAAAATACCGTCAGAGTTATTACAAAATAGATTACACATCAACTTAAACCAAAATACAAAATGCTCCATGTTGATATGTCAAATGAGCTATTACAGGACTGACTTAGTCCAAATGTCTTTAACTAATGAGGAGGTTTCGATGCCTTGCAGGGATCACTATCCTTTTGGTTTGCACCTGAGGAGGGAAGAAAAGGGGTTAAGCTACACAGCTCAATGGCTAATATACTTATAGTCACCAGCAATTAACACAAATTCAAGCATATTTCAAATAAACAGAATAATGCAGAACATATAACGCTTGACAATTTACATATGCAATGCACAAACAAATGGTTCGAGGGTTTCATGGACAGAATGGAGAAATCGAAGTTTACCCCATAAACAGAATGAGTCCTTTTTCGGAGCTCATATGCCACAAGCGGGCAGCTGGGAGAAGGCTCTTCTCAACGTGCACGTGACGAACAAAATGGTTCCACTCTCGCCCAAACAAAGCACATATTCATTTACTTATATGTTCGGAATTTATGCTTGTTTGTCTTTTCATTCAAACAGAATGCCATGACATTGTTCAATGGTATAACAGAATCAAAGTTCATAAATCATAAGCATTTTCGATAATCACATATTTCAGCAAATTTTTACATGCATGTACACATATATAGGCAAGAATCTGCTCAATCACATAATAACTATAAATACATTACCCACCAAAATGCTTGACAAAAAAGGTTCACTGTTGTCTTTCCTCTTCGCCCTAGATAGGACTTGTTCGGTTTCCTACAACAAACCAAGTCCTCGTTCAATAAGAATCACATTTAAGAACCTATAGAACCA
>JANZXR010000172.1:33679627-33692915 GCA_027575705.1 Erythroxylum echinodendron | reverse complement strand
CTGAAAAGTAGTCTGGGGCCCTTTGACCCCAATTACTGACCCAGCTTTAACACCTAATCCAAAGCCCTCTCTATGAAAATAAGGCTGCGCCAACTTCTTTCTGCTCAAAACCTCCTATTCATGCTCAATTTCCCTGGCCAAGTTCATTGTCCGATAGAGATCCACAGCCTCATAAGAGCGAATCCGTGCCCTAATCTCCTCCTTTAACCCATTCAAAAACTGACCAATAAAGAATTCTTCCGAACATCCCCTAACTTGCACTGCCTTGGCAACGAAGTCTTGGATAAATTCATCCACTACCCCATTTTGTCGAACAGCTGCTAAAGCTTCATAGGGGTTAGTTGCTAGTGCACCCCCGAACTTAGAGAGCACCTCCCTTTTTACATCGTCCCAGGTCATTAGGGGTTTCCGATCTTGTAGCCAACTTATCCAGTGGAGAGCATGACCTTCCATGCACACTAAGGCCAACGTGACCTTCTTCTCTTCAGGGGTCTCTTGCACCTGAAAATACTGCTCTGCACGTCGGACCCAGCTCATGGGGTCTACACCAGTAAAGTTCGGCAGCTCTATACGTTTGGCTGCTATCTGCACATCATCCAGGGTCACTACCCGTGCCGACGTCCTCCCAGGCACAGGGGTATTTGCTGAGCCTCCCTCTGTCATCGACGACTGCCCACCTAATGCTTCTTCCGTGGCCTTTCCTTTCAACGCCGCAACTAGCATGGATTTAATCTCACTTATTTCTCCATCAAGCCCTGTTAATCTTTGCTCCATCGCTCCCAAACTCCTCTCTACCACTTCTAACCTATTCTCCATTTTGGTGTTGATCATGAGGTTCCACGCTCACCGCACCAATTGATAGAGTAAGGATAGGGAATTCCAGAAAATAGATGATTGTATTGATATCACGTAGAGCAATAGCTCCCCAGCCCAAGGCCGTACAATGTTCTGATGTAAAAAAAAATCCAGATAATTCCCTACATCATTCCTATCTAACTTATATATCCCACCTAGAGTGCCCGTACACCCTACACAATCATTCCCTTATTCTCCCTAACGGTTAAGCATGCATGCCTCACTCTCCAGCTCATCATTCACTCTCTCTCCACCTCAACGTTCTGTTTCATCCTCCTATGATAAACCAGTAATGGTTTCGGGCCAACCATTGGACCGGAACCTCCATGACTAACATTATCAAATTATGATACATATATATATGATTGGTTCTTATATACAGTAATAATATAACCGGCAGTTTATATATATATATATAATGCTAAGATAAAGTAGATACACGAGAAAAGTAACTTTGAAGTTTAAGTCGACAACGGTGGTTGATTTTGTGAAGCATTTTTACACGTGAGTACTTCAAAATTAGTGTTCTATTCAGTTACAGACAAATCCTGCAGTAACTACACCTAAGCAGTAAAGGTATTATCGTACGTAGCGTTAGAACAATTAAATCAATCAATCAGTAGCTCCTCTATTTTTCTCCACGTTCTAAACTAACTACAAAGGGAATCACACTTCAGCTTTAAAAAAAATTTGACAGGAAAGCTCAGCAACCTTGCATCTATCAACAGATTCAAACCATTTTCAACTAAACCCCTCAATAATCAACATGTAGTCTTCTTAACTCAGTTTGAAAAGTAGGACTGGCTGTCAGGATTCGATGTGCAAGAGCCCTTATGTCATCCCGTGAACAATCTCGTGAGATTCGAACTAGCTCCGTTAGTGCACCTCCATTTACCATGTCTTTTGCATTCACCTCTGTAGTGTATGAATGTTAAGACCTTTAGGACTGACATTGAACAAGAGGCTAGACTTCATAGCAAAAACAAGGACGAAGAAGAAAGTTTACCATGCTGAGCCAAGTGGCAAAGCGCAAGCTCTACGTGGCGACTGATTGATGAGGCTTCACTATTTGCACTGTGCACAATCCATGGAAGCACACCATCCTCAATCAGGAGTGACTTTCCAGATTTAGCTCCTGTTCCATCAAAAGGAAAGATATTTGAACGTGAAAAGATGTCACCATAAAATGGCAGACAATCATAAGATCTCTGCTTGAGGAAGAAAATGATTTCAGGAAATGACAAGCAAATACTGAATAGGGTTTATCACCGCCTCTACAACAAACTTCAAGAATTATTTACCTTGAGTCGATGATTTTGATTCACACTTGGCAAAATTTGCTATCCCTCTGGCAACTTGAGCAAGAACATCTTGGTGCCCAGATCTGACCATTCCCAGCAAAGCCTTAATGCCACCCTCTTCTCTCAGCTTCATCTGCAACTTATCTGCAAAACAATAGATCATAACGTTAGTTATCAGCTTGAAAAGGGCAACTTGTAATGCACCGCCACCTATAAAAGTAAGTTTGCCTTTTACAACTCAGGTGAACTATACTAATCTCCAAAACCATCTGAAGATACTATTTACAATTTACAAAAGGGTGACTAAAGGGTTATGACAAGATATTTTTTTCATAGGGACCTTTGACATTATTTTAGATCCATAGTTATTTGTGTTCACTATTAATAAGTTAAAAAATTATTGCTGCCCAAAAATATTTAACTTAATTCCTAGCATAACAGTAATGTAAAATTTATACTGTTATTTATCAGGATGGTTGAACTAAAAGGTCATAATTATGTACATCTCGTGAGCAACATCTAAATCTCAGCTTGTAAGAAACAACACATGAACGAAGGCCTTGATGGTGTCATTTACCTACAGAAACATGAGCTACCAAAGTTCTGGACACATTTTGATTCCATAATCTATGTCAATTACAGAAAAAACACATGCAGCTGACAATAAAGATTCCATTCAATCGAGTAACATAACATATAAGCCATCTAAAAGCATAATAGCATTCTCATCTATCAAATAAAGTTGCAGCATCAGCAATGTCTCTTCTCGATTGCTTGCATGTCCAAACTATAATAACAGAATATTTAGCATTTTTGCTCATTTTGCTTCTCATTGCTCCATAACAATTTTATAAAAAACGCTGATCTGATTCCCATACTCAAATTTGAATAATAAAGAAAAATAAAATTTTTAGCAGAATGAACACAACATGAGGTGGGCAAGTTTACCATTTCCACAAAGATTAGCAATTGCCCCAGCAACCATTCGAAGTGTCTGAGGATCCTCTGCATTGGAAGCTGTCATAGATAGCAGCTGAATGCCACCTTGAGCCATTATGAGCTCTTGATTGGTTTCTGATTGTACAGAATAAGTGTTAAACGTGATAAATCAAATGCAATGAACCAACCATGTCAACAACATTTCTAAATGACCTAAAGGTCATAAAACAACAGATGCAACAACTTACCATTCATTGCTAGATTGGCAATTGCACCTGCTGCAACTCTTTGTATTGACTCGTTTCCGGAGCTCCTAAGCAGCATCAGTAAAGACTTAAGACCACCAGCTTTCACAATCTTCCCTTGATTAGTTTCTGTAAGTTAGTTGGAAATTTTACATCATTAATGAAGCCAGCAATTGGGACAAAATACCCTACAAGTGACAAATGGATATGTATGGTGGTATAATTTTTTGCCAGTGCATGCCGTATATCGTCACACAAGTCAAGAATCAAGCAAAAAAATAAATTCACATCTGACATAAGAACAGAGGTTGGCAGCATCTATCAACCCTAAGCTATCAAAGTCAATAGAAAGAATCTAGAGATTTCACAATGTAACTAATGCCAATACTTGTAATAATAAAATTTCTAATTCCCATTAGAGGCTTGTTAAATTAGTTAATACAGCTTTCCTTTTTCAAAAAAAAAAGAAGTTAATACGACTTCACATCTGAACATCCTCTTCCAATCAAAATTCAACATCTGCTTGTCATGACTAATAATTTGTTCCATAACTGTAGAACTCACAAATCTCCATTTACTTAAATGAGTTAGGACAACCGTAAACATAAAATAATAAATTTTTTTGATCTGGGAATCATATCAGAAGCAATAACATTGCCAACGCCAAAAGGATTTGAAGCTATTCTCAGAGAGAATCTATGAAGCACTAGCAATAAGAAATTGTTGAGTTAATTCCCTGTCAGGCATTTCAGATAACAAGCTTCCATCACATCTTAACCATGTTTAATAGAACATAACAACCACATTCGATGTTCTGATGATGTTCTGGCAATCATCAAATCCATGAGCCCATCCCCACTGAAATACAGAATGCTAGGGAAATCCCGAAAAACAATATGATGCAATGGAAAAATGTTAAAGAAATGCAATAGAAGAAACAATTTCAACACCTTCAGCAGCTAAATTGGCCACCACTTTCACAGCGTGGACCCGCACATCAGGATCTTCTGCTTCAAGAAGTGACAGGATCTTCTGCAGTCCCACTTAGAGTATACCAAATTTTGTTAGAAAACAAGTAAAAGGGAAGTGGATCCATCAACATCAAGAACAGATCACCAAAAAGTCTTGAAAATGTGAAGCAACCGGCAGCCACTACCTTGTTCAAAGAGTTTAGCTATTGAGGCCTTCTCCCCATTGCCAGAATGGTTGAGTTGTGAATTCCCAACTTGATTAATGGTAGAATCCTGGCCACCAAGAACTTGCTCTGGTTCAACTCTATCAAGTTTCCTTCTTGTCTAGAAGAGATAAAATTCAGTCAGTAATAAAAATATATAACCAAGGCACATAAGATAGAGGTTCAAAGACACTGAACTAATATTTTTTAAAGGCCTAATCATATGGTCCATCATATACCACAAAAAATGCTATAGTTTCACATTTTGTAATTATGGTTGAAAGAAAAGTATAGTAACTACACAAATCAAGACTTATTTAGAGTAGTCATTCACTCATAGGGATCCACAAAAGTTGTTTTAATTCACTACAGGGACCATACTTCCTCCAGTGCTAAAATTGAAATGTTGTCATTGAAGGAAATTCCAGTATTTTCAAAAGTTTGAGTCTCAAAGGGACTTGGCACCATGTTCTATAGATTATTTGATAGTCATGAGAAATAGAGTGGTGGATCCCTCACAAAAAATTAAAGGTAAACAGTAAATGAACCAGCCCCCACAAGGCCAATACCTCGTCAGCCTCAAAACTCAACTGCAACAGCTGACTTTCAAGCATTGCTATTTGCTCTTCAAGCTTTAGTTTCTGAAGTGCCTCATCTTCCAGCATCTTGCGAAGCTTTACGAGCTCAGAATTACTTGATTCCTACGAAAGTTAGGCATAGCGACTTACTATAGTTGCCCAAGCAATACTCAAGGAAAAAAAAAAGTGAGATTGCCAAGAAAGGTACAAGAAGTACCTCTAATCTCTTCGATTGTGCTAACTTACTATGAAGATTATTGACTTCCTCTTCAGCAGCCTTTCTCAAAAGTGTTTCTTTCTCAAGCAACTTTTTCATTTCAGCAACTTCTTGCCCAGCAGCCACCTTAGGCCCCTTCATGCCACAAGTTGGATGATTTCAGATCATATCACCATAACCTTGAGAGCTATTGGTTTGTAAGCACCAGAAACAATTCATAGAACTTTTAATGGAAACATGGGGATAACACATAATGCATTGCAAATTTGATCAATAAAGACAGTGAACTAAAAACAGGAATTCAGTTGTATAATTTCACCTCAGAAGCATCATGTTGGAATCTAACCATATCCCCATTGCTAATATGCGTTGGCAGACTCATTGCCCATTTTTCTTCTAGCTTCTTAATTGATTCCATGAAACTTTTTTCGTACTTCAACCTTTCATTCTGTGAAATATGCATAAGGACATTAGAACACTTCTGAGTTCCACAAGAAAAATATCAGGAGCAGAATTTCCAGATAGAACTTAGAGGCAATTACATCACAGACAACGAAAGCATTTTTCTCCTCATCTTTAAATTAGTTTCCAATTCAATTCATTAGAAGATTATGCAAAAGTAGAATTGCAAAGCATGAAAAGGTCAGCATGGATATCACAAAGATTAACATTAATAGGGGTGATCGCATCAGGTTGGTACCAACCAACTCTACCCGAGCATCTGCTTTCCTCCGGTTCGAGTTAATAAGCTGCTGGTTTGCTACCAGATCAGTCTAATAGCGATCAGGTTGTGTTCCGTACAAGAATTTTTTTTTCCTAATCCAGGGCCAGGTCTGGTCATTTCAAATGGATTTCTTGTGTTGCACAACCCGCATTTTTAATAGACCTTGTTATCAGTTTACACTTTTATTACTGAAAAATTTTGGATAACTATCACAGTGCACTACTTCATTACTCAAAGAAATTCGAGGGCCACTTCTTCTGTAAACCCTTGCTCAAACATGGACCAAGCCCCCGAGCAACATCTCATTCACAGAAATTCATGAAGACGCAAAGCAGGATAGATACCAACACACACCTAAGCTCAGAGTAAGAAATGTCTTTATTTAAGTATTTATGACTTATATACCTCCAATAAATCGGTGTAGTTTCTTTCAGACTCAGAGATTCGAGCTTGTGCTTCGATAGTAATCCTTTCAATTTCATCCTCGAATGCCTTCTGCTGCCTTTCATGCTCTGCAGTTACTTTATCCAACTGTATGTCTAGCTTTCTGGACAATCTTTTGTAATCAAATTCTTCCTTCAACTTCAACATATTTTCTACCTTCATTGCCTGTGACAGGCCAAAAGGAAAAGATAAGTCAAAGAGAGACTAAAAGTTTCTAGATCATACGGGGGAATCAATGAGTGAATATTTGCCAAAATGGTAAACTAGATGCTCAGATTAAATTTATTATCGTAAGTGATGTACAGAAAAATGTTATAGTCAGTAAGACTATGAATACACAAGTTTCAACGTAAGTCCAGGTTGGTATCTTAACAGAGTGCTGAAAAAGAATAAAGTTCAGTTTCTACAGCACTCACCCTTTGTCCAAACATTATAGTACTAGCTGTCTCTCCTCGATGGCGGGGGGATGGACCAATAGTAATAACAAGTGAAGTTCTAGCTGTGCCTGTTGAAATTTCGGAAAGGAACATAATTTATCACAAAATAGAAGATGGTCACCCCTGATATCAAGATCCCAAATGCTCCTCCGTAGGATCAAAGCCAGTACAAGAATATATGATTTGGAGAAACATTGAATAAATTGTAAATGGACTTTTTAATGAAAAGTAGCACAAACTAGGTTCAGTGAGATTTTCCTAATAGTTCTTTTTGTATCAAAAACCACAACAAATCCACATAGATACCTAAGAACCAACAGTATATATCTAGTGTACCTACAAGACCAAAATCTGCACATTATCCGAATTACAGCATGTGGTAACTAGAGTATACATTTTCATTCAATCTGTTGTTCTAAATATTCAAGCAAAAAAAATGAAGTTCTATGCATGTGAGGACTATATAAACCCTAGGCCCACTAACATATGTGAAACTCTAGGAGCTTGTAGTCAAGCACTCTGGCTGAATAAGGTGAAAGAAACATGATCATACTCAACAGTGTTGAAAGTTTGAGATAAGGAGAATAATTTGTAGCAGAGATTCTTTTACCTCCAAATGAATCTCTCAGCAATCGAGTGAGCTTTGAATCACGAACAGGGATATGTGCACTATTTTCTGCCAAGGCATTGATGCACTTCCCTAGAGCACTCAAAGAGAGATTGATAGATTTAGCTTCCTCTAGTGTGTGCCCCTCACTCCCTGCCAATAAGAGATGAAACAAACAAAATTAACATAAGAAAGAGGATTCTGTTCCCCAATAAAAGTAACGGCTGTCAGCAATGACATCTATAAAGACTAATTTATGTTAATAAAAATAACCCCATATCCATAGTAGCACGCTACATACCAGACTTATCAATACGCTCTGAACCAGCAAGATCTACAACAACTAACTTTCCTTTCCGAACTAAAGTAGGCTTCAGAGCTTTAACCATGCGAGAGTCGTTAACATTCTCACCTGAAATGACAGAATCTCTTCCTTTAACAGATCTCTTCACATGTACCTGAAGCATTTCATACATCATTAGTGAACCACCATGTAATACAAACTATGTTCGGTGGCAACCTAGCAATTCCAAAAGCAGAAAAACCGTAGGAAAAGAAAAGATCAAGTTAATTCACCATTAGAATGGCGTGACTTCTAGAAGATTCAGTATTCAATTTGGTATTTGCAGCAACTCGATGTACTTCTCCAAGCCTTAACAATTCAATAAAACTCTGTTGATCCCTGATTTCAACTAGACTAGCCCCAGGTAATGAGACATCACCATTTTTGGGGTCTTCAACAATTGTTATATTATCATTAGAAGGATCAAGAAGGTCCTGTATTGTCTCCATATATAGCTGCATATATTTCGAAAATTAAAGTGAATGCACATATATATGAACTACAAAAGCTCAAGTTGATAGTACCACGTTCAAAATTTTTAAACCAAAACTTATAGAACAAGAGACGATTATAATACCAGAAAAATAAAAAATGAGACTATTTAAAGGCCGACAACCTGCAGATAGGAGACTAAAATAGAATCAGTCTCTGGAGAAACATTAGCTAATATATCTTCCATAGCACGAACCATTATTCCACGAGCAGCTGTATCTTCCTCTCCAAGTCGTCCAAGAGTATATGTTTTACCTGTGCCAGTTTGTCCATATGCCATGACTGTTCCATTATATCCATCCAAAACACTCTGCAGAAGGAAACAATAAGGATAGGTGTCTTTCAGAAAAGGATGCATAACAACATGTTCTATTCATAATCACTAGTTGACGCAAATCAGGTTAAAACACAACCAAACCACATGGTAAAGCGGTTAGAATGAGAACACCTTTTGAGCTCATCAATTATTGCATCACAAATACCCACTATATTTAAGCTAACAAGTCTGAATTTGATGATTATTTAACAAGATTGACATTGTGGTACTCATTAAAATTGAATAATGTTGTCTATCATTTCGACAATGCATCATTTCTAGCTTTCCCATTCCCTATTTGGGTTCAGCTGGTAGGGGATCGACAACTAGTGACAAGTAATATAAAAAGCTTCTTTCCATATGAGTTATTTCAAGATTCAGTTTTCGGACCTGGTTTTAAACAATTATCAGTTCTAACAACCTTGAGGCAGCCTTGTTAAAATTCGTGGGTATTTGAAGTAAACCCTTTCCCTAGTTTACTTTACATAGCTATGTATCAGACAGTAGGCTTTACTAGGTTTTAAATTTCATACTTGAATGATCATCATTTACCCATTTTATTCCCTAACCACAAGTTCCTCTTCATGCTGCTGGATGTCCTTATAATAGTGCAATATAAACCATATGTTTGTAAAACAGTCTGCCTCAGCTCATAAGGAAACGACTCTTCTTTTTTTTTTTTTTTTGAACAAGGCTAAAGCACATCCCAGCTATTTACTAAACAAACTCCTCACAAGACTAACAATTTAAGGTCTCTTTAGACAAACTCAGCTGATTATCAAAAAACTTAATTTTGGTTCAGCGCATTTGTACTTCCAAAGACATGGTCACAGACTCTAGTTGCTTGGCCAAATTTTGTTGGTGAGATCCTAAATCATTCCGGGCTTGTAAAATTTTTTAAAATGATCAGATACGAAAAAGAAAACATGAAGAATAAATTTAGATATCATTTGCATCTATACCTCCACAACCGGCTTCGCCACAACCTCATAAACGCGTTTCTGCGATGCAAATTCAGTGAGGACTTCATCAAATTCAAATGTATCCGAGTCCCAGTTGTTCTTCCTTAGTTTCAGCCGCTTAAGCTGTAATCAAGTAAAAAAAAAAACAGTTTAAACAATCAAAAAAAGAAGCAAGTATAAAGATGCATAACCGATTATAATTATCTTCAAGAGGTACCTCCGGTTGCAATTCTACACAATCACCAAAATCAGCATCCGCCAACATCTCCTCCATATTGCGCGGCCGCAATCTCACAGCTACCCTAACTCTTCCAGGAACTGCTTTCAAAGCACACACACAAATAACATACACATATCAACACGCAAGTCTTTACAATTTATCGAGTGTATAAATTTCATACGTGTAAATAAAGAAAAATGATTTTGTAGTAGAGGCTTGAGTTTGAAAATGCACGGTTGAAAACAAGGATCAAGAGAATTCAGCTTCAATAGTAACCTGCGGCATGGTCCTTGGAGGGTCCGAGAGAAGCGGGAGCACTTTTACGGACGCCGGAGCTAGTAAGAGGTTTGGATTTAAGAGACAACTTTGAATTGGAGTTGAGGGAAAGAGGCTTGTCGAGTTTGCTGGTGTTGAGAGAGGCTCTGGTGTTAGTGTGGGTACCACTTCTGAAACTGCCGATTCCTGCAGCGGCCATTAGAAGGAGAAGGAGGTGAAGTTAATTCGTAATATATATATATATATATATATATTGATTTGCTTGTATTTGAGACAGGACTTGTATAAGAAACCTGTTAGTTTCTGGTTTGGGTTTTGAAATCTTAAAACGGAAGGCGAGGAGAGGACAAGTGGGTGTCAAACTGGTGGGATATGTGGGTCCTTCGGATGAAGTAGAAAAGGGCAAAAAAATTATAAAAGTGGCCCTCCCTACTTTCATTTTAGTTTTTAAGTTTATATATATATATATATATATATATATACATACATGTGTGTGTGTATATTAATTGGGGACGGTTGCTACTACTTTTAATAATTAATGTTGACGTTGTGCTTGGCGGTGATCCAATTCTACTTGCTTGTAAAAAAACTTTAGTTTAAATTCCAGAAATTTCACACATGTCAAGTCAAATCGCACTCAATTCCTTCCCACGCTTTTTGTTTAACAATCTTTCTGAAATATAGAACTTGTTTGCTAAACTCCTCACTTTTAGCTGATTCAATATATTAAACAGCCATAAAAATCTTTGGTAAATTACTTATTGGAACGACAGAGTTAATCTAATAAGTTGAAAAACAAAGGCATGATTGCATTGATACCAAAAATAAAAGACCCTCAATGAATCACACAATTCAGACCAATCACACTGATTATTACAAGTGCCAAAATCACCACTGAGGTAATGGCAAATCGGCTTAAACAGGTACTACCCTAACTGATTCATCAAAATCAATCTAGTTTTTTGCAGGGAAGGAGCGTAGTTGAAAGTATAATCACAGCTCAAGAAGCATTACACACCATGCAGCAAACAAAAGGCAAACAAGGTTGGTTCATAATCAAGCTAGATTTGGACAAGGCTTTCGATAAGGTACAGTGGAGTTTTATCCACGATACACTTACTGATGCAGGCCTGCCTCATAATTTCATTAATTTAATAACGAGCACACTCACAACCACCTTCACTAGAGTTATCTGGGAGGGTACAATGGGGGATGAGTTCAAACCGATCAAGGGGGTGAGACAGGGTGACCCAATCTCACCCTACCTCTTCATTTTATGCATGAACCGATTATCACAAGCCATTGACCAAAGTGTACAACAAAAGAAGTGGTTGCCCCTCTCCTTTGACAGGAGGAAAACAACTCTGTCTCATCTGTTTTTTGCAGATGATATCTTTTTGTTTGCTAAAGCTACACTAACACAGGCTCATAATATCTCTGATCTTCTTGCTGAATTTTCATTCTACTCTGGACACAAAATAAAAAAAGCAAAATCTAACATTTTTTTTCTCACAATGTCCCCCAGCAAACAACCAGTGACATAAGCTCGTATCTTCAACTGGGGCCAATTACTGATCTGGGAATCTATTTAGGAGCTCCCCTAATTCATGGTCGGGTTTTTAAACACTCACACCAGGCCATAATTGAAAAAGTCAGAACCAGAGTTCAAAATTGGAATCCTAAGACAATCTCACTCCCAAGACGGCTTACTTTGTGTAAAACAGTCCTGGGGGCCTTACCATCCTTTCTAATGCAATCCACATCCCTATTGAAATTTTCTTGCAAGGAACTTGACAGATGTTGTAGGAAATTTCTATGGGGATGTAACATCAATGAAAAGAAAGCACCATTAGTCAAGTGGGATGAGGTGTATGAGCCCAAGGACAGAGGAGGCCTGGGACTCAGGAAATCCAGTGAACATAATGCAGCATTACTTCTCAAACTAGCTTGGGATTTGCTACAACCAGACACGAAATTGTGGAAAGAGATATTCATAGCTAAACACAACCTATCTCCCATGGATCTACTGAGTCCACTCCCAAAAAAGTCCTCTTCACATTTCTATAAGAAATTATCCAAAGTCTGGAGCATATTGCATAAAGGCATCAAATGGAGTTTAAGGGATGGAAAGACAGTGCTTTTATGTCAGCATTACTGGCTCCACCAAGACATATGCCTTATGGATTGGGCAACAAAACCAATTCCCCTGGAAGAATTGAATTGCCCAGCCCATTATTATTTGGATTCCTTAGGTCAATGGGACATGGTGAAAATACAAGGACTACTACCTACTCAAATCATATACATGCTATTAGCCACCCAACCTCCACATGAGGTTCTGGGGCAAGACCGCGCTACATGGCGGTGGACAAGTAATGGCATATTTAGCACCAGCTCAGCCTATCAAATTATCTGCTCAAATGAATGGCAGCATACAGATAAATACTGGAAAAATCTATGAAGGCTACAAATTCCAGAAAGAATCAAAAGCATGTTATGGAAAATGTTGAAAGGGGCTTTGTGGACAAACAACAGGCGATTCACAATTGGCATCAGTGCTACAGGGCGATGCCCAAAATGCCATCATGAGGAAACACTCCTCCACACATTCAGAGATTGTCAAGACACTTCCCAGCTATGGCAAAACATCAACCCAGCTCTGCCAGAGACTTTCTGGACAGAGCTGGACTTCAGACAATGGACCATTACTAATATAAACTGTAACTCTTTGCAGGTGGACCAGCCTTGGAGCGCATGGTTTGCAATTACGTGCTGGAACCTGTGGACTGCAAGGAAAGAACAAGTCTTCCAAAAGAAGCAAATCCTGGGAATTGCCTTGCAAAACAAAATCAAGGCATTAATCCATGAAAATAAACGAGCTTTTGAAACAATTAAAACTAGGCACACCGTGATGACCTTAGCTGGCCAAGCACAAGCGGACGCACCACAGACTACTCCCAACTCTGGTCACCACTGCCTTCGCACTGACGGAGCGGTCACCTGATCCACTAGACGAGCAACATGCGGTGGCTTTATCGAACAGCCAAATGGAGAATGGTTGATGGGTTTCTCACACAATCTCGAAATCTGCTCCCCATTGGACGCAGAGTTATGGGGATGTCGAAGGGACTGACCTTTGTAGACCCATCTCCTCCTTC
>JANZXR010000172.1:33657506-33669535 GCA_027575705.1 Erythroxylum echinodendron | reverse complement strand
AAGGTCACAAGTTCGAATCACAGAAAAATCCTCTTTATAAAAAATATAAGAAGAAGGTTGCGTTTATCGTTGATCCTCCTCAGATCCTCACAAAAGAAAGAGTCTTATGTACTGGGTACGTTAACTTTTTTTTTGACCCCTTAGAGCTAGATGTGGAAACCTTAAGGATAGCTAACTACTTATTGGAGGTTAATGTAGCAGATTTTAAAAATTAGCTTAATATTCTTGAAAAATAAAGGGATGCCGCTTTCATCAATAACTTCGCCTTCCAATAAAGGGTTAAGAGTTATAATGCTAAGAGGAGCAGTAAATAAGATTTATAGGAAGGAGATATGATATTCAGGCGAATAAATGTACAAGATAGGGCAAAAGCCAAAGGAAAGGTTACACATAAGTTATTTGACCCATTCATTATTAAGGGAGCAATCGGACTTGGAACTTAAAAATTACTTTACCTTAGTGGGCACATGATTCCTCGCACATGGACTTGGAAGCATTTACACCCCTATTATCAATAAAATTATGTTCTTCCCAATTTTCAGGTTTTCTATACAGTATAGCACTTGTCTTTATCATGCGACTACGACATTTTTGCTAACGCAACTCCAAGATCTAGACCTAAAAATGGTCATGCGAGTAAGATGTTTACCTAAAACGTAATCCAATAAGCAGACCTAAAAGCAATCATGCAAGTAAGACACTTTTGTTCTATGGTAAAATGAACCACAAGACATAGAGCTAAAAGCAATCGCACAAGGAAGAAATTTGTGCTCTAGAAGAAAAATGGAACAAAAGATAAAAATAATCACGTGAGTAGGACTTTTTTGTTATAAGACAAAACACAACCCAACCCAAGATGCAGATTTCAAAGCAACTGTGTGAATAAGATGTTTTCCCTCTTTAGGGAAAAATGCACATCCATGACGCATAATTGGAAGCGGTCATATGAATAAGACGTTTTTGCTGTCAAGAAAAAACGTAACGCAAGATGCAAGCCTAAAATCGGTTGATTGAGTAGGACATTTCCGCTCTAAATTAAAACGTATCCTAAGATGCAGACATGAAAGTAATAGCTTCACTAAGACATTCTCACTCCAAGGCAAAATGCAAGCTGGCTAGATATAGATTTGAAAGCGGTTGTGCTAGCAATTTTTTTTGCTTTAAGAAAAAAATAGACTCTTGTATATTGAATTAAAAAAGGGTTTCACAATAACAAACGTTCTTACTGCCTCATAAAGCAAAGAACCACCCAATAAACGATCGGACACCAACCAGTTTACTAAAAGACATATTCGCATGTTTGCGACTAAAGAAAGAAACAACATTCAAGCATATAGAAATAAAACGTAGCATACACAGTAAGAGACAAAAAAGAATGGCATTATTAAATAGCGCCAAAAGACCATAGATTACAAGGAAGAAGATTAAGTAAATAGCAATGGACCTTTAACAGGATAAAAGGAAGTTTACATACCCAGAAACAAACGTCTATAAGATTACCAAAAGGGGCATATCCACCAACCAACTTTGTACATCATTCAGCCAGTTCTACCTCCAATTAATGTGCGTTTTGAGCGTGTACAAAAGGTCTTAAAAGCTTGATATCAAGACACAAGTCTTATCTCTTGATCCTTGTAAATCTAAGGACTAGTCACCAACCTATTAAAAGGCAGTGAAAGATCCCAAGACTGATCACTAACCTATTTAAAGGATTCAAATCATCTGAACAGGGAGCATAGGATATTTAAGTACACGTGATTTGAGTCCTTATTTAAAGGTCGCGAAGGATCCAGAAACTAACCATCAATCTATCAAGTGATTGTGGGAGGCTCAATGCTCGAAAGAAGAGGTAGAGGCTCAAACCCATCAGCATACCCAACCTTGTAGAATACAGTAAAATATGTATAAATTAATATTATTAGAATCATGATATTTTATTAATTTATAGAGATATTAATTAACCGATAAATTAATATTTATTAATTTAACGAGATTTTTGTAATTGATTGAAGTTAAATTTTGATTACATCAAAAAACATTGTATCTTAGAAAAATTCATGTTTCATATTAATTGAATAAATCTAAAACATAGATTTATTCTACGTAATATTAATGAAAACTAATAAATAATGTTCATTGTTTCTTAATAAGAAAAGTTAAAGATGAGCTCCAACTAGACTTAAATTTTAAGAAAAACAAACAACACTAGAATCATATTTCACTAAATTGTCTTAGTTATGTTTGTGTAAGTTTATATAATTATTAATTTATGATATTAATGAGACTCTATATTTACGTAGGAGTATTTTGAAAATATATTATCTTATTATCTTATCGAAATTCGTTAAATTTTCAACTGACCCAAGTCGGGACCGAAGAAAAATATTATCTTAAAAAGTTTATTAATTTACCGAATATCAATTTAAAGAGGTTCTACTGTATTAGCAAATTTTTTTAAGAAAAATTCAATTATGGGGCCTAACTCAAGACTAGTTTTAGCTGGAGGTAAACAGTTGACAATAAATTCAATAGAAACATATGAAGCTCTAGTTTTGATCAACTCCTTACACTTATTTGAAAGTCTTAAATAAAGGACATGGTTATATTGTCATAATTGAAATTCTTAAATGGAGTTTGACTTTTGACTCTTGTTGAAGCTTAGTTAATCATAAAATGCATTTTGTCAAAAACCTCCCAATACAACACGCCATATTACCCTAAATGATTTTTCATCTTCTACATCTCTAAGGTTTGTCAACAGTCTTGCTACAACGCTTGTGCTTGACACTTCTCAAGACATGTTGAATATTCCGTTAAGGTTTTCCACACCACTTGAGCTTTAGACTTATATCTAAAACTTGGGGTCAGTACATATATATACATATAATGGTCAATTAACTCAAGGTTTCAGGAACTCATACCATTTTGCGCATAAATTAGTCATCAACATTTAATGCCCAATGTTGAGAAAGAATGTACAACAAGAGTATTATGAAAGAAATCAAACAAAAATGACAAGAAGATCTTTAGAAACATTCGATGAATTTGATATGCTTACATTCTTGGAATACAAGAGCAAATTGATATGACTATTCAATTGAATCATGTTAAAGAATTCTTTTCTCTCTTATAGAACTATATTTACAATAGGTATATTGATATGTAAACTCTACTTGATATAATTTAACATATTTTGCCCTTTACCAATCCTAGCCTATCTTATATAATAAGTTATATAATCCTTCTAAAGTTTGAAAACCACCAAAAACGTGTTTCTAAATGAAGTAGCTCATCCCATACATGACCTTATCCCAAGTCATGTAACTCATTGTTTCCACCTGCACATGCTTGCGTTTGCTCCCTGAGATGGACTAACAACAAGTATCATAATGCAATACTATCATCATCTGAATCTAATGCAACAACTTCTCCCACATATAACTATATTCCTTATTAGTCGTTAGATGTTTCTCACCAGTCTTAGCCCTTTCATCACAGTTATTATACCTTTTACTACCTTAATTTTTTCTTCGTTGATTTTCTAACTAAAATCATTCATATGTAAATATGTAAATTGCTCAAAAGATCAAGTTTTTCCTCAAATAAGTAAATGTCGAACATCAAACAATGTCCTATTAATACCCTCAAACTCTTTAATGATGACTTAATCTACTCCAAAAATTTTATAAGCTTTTATCATCCCTAACCGGATAATGCCAAAATTACTTGGCATATATGGCTCAAACTGATCCTTGTTTGGTGTCATATGATGTAAACATCACCTATTTAGAATGTTTGAGTCCTAAAGTTCTCTAGCTAAAACATAGAGCATGACTTTGTTTTGTAATCCAAGTCCCCTCTCTGCATATATTAATAGAAATTAACGAATCATTAGTTTTCCTTTTATTACTCTTCTCCTTCTTATTTAGATAGTCCCCCTGTTATGTCTAATTTGTTTGCACTTGTAGCACTGGGCTATCATTTTTTTTCCTCAAGTTTGAATCTAGAACACCTTTTAAAGGAGCCTTTTTTACTTTGCTTCCTTCCACGATCCTAATTTCTCTCACATATCACGCTTTATATTAAGAGTTCTCGCCACTATTCTATCTCTGTTAGTTGTGAGCCAATAACATATTAGTGATATCGTCCATACCAATTGTTTCCTTTCTCAATATAATGGGCGTTATCAAATACTCATAAGAAAAAGGTAAAGAAAAAAACAAAATTATTTCTTTATCCTCATTTGTAATAGTCACCTTGAGCTTTAATAGGTTTCTAACTATTTAGATGATCAAATTGATATGAGGTTCTAGATTTGCTCCCTCCTATATCTCCAACTTGAACTGTCTATGCTTTATATACAACTTGTTTGTAAGATATTTTAACATGTATCAGTTCTCCATCTTCTTTTATATCTCCATAGGAATGTAATATCCATGACGTGATATATGACCTTGTCTGCTATATATAATTCAATGGTTACGACTGTTTGGGAGCTAAGAGTGGTTGCTTTTAGTATTTAGTTGAATCAACTTGAATATTACAGACTTTTCTATCTTGTAGAACTAGGTTTGTAATAATTATATTTTGATATATAAACTATAATTTTACCTTACCAACTCAACCTATCTTAAAAACATGACTTTAATAAGTATTAAAATCTTTTCAAAGTTTGAAATCTACCAAAAAATGGATTTTTAGACTAGGCATTAAGTTGTGAACATGGTCTAAATATAAATTTATCTCATGTTGTATAACTTATTGTTTATATCTTCATATAGACACGGACTTTGGACATGCCCATGCTCTTCTTAAAAAAATCCTCTATCATACCAAAACACATGTGCCTTGACATTTGCATTCTAGAGAAAAATATTCCTTAGCATATAGTCGTGTGTCAAATTGTGATCGCTCAAAATTTTTTTTAAAAAAGTTCATATTCTTCTCAAAACACTTCAATATCATATATTTGTATATTTGAGTCATGCACAAAAATGTTTACACTAACGAATATATCGTTTTCATTTAATACACTCTAAGAAATGTCCTTAGTTTTCCATAAACACTAAAATTGTACATGAGCTATATACAATACACATCAACTTGAGATTGAGCATTTAATGTCTGTCATTACAATAGTTCTGCATATCAACTTGAGATTGAGCATTTAATGTCTGTCATTACAATAGTTCTGCATTTTAATGCTGTCAATCATCTTGATCGCATGCTCATCACCACCATAATGCTCTTTATACAAAAGGCTCGGCGCAAGCGAACAAGAGATAATGTCTTATCATTTCCGATGGCATTTTTTAGATAAATGAGGAAAAAATGACAGAAATGATAGGGCGTAGACTAGTGATATGGGTACTACTCTGTACTACCCAAAATATAGGTATTGTACCAATTACGAATATCAATTAGTATTATTCGATATTTGAAATACCAAAATTTTTTATGGACTAAATTGTAATTTTAAAAATTTATGGACCAAATTGAGAAAAACCTATTACTAAAGACACAAACCAGCACGCTTGCGCATTATCTTCTTCTCTCTTACCCACTCGCTGTCTTCTTCATTATCATTGCCCACGCCCGCCCGCCTTGCTAGGACGTCTTCACTATCTTTGTTAGGAATCTTACATCGGACAACTATAATAGCATTCAACAATTTATAATAGTGTGCAAACCTCCGTTCTTTAACTAGCTTTTAGGGGTGAGTTAGATCTTTCTAACATATTATTAGAGTCAGTTTGTTTCGATGGTTTGGGGCGGTACTCAATTATGTCCTTTTGCCCAATATATCCATTAGATGTTCAGTCCTGCTCCGGACTGAGGAGGGTATGTCAGGAATCCCATATCGGACAACTAGAAGAGCATTCAACAATTTATAATAGTGTACAAACTTCCGCTCTTGAGCTAGCTTTTGGGAGTGAGTTAGGTCTTTCTAACAATCTTCACGCTTCCTCCACCACGGCGTTGTTAGTGTCTTCTCTTATTCATTGTCGCTGCCTCGGATTGGACCTCTTGTTAGTTATTGTCGTCGCTGCTCGTCTCCATCGTCACTGCTCGCTCGCTATTGCCGCTACTCACCTAATCATCTCTACCGTTGTGCAGATTGCATAATCCAAAATCCAAAGTCATTTGGTTAAACCGACAGACCTGGCTAGCCCGACCTGCAACCCTCATTAACTTGGTTACATTTTGTTTTATTTTTTGTGTATTTTAAGTAGCTTGTTTCTGCTTTGGATTGAAATTGCATTAGTTTTAGTTGTGTCGTGTGTGTATTGTGAATAGTTTACAAAATATGCATCTAGAAATTTGGGCCTAAAAGCTAGTTTTAGTTGTGTGAATTGTTTATAGTTAAATAACATTTAGACATTATGAATTTACGAAGAAATAAGGTCAAAATAGTATTGTGTTTGAATTATGGAAGAATATTTAGGTATTGTAAATTGTGTATAATTCAAGAATATATCATATTAATTATTATTTTAATAATCATAAAAATGATATCAAATTTAATTCGTTAAATTGTTAATTAATTTATATGAAATATACAATTTACTAATTATTGTTTGTATATAAAATGTATTTAACATATGATTAATTCTTTAAATATATGATTTAATATATAATTAAATAATTAAATATATGTAATTAGGTTAAAAAAATTAAATGTTTGCAGTTTTATATTATTCATTGTTGTCACTAGGAAATAATATTATAAATATTAATCCTATCTTATGAATAGTAAATATACATTCATCATCTTATCTTATAAGCAGTTAAATACATTGTAAAAAATAGTGTGTGAATTTATGGTAAATACTCATTACTTAAGATACTGTAAAATTGTAAGTGTTTAAATCATTTTGTGATGTGTATTATCATAAAGAAAAATTATTTACAATGTGTGTTATTATAAAAAAAGATGTAAGATAGAATATATTTAGAATCTGGATATGCTTAATTAAACATTGAATATTTATAATTATGTAATGATATTATATACAAAATTGGCATTTTTTAATATGAATTTATTAATTTAATTTTGACACACGTCTTCATTTATTTTTTAAGATAAATAGAGGAGAGTTCAAGTACTATTAATAATTCAGTCATTTCAAGAAGATTCGGCTATCTAACTTAGGCTCATACTAGATTAGTTCCTGAAATGAAGAACCCGAGGGTGGGGGTGGAATCGCCAAATTAAAAAAAAACATTTAGCTAGGATTAAGGTGAAGTATAGTCTTATTAAAAAATGAGTCATGATATGAAAAGACAAATGAAGACTTTATTAGAAGATTATCAACATGAAAAAGATACAAGAATAAGGCTAAACTATGAATGTGGTTGTGGAATTTCTGTTTCCGGTGGTTAGGATGATAGTTGGGATGTTATAGGTGGTGTTATTCCCACCCAATAAGAAGCGAATGTTGCATCTTATATGAGAAAAGAATAAGACATATGTCTAATTTTTTCACCACGAACAACTCCTAAAGCTTAACCTTCAATCTATAGTACCTTACAGTCTAAAAAAGTGACTCAAAATGTGGACATGACAATAGCTAGATAGTGGTATGATTAAAGGATATCATTTAATGATGCCTAATCTTATTATTATTGGTCTATAGTGGATGTTATTGCCTACGATCTAGGATATAAAGCTCCTTAAATTGAGGACTATAGAGGTAAACTTGTGAGTAGCTATGTTTATGAAATAAAGAGTTATTTGAATAAAAGAAGAATTACTTAGTAACTTTTGGATGTTAATTATGAGTGATGGTTGGACAAATAGAAGACATGGACTCATTATCAATTTTTAGTTTGTTCTACTAAGGGGCAATATTTTTTAACTCTATTGATGCATCCAACCTTGTTAGAAATGATGATACACTATTTAAGATATTTGATAAATGGTGAACGAAGTTGAGCCAAAAACCAATGTTCAATTCATTACTAATAATGATTCTACTTACAAAGCAGTTAGAAAAAGATTGCAAAGTAGGTATAATTTTATTTATTGGACTTCTTATGCTACACATTGTATTAACTTGATTTTAGAAAATATAGGACATTCTAGATATTTTTCTATCATTAACGAGATTATGCAGAAAGCAAAAAATGTGACCAAACTTATCTATAATCATTTACGGGTCTTAAATTTGAAAAGGAAGGATTTTAATAATAATAAGAATTTGTGTTGTCCTGCTATAACAAGAATTGCAACTAATTGCTCATCACTTCATAATTTTGTTCTAATAAAGAAGTTGAGACAAATTTTTACAAGTGATAAATGAGTCCCATCATAATATGTCAGGTTTAATGCACGAGTTAAGCTTTCTAAAATTATACTTGAACATAAATTTTGATCCTAATAGAAATTTGTAATTCGAGTTTATGAGACTTTAGTAAGAGTACTTCGTTTAGCTAACAGTGATGAGAAGGTAATAATAATTTATTTTTATAAAGGAAGCAAACCAGGCCAATATTAAAAATAAGCTTTCTTTATACGTACCTTATCTTATAATCATCAATGAGTGATGAGAAAGATAACTTTACACTTTGTTGTTTGCAGCTGGGACATTTTTAAATCCTATTGTATAATATAGACCAAATTTTACAAAGAAAGATGAAGTTAATATGAGAATGCTATTAACTATTATAATAATTGTTGCCCATAAGATGATGCAAGATCTCTTAAGCTTACAAATTAAGGTTTGTAAGGGTACTTCTGGTGATTTTAAGATGTCTGTTAATATTCGTCAAAGAGACAAGCTTAATCCAAGTATGTATATATATTCACCTTTGTTACCTGTTAGAAATTAATCATCATTTTATTTTGTTATAATATTACTTTTATTATCTTACAGTTGTTTGGTAGGATTAATTCAAATTCTGAGTCGATATTTGAGTGCAATAGGGTGTGAAAGGAATTGGAGCATATTTGATTTCATCTATTGTAAGAAAAGGAATATATTGAAACACAAAAAATTGAATAACTTGGTTTTTGTTCGGTACAACTTAAAGTTTCAGAAAAGTTATGTTATTATCATTGTTAAGTTGAATATAATTTCTTGTGGTTTCTTAATATTTTATTTTAATTTATTTATTAGGACTCTTAATAAAAACGAGTAGTTCTCTAAATCTAATTTATGTTGACCATATCGTTCTTTTAGTAGATTACATTTACAAGAAATCGGGTTTGATAAATGAGTGTAACTTGAAAAATAATCTTAGATAAGAAAGTATTACTATATCGTTTGATCCAATAAATTTGAATAATAATAATGATGAGGCCCCTCTCAATGATGAAGATTTTATACTAAATAAAAATTGAAATTAATACAATTTGAATAAATATTCGATTGAATGAAGTTTTAATTTTTTATTTCTCCTCTTCTTTTAGTTTAACTTATATTTGATGTATACGTTAAATATTATATATGCAATATAAATATAACTGTAAATGTTTTTGTTTCAAGTTTTATTTTTAGATAGTTGTTTCCTTGACACATACTCTTGTTGTAGATTGTAATATTTAAAGAGTTATTGATATTTATTATTCTTTTTAGGGTTAATTACCAAAAAAGGCTCAAACTTTCATCAAATTTTCAAATGTAGCCTAAATTTTAAAAAGTAACGATAAAATGTTCAACCTTTCATTTTTTTAATTATAACCCAAACTTAAAGAAATGACAATAAAATTCTCAAACTTTCAAATTTTTTCAATTCTAACCCAAACATCAAAATGTGACAATAAAATGTTCAAATTTTCAAATTTTTTTCAATTCTAGCCTGACATTATCTGTTGTTCTTCCGATGTCCTTAGCCCTTTGTTTTTTGTTTATTCTTCTAATGCCTCAAACTACTCTCTCATTACATCTTACTACACCAGTAAGCTCTACATTTTTAGTTTGTTCTCTTAATGCCCTTAGTGTGAAGGCATCAGGGTTGTGTAATTTGAAAATCGAAGGGTTAGGACATCAAGAGAACAAACTAAAAATAAAGGAAAAAGCTGAAATCAAATCTTAAGGTCGTTGGAGTTACGTAGTCTGATTTCGGTCATTTTTAAACAACGACGACATTTCATTAATATTCATTTTTGTGTTAATTTTGAGCTGACGTGTATTAATAATTAAGATTTCTGAAACACGTGATAAGCTACAACAACAAATTTAACAGAAACACTAACGTTGGGCTAGAATTGAAAAAAAATTGAATTTTTGAGCAATTTATTACCATTTTTTGAAACTCAGACTAGAATTTAAAAAAATTGAAAGTTTGTGCATTTTATTGCTACATTTTTAAGTTTGGACTATAATTGAAAAATTGACGAAAATTTGAGGTTTTTTTATAATTAGCCCTTCGTTTTATTTGATGCTTTGATGTAATATTATTTATTATATGATGAAATTATAATATTTTAAGTACTTTGTATTGTCATTAATTTTATATTTGTATGATCTTTTTCATATTAACTGTGGTTATTATTTATATGTCAAATATGTGAAAGTTGATATTAATAAAAATTAATATATTGTTATTATTTAAAATTTTTATTATTATAATTTTTGAAGACAGAGCTAATGTAAAATTATAAATTACACAGTACAATATATATATATATATATATATATATGCATTTAAAAAATTACTCAAAATTGTACTTAGTATTGATTAGTACTAGTCTAATATTTTTCTAAAATCAAATCTGATACTATTATCGATATAATATTCATAATATTAGTCTAGATACAACAAAAAGCAAATGAAATTTTCATTTTGATTATTTTCTCCAAGTTGCAAACTATATATATATATTTAAAAAATTACTCAAAATTGTACTTGGTATTGATTAGTACTAGTCTAATATTTTTCTAAAATCAAATCTGGTACTATTGTCGATATAATATTCATAATATTAGTCTAGATACAACAAAAAGCAAATGAAATTTTCATTTTGATTATTTTCTCCACGTTGCAAACTCTTAAAACTAACTACGCTATCAAAGTGTCATTGCCCGAAGGCATCTCTGTCCGTATTTTATAAATAAGTAGCCATGAACTTAAGGCCGTATTTAGTTGAGGGGTTAGTAATGGAATAAAATGGAACGTAAAACACTTTTATCGTTTGGTTGAAAGTTTCATAATAAAATGGAACGGAATGAGATGGAAGCAGAGAGTTTCATGTTACGTTTCATTCCATCCTAAACAGTGAAAATAAGAAACCTCTAATTTTGAGAGTTTAAGATAGAACGTAAACTAATAAATACATACTACTTAATATATCTCCAATAATTTTTCTTAATGCCAATTATTTCTTCTAACCCTAATCTCCTTTTCCCTAAACTCATTTACTACGGTCCACAAGCTTATTACCCACAATAATATTTTTATATTATTAATAAAAATATATATAATTAATAAAAATTAAAAAAATATTAATGAAAAATAAAAAAATTTCTCTTTAATTATTTGTAAATATTTTTATATAAATAAAAATATAAATAAATAAGTTTTAAATATAAACCACATATAATAGAATAAAATTTATTAAATAATTAATAATAATATTTTCATACAATTAATAATAAATTGTATATAATTAATAATAAAAAATAAAACTTTTATTTTTTAAACAGAGAATGTATAAAAAAATAAGTCACAAGTGTAACTTTTTAATTAGACATAATTTCTATTTTAAAATCATAGCGTTAAATTTTTTATAACTATTTTAATATCACAGGTATAATAACCATTTATTATACGTTACATTCCATTCATTTTTCAAACAAGAGTTGACTACATTATATTATAAACTTTTCCATCCGTTTTAAATAATTTTTCACTATGTTAAATTATATTCTATTATAAATTATTCTGTTTCCATTTTATTATATTTCATTTCATTAATTAACGTATAAGGCCATCTCCAACCTATTCCTTTAAAATAGAGTAAAGTTTCCTCTATTTTAGAGATGCTACAGTGTTTTTCACTCCAACCCACAACTCTATTTTTCACA
>JANZXR010000172.1:33637038-33648244 GCA_027575705.1 Erythroxylum echinodendron | reverse complement strand
TTTTTCATGTGCACATATCACTGTTCACAAATGCATGAGCATGAGATGTGTTGTCCTACTTTCACTGATTGACCTCATTTGTACCCGTTTCTAGGGTTTAACCCGTTACATGAAAACGGGATGTTACAAAATACGTGTCAGGTTAAAAAAGAATGAAACAATTGATAAGGAATTGCAACAAGAAATGATAGAAAGAGAGCGCAATGGAGAGAAGTTTTGAAATGAATAGTTGCTGGTGTAGAATTTCTAGATGAATATAATCTGGCTTTCTGTGTCTCCAATGAGAAACTTTACGAAGTTAGTAATGTTAACTTTTTAGGACTTACGCAAATGATTGCTAAATTTGACCCAGTAATGTAAGAACATATTCGGAGCATTAAAAATAGAGAAATTCATCATCACTATCTTGGCCACAAAATTCAAAATGAATTGATTTCTCTATTGGTATACAACGTGAAAAGTTCTATATTGAAGATCATCAAAGATGCGAAGTATTTCTCTGTGATTCTTGATTGTACCCCAGATGTGAGCCATCAAGAACAAATGACTCTAATAGTTCGATGTGTGAATATGTCAAATGACAAGATAATGGTGGAAGAGTACTATTTAAAGTTTTTGAAAGTTAATGAGACATCTAGTTTGGGACTTTTTAATGAATTATTAGAGGTACTGCAATCTCTTAATCTTAATATGTATGATGTGAGGGGTCAAGATTATGATAATGGTTTAAACATGAAAGGGAAACATCAAGGGGTTCAAAAGAGGCTTCTTGAGATAAATCCAAAAGCATTGTATATTCCTTGTGCGTGTCATAGTCTTAATCTTACCTTTGTGATATGGTAGAATCTTGCGTTAGAGTTAGTTCATTTTTTAGGGTTGTGCAACGTATATACACATTGTTTTCTAGCTCTCCTAAAAGGTGGAAGGTTCTAACTGACAATATCCCTGGATTGACTGTCAAATCATTGTCTAATACATGTTAAGAGAGTCGGATTAAAAGTGTTAAAGCTATTAGATTTCAGGCCCCTCAAATAAGGCTTGCTTGAATAAAGATGTATAGTTCTAAAGACAAATCGGGGATAAGGAGTCACGCTGAAGATTTGGCCACATAATAGAGAAATTTGAGTTTTTGCTTGGCATGGTTATTTGGTATGATATTTTATTTTATGATGATATGGTGAGCAAGAAGCTGCAATCTAAGTCCACTACAATTAGCCAAATCAACGATGCTGTGAAATATTTTGAGAAGTATAGAGATGAAGGGTTTGTTTCTAGTTTATACATTGCCAAAACTATTGTTTCTGAAATGAGTATTGAGCTTGTATTTCCAACCAAACGCTGTATTCTACTGGAAAAGTAATTTGATGAATGTGATCATGAAGAAGTGGTACAATCGTCAGAGGAATTATTTAGGGTCAACTACTTTCTAGTTGTCGTGAATATGGCCATCGCTTCACTTAGTGAAAGATTTGAGCAACTATCTATCTTTCAAAATATTTTTGGATTCTTGTGTGATTCAGATAAGTTGAAGTCACTGGATAGTAATGAATTAAAAAAATGTTGTGTTAAGTTTAGCAAGACTTTTTCTCACAACAACGTGTCGAATGTTGACATCGATGATCTATTTTTTTGAGTTAAGAGTGTTGCAAAAGACTTTGCCAGATGGGCTAATGTCTGCCATTATTCTTTTGGAGTTTGTCAAAGCAACAGAATGCTATCTTAATGTTTCCATTGCTTGTCGAATCTTATTGATTGTTTCTGTCACGATTGCATCAGCTGAGAGAAGTTTTTCGAAACTGAAGATATTAAAAAACTATTTGAGATCATCGATGTCACAAGAATGGTTGAATGGTCTTGCAACTCTATGTATTAAGAAAGATGTGCTTGAATCTCTTAATTTAGACTCTATTATTAGTGATTTTGCATCGAGAAATGCTCGTATAAGACATATTGTTTGATTATATTTTGTGTACTGATGAGTATAATATTTTCTATGACGTAATACATGCTGAATTATTTTTTCAATTTATTTTTAATTAAAATCAGAGGCCCACATTTTCTCTTTCGCCCCGAGCCTACAAAACGTCAGGATTGGCCCTGGTGGTGGTACAGAAGGGGTGGCTTGATAAAGAAGGTTTTGATACCGACTCTCACACCAAAGAAGGTAAAAATCAATCTTCGAAAACTAGACGGGAAGAGAATTAACTAATTAAGGAAAGGAAAAAGTCCAACCAAATCACAAGCAAGTTCAGGCTTGCTTGACCAAGCCCATGATTCCATTGGAACATAAAAAGCAATGTTGTTTTTAAAATTTTTTTAAAATATAAAAATTGGATCAAGCTAGACCGGGCCACCCTACTTGTGGCTCATCTGGCCACGAGCCATTAAGCTCATAGGTCGGGTCGGGCTGAGCTAGGAGGAACGCGAACCCAGCCCAACCTATAAACATCCCAGTCTTTACAACTACTACTTTGGCAACTTCCCTCCAGACCTTTCTCTGTATTCCTTGAATCAGGACCGCTTTTAACGCATCCAACTTCCTCCAGCCCCAAGGTTGTCGGCCAAATACTATTCCAATTTCTCTTGTTTCAGTAGAGAATTCACCGCCCTCTGCAGATTATGTCACTCCTTAAGTCTCATATCCATAATCTTGATAGAGTCTGCACAATTTATCAACGGGTCTGGCTTGAAGCTTGCTCATTAAATTTTCATTGCTAAATTGACGTTATAATATAAACATGTTACAGTGGTGTAAGTGTCTCCACTGACTCAACTGTGCTAATAGTATCTCTAGTAACATCCTAGAAACAGTTGCCTACAGAACTTGCAGGAAACAAAGATCGCCGCTTTTACGTACGACAATGGTTAGGCTGTTTGCATCTTTCCTTCGTATACTTAAACGGATCACTTGTTACATGGGACGTCACAATCAGATTGCACGCCAGCAGTAGTTCACCTCCTTTACTTCACACATTGTTATTATAAACAACAGGAAGAAGTGAAATGATATATTGACTTATGCTTTTACTTGAAGTCTACCGGATTGTCCCCAAGTAGTTGACATGGGTTTCACGACAAGATTCAAAAATATAAATCGCACAAGACCCAATAGATCCAAAGAAAACTGAGAACGGACAACTACAAAACGTTAGCTCCAATGTTGAAGAGACTTGCAAGTAACGGATTCCAGATTTGATATGCATAGCTAGAAAAGGTGCTCAACAACCCACAAACATGGCTCTTCAATTACCATCCATAGGTTATGACTAAGGAATATCCCAGGACCTGCAAAAACGTTTGGATATGCATCATCCCAATTCCCAGGTAACTGAACTAGAACCAACAACAAACAATATGCAACGCCGCCATGGAGAATTATCACAACATACAGCCTTTCAACAAAGTCAAAGGATTCCCATACCAAATACGAACTATAATTTGGGCCAAGAACATAAGATCAAGCTTAAACTACTACTGACATTGTCCGGAGAAGCTACAACACAAAGAACTCAATCAAACACCACTGGCAACATTCTAACTGCCATGGAATTGGGGAACATGAAAGCTAGGCTCCAGCCGATCGCAACATAACAACTGTAAAAGCAATATGTAGCAACAAAACAATATGTAAGAATATTTGCTTGTCTATATTCTTGCATATGTGTCAATAAGAGACCGAAATATATTTAAAGAAAACTGCACCCAACAATCCACTTTACTACAATTTTCATCTTGACTGCGCCTCCCCACCAAATTCCGTTTGCATCAAATAAACCCTACCCCAAAAACTAACCTATAAATCAAACAAATAGAAAAACGGCGAGACCCAATCAAGAACACCACTGCGACGATCAGATCCTCTCAACTTTGTCAGCCTTAATAACTGGGTTTGCCTTTTCAATACAATCACGCCCAAACGTCTTGAAATCAAACGAGCAGTCATGACTTTCCGGGTATCGATGAGTCCCGCAGAAAGTACTCTCGCACTTGCACTTGAATCCCGTTAAACCAACCTTCTTTTTACAAACTACACACCTATTAGCCAGCCTGGGCACAGCCTCCGTCACAGACACCGACGATATCGATGACGATGATTCATCGACAACCTCTACCTTCTGAAAATCTTTTTCCCCTTGATTAGGCTTGATGTTTAGAGTCATCTCCATGGCTGCTTTCGCCGAGGCAGCCTGCTCCTCTTTGATACGGAAGTCACTGTAGCATCTGGAACAGAGGTTCATGCTTGAAGCTGACCCGAAAAACCCACATCCATTGGCGCACAGTATCGGCTCCGATGGAGGCACGCTCGTCCCATCGTTTTGCTCAGAGCCCATCTTTCTACGGACACCAAAATAACAATTAGGGTTTGGATTTTTTCCCCCCCTTACCGGTCACTCCTTGCTGTGATATCTTTGTTAATCGTGTTATGCTTGTAATACGTTGGGAGGCCTCCTTATATTGCGTAGATCATACTGAAGCAGGGGAAAACATTTCAGTTACTGTATTACCCTTGCCACTTACGAAATATTGAGGCGTATTAATACTGCCGATAGAAAGAGATATCCCATCTTTTTCCGCGTTGGTTAAGAACATAGTGAGGGGTATTAACGTCAATAACACCGGATTAATTCCTATCCGTTTCCGTGTGGGTTAAGAAATACAAAAGCCAGGGAATTAAAGAGGGATTAGTACTGGAACAACGTGAAATGACTGAAACATTATTCCGTAATTGTGTTTAGCGGTTCAGCCCCCGTATTCGGGAATGACAGATTTGGCCTTTCACTTGAAAAAAAGACAAAATTAAAAATTCCGGCTCCTTCTTGAAGAGTGCAAAACAAACGTATTTGTTGCTTCCAGCTCCCACTATTTTTTATAATCAATCATTTAAGTTCGGCCAACGCTTTTGGACCGTCCAGCTTCATGATTAAAGATCGACGGCTCCTAATTGCAAACTTTAAGAAATAGGAATAGGACCCGATGCATCATTACCAAACATAAACAATCCATCGATGAATAGATATCTTTAATCTATGTATAGGCAGCATATCTCGTTTTGATCTGAAAGTTCTGGAGCGCTCTCGTGCTTTCTCTCTGCTTAGGTATGGGTGTTGCCTAATTACAAGAACAAACAGGTATTACAGCTCGATTTAGAAGCGGGAAGCAATTCAGATGTCGGGAATAGATAGAGAAGGTTTGTAAGGAGAAAAACACAGGTCGTAAACCCAATCTGGTCGAAGTGGATTTAAGTTAAAAGGAAAAAAACGAAACTGAAAATAAAGATGAAATCTTTAGTTTCGATTATAATATTTTAGTTATTAAATTTTATATGTATATTTATGTAAATCTTATATAAATATGTAGATGAAATTTAATATAATAAAATTTGTAAATAAAATAAAAGGCATGATGCGACCAAAGTATGCTGTACACCCTCGGCCCCGTTGACTTAGGTTGTTGTCTCCGAATTACAACTGCTCGTGTTTTATTGTTTTTAATGCTATCTTTTGCACTTTTTAATTTAAATTCTGTGTAACTAGGTAGACCCACCTCCTTACAATGCAACCCCAATCTTAACTATCCAATCGCATGCTAAAGTCATCATAAGGCCCTTTTTTAAAATCGGGCAAAGTTTTACTTCAAGTTATGTTGAAGTTGATTATCAATGCTTTTAATTCTAATAAAACACTTGCTTGCTTCCGGGACAAAAGGTAAGAGAGAGAGTAGAAATTCAATCCCATCTTTCACATGCTCGACCGCTTCTTCCTGAGGCAGGCCTACGGCCAAGACAATTGGGACCTAATAAGATATCCATAAAAGTGGGTCCATTTTATGACTATTTGACTAAAGAACTAGTAGTAGTTCGCGTTAAGCGGGAGATTTTGTCACTTGTGGAGGAATCGAGAAATACCAGATGCACGCGAGTCATAGGGTAGGAACATTTGTTCGAGCTTGACCTGCTAGATTTAAATTTTTTTAAGTTTCAAACTTGGTCTAAAGCTAGAGTATGACACTTGAGTTCAACCAACTTAAAGCTCCACTTGTCTTTATATATATATAGATATGAAATTATTAATAGCCTAACTAAAATTTAGCTTGTTTGATTCAAAGATGAAGAGGTTCAATTGTATTAAGAATTTTAGAAATCAATGAAATTATTTACGGACTTAAGAGAAGATCTAAAATTTAAGGTCAAGATGGTTATAACATGATTAATATATACTTTAAAAATAACAATGTATCAATGTACAATTAATTAGGACATAGCCATTATTAGAAACTAATGGGAGGTTAAATGGTTACATTAAAATTGGTGGAGGTGGTTGAATTTGAGATAGTTATATAAACAACATCAATGTCATGACACAGAGGAACACACTTGCATAATCACCAACACTACCTAAACAAAAGATCAACATTGTTTTAGTTTTTTTAACACTTTGTACTCATTATTTACTTAAATAAAATTATCCTTTATATTTAAATTTTAAATCTCACCATAGTTTAGCATTTAGCAACTTGGTAACTTAAAATTTTATTCTCTGAATTTTTCAAAGTACATTTTTATCGTTGTTAGAAGTCATATGCTTTTTTATGAGAATTCTTCCTTGACTTGAATTTTAAGTTGGTTATAAAAGGCAATCAATAGTTTGGCACACTCAATACAACCATGATGCCACGCACGAAGATAAAAAAGAAATTGTTATACCTCCAACCTTGGAGGAAGAAGTCTCGGTAGGAAATGAAGGTTTTATATATCAAATGATTGAAAATATAGAGAAGGCAATATCTACTCGGTTAAATCTTAGATTGGTAAGAATTTGTAATCGTCAAGACTACCAATAAGAAACGATGTTGTTTATATAATTGATATTTTAGAGTTGAATTCTAATTTGGCTTCTACTGTTGAAGCAATTAAGAAGTTAACAAAGAAGATAGAAAAAGTTTGCGTCTTTAATGCAGGTCACTATGCAAAATAATCCTCCTCTAAAAAGATATATTTCTAAAGGGTTCAAGGGGCAATTTATTCCCAATGCAATGAAAGTTGGTGAATGTAGACATCCTTCAATTTCTTCCTCTATGGAAGAAAGATATGTTTCTCTTCATAAAAGAGAGGATATTCATATGGCACCTTTATACTAATTCTATAAATGGTCGACAGGTTGTCAAGCTTCAAGCTCCTGAAAGACAAAGATTTGGTTTTAAAGTTGAAGCTAATAGGCTGAAGTATGGTTTAGGGGGTAACCTCTTGGCTATAAATCATAATCACGTTCCTATTATTGCTCATCCACATAAGAAATTTTTAAGTTGATAGAAAGCTGTTAAAGAAGTTGTTCAAGAACTAAATGGACTTGGTTTGGGACATATTAGCCACACAAAATTCCATAGGCCTTATCTAGAGCACATTGACCGTAAAAATCCTTATCCTTGTTCATAAGCCAACAAGATCTCAAAGAGTTCCCATTAGAAATCCAAAATATTGTGATTAAGTGTCCTGTAAGTGGCTATCGTAATGCATGGGCCATGTAAGTGTCATGAAGCTTGAAAGATTATTAGCAGTAAAGACTTGTTTTAAGGTGGTTGGTCACGTCATTAGCTTGCTTAAGAATATGTCACAGATTTGTTATTTTATTTCAATAATTTCAGCTAATTGATTGCAACTAGTAGTAGAGTCCTAATCATTAAGGATAGGATCTACTGGTTAGGAGATATGATCTATAGATTAGGAGAAGTTTTTATTTTTCCTATGTATTTAAACTCTTGCAGAGTGATAATAAATGAGGCCTTTTTCCAATGAAATAATGTGGTTCTTTAACACCCTAGTAGACTCCTATTTCATTGCAAAAGTCTTATTTGCTTTTATCAGGACCTATTATTAGTATCAGAGCAATAATGGCAGCCAACAAGGAGAGAATTAAAAATCTAGAAGTGGGCCTTGGAAGGCTCCAAGATAACTTCATCAAATTGGAACTCGATGTGACTGATAAGTTACATCAGTTAAAAAATTCGATTGGCAAGATGGCTGAAGCATTGCTTTCAAATATGAGCCATCCTTCAATGATCGCAATGGAAAATTTCTCACTGGACATTCTCGTAACATAAGAGAGGAATCTCAGGAAATTACTAAAGGATAGGGCTAAACTCGAGTTTCCTAAAAATTATGATAATGATCCATCCTAATGGTTTAACCTAGTATACTAGTTCTTTGAATATCAATGCACCTTAAAAATAGAGAAGGTGTCATTAGCTTCTTTTCATTTTGAGAGCGAAGCAAACCAATGATGGCAATGGTTACGTCGGGCTTACAAGGAAGAAGGGAAGGAGTTGACATGGGAAATCTTTGTTAAAGAGATATGGCTCGTTTTTGTCCAACTGATTGTCAAGATTTTAATGAAGCCTTGTCTAAAGTAAAATAGACTGGCTCTATACATGATTACCAGAACGAGTTTGAAAGGTTAGGGAATCGAGTGCAAGGATAAACTCAAAAAGCTTTGGTAGGAACATTGATGGGTGGTCTCAAGGCAGAGATAGCAGATGATATTCGAATGTTCAAATTGATAAAACTGAAGGAAGCCATTAGTCTTGCATGAATGAGAGATGATCAAGTGAGTCAGTACTAGGAATTCACTCGACCATTCAATCTTTCAGGGGCTAACTCTCCTTCTCCTTCAAAACTCAAAGTTGCATCTCGAATGAAACGACTTTCTTGGGATAAATTGGAGCAGAGGAGGACGCATGGACTTTTCTTTAGTTGTGACGAAAAACTTACACCAAGCCATAGGTGTCGTGGTTCGTAACTTTTGTTTTTGGAAGGCAACGATAATAATTATGATGATGAGGAACCTCAAAATGAGATATCTTTACATGAACTTTCAGGATGGTCAGCTTACCAGACTATGAGGGTGACGAAAAAAATTGGGCACTGTGAAATGATTGTCTTAATTAATAGTGGATCCACTCATAATTTCATTAGTGAGAAAATGACCAACATGTTGCAATTACCAATGATTCCCACCGAACCTTCTAATGTGAAGGTAGATAATGGAGAACCGATAAAATGTCAAGGAAGATTTGAGAATCTAAGGTATTCCTTTTGTCCTCACTCTTTATACTATACCATTGATTGAGTTAGATTTAGTGTTAGGTGTCCATTGGTTGATGCAATTGGGGACAATGGTGTATAATTGGAAACAATTAACAATGGAGTTTCAAAGGGGCAACCATACTCATAAATTGTAAGGAATTGATTCATAATCAATTCATACTGCATCACTAAAAGTTATCTCTAAGGATATGCAGAATGGAAGCTTAATCATTATTGTTTGTCTTCAAATTAGAATTGATTATACATCACACGATTTCCATATTGACATGTAAGAACTACTGAAAATTTTTGAAGAAATATTCTAAGAACCAAAGCAACTATCTCCCATAAGAGAAGTAGATCATCACATCAACTTGAAAGAAGGTACCGAGACCATCAATGTGGGACCATTCAAGTATGCTTATTTTAAAAAAGATAAGATTGAAAAACAAGCTCATGACATGTTAAAATAAGGATTGATGCCTAGACACTACTTAATTTAGACAAAACTTTGTTTAAGAAACAAAATTGTTTAATGTAAATAATTTGAAAAATAAAAATAAAATTAAAAGACTTACATAAAGCAATAGACAATACCAAAATGCAGAAAAATCGAAATTTAAGAATTTAAAGACTAGAGATTATTTTTTCCCTATTTTGTCTCCCTCCTATTTTATTATTCAAATTGTGTCTCACCATAGATTTTTGAATGTACTAATTACCTCCTCTCAAGGTGTAATTAATTGTCCTTAATCAAATTAAAGGGAATCAAGTGGACAATCTTTCAACATGTCCAATGACTCTACCGATTCAACTAGTTATTAAACTATCCTATGGGTGATCAATTGAAATCATCGAGATCTCTCTTCTAACTAATCAATTAACATGATGATTTTATGTCTATAGGCTGTCAACTCTCGTTGTACAATCCTACACAATTAATCTCACTCACTCTCTTGATTTATTGCAATATAACAAATAAAATCTACTTGTCCTTTTTCATCTCCTGTTTTGTTGGTAAATAAAAAAGATAGTTTATGGAGTTTTTGAATTGACTATAGATCACTTAATGTTGTAACCATCAAAGATCGATTTCCAATTCCTACAATTGATGATATGCTTAATGAACTCCATAGAGCTTCTTATTTTACCAAAATTGATTTACAGGTAGGATATCACCAGGTATAAGTACATCCTACATATATTCATATAATATCATTTCATACTCACAATGATCATTACGAAAATTTAGTCCTATCTTTTGGTCTTTGTAATGCCCTATCCATTTTTCAAGCAATTATGAATTCCATATTTCGTCGTTATCTTTACAAATTTGTGTTAGTTTTCTTTGATGACATTTTGATCTATAGCCCCAATTAGAATATGCATCTTGATCATGTTCAAAAATCTTTTGAAATATTAATGCATCATCAATTTCTTGTTAAACTTAGCAAATGTGCAATTGGAAAACAAGAATTGGAATATTTGGGGCATATTGTAACTCCACAAGGAGGTAAAGTGGATCAAGTAAAAATTACAACTATGCTGAATTGGCCTAGGCCTATTAATGTTTATGAGTTACGTTAGGCCTTATAAGTTACTTTCAAAATTTTGTTCACAACTATGTCATCATAACCTATCCTCTCACTAATTTCTTGAAAAAGGGGCAGTTTGGATGATGAAAGAAGCATAAATTGCATTTCAAGATCTCATGAAAGCTATAACCTCCACTCCTACACTAGCTATGCCAAATTTCATTGAACCTTTCATTATTGAATTGGATGCTTCGTGGGATGGTATAAGAGCAGTTTTGCTCAGCTAGCAAGGACAATTGCATTTATGAGTGGAGCTTTAGGTTCCACTAAGTGGTCTTGGTCCATATATGCTAAAGAAATGCTAGTAATCATTCAAACCATCCAAACATGGAGACCCTACCTACTAAGCCATAAGTTCTATATCCAAACTGATCAACACAACCTCAAGTACTTTTTAGAGTAGTGTATCATCACACCGGAGTAGCAAAGATAGGTGACTAAATTGTTTAGCTATGATTGTAACACCCCATTACCCTAGAGTACGTACCGGAACGCCCGTGGGTCATTCCGACACATAACCTAAGATAACGGA
>JANZXR010000172.1:33619435-33636938 GCA_027575705.1 Erythroxylum echinodendron | reverse complement strand
TAAATTGTCTCTTGCATTATCTCTTTCCTATTCTTCTATATTTTTGTTAGTTTCTGGTTATCAAAAATTCCAACATGAACTACTGCAAAATTCGTACAGCTTTCCTCTATTGGAGAAGATGATGAGAGCAACCTCGGCATCGCAAAGAACGGAAAGCTCGTAGGCTTTCTTCAAAAGCCCATTTCTTCTTTTCGCAAAGGTCACTTGCCTGTTAATCTTGTTCTCAATCCTCTTCAACTCAACCCTACCTCTTCCCATTATGTTCTTTCTCTTATAAAGCAAAATTCTTCTGTAACCCCAAGACTTCTTCACTGGTCCAGAAGCCTCTCTTGATTTTGTACACTTTGTAGCTAAACCCCTTCCATACTTATACTCTCTATCTCTCTTCCACCACCTCCACCTCCTCTTAGCTGGGAGTGATTGCTTACACTATCAAATTTATCATAATCTCTGTCAACCATTTTAAATAGAATTTTTATATATATAATAATTGGATGATAACGGTTTTGACTTTAATGGTATGTAGCACACTTAGGACCTACATATCTCAATTCAATATTATCCAATTATTACTTCACTAACGTGGTTTTTTTTTTTTTCAGTCATGAATTGTTTAGGGATGAGCAAATGTCATTATATAAAAATCCTCTAACAATGATCGATCTACCGTTTTCTTCTTTTAATCCTCTCATTCCCCGCATATACAAGATTTGAATCCATGTACAATTGTTACCACTAAGCATCTACGGGTTGTATGAAGGCTGCTAGTGATTATAGGTCATCCATGCCACGACATGACATGGTAACTTCATTAAAATGTATGTGAATGTCACCCATGGACAATAATGGATCTCTATTACTTGTCCGCCACAAGTTGTTGCTAATCCAACAAAGCAACTAATTGGTAAATTATGGAAAGAAGTTCTCCAAATACCCTGCAAGCTATGAGTCAGAGTCGCTATAAATGGTAAACTGACATATATAGCTTGCTAATCCTCCCAATTGAATCGATTGGGATGATAAAATTCGTTAGCTACATATAAGGGGAGATTTCTTTTAGTTACATTAATATTGTTATGACTTAACCCTTTTATTGTTTTTATCTTCCAAAGTTCATACCAGTGTAATTATAAACCATGGTGAAGCGCAAACAAAACGTTGTTGATGAATTTAAATTATAGAAAATTTGGTCAAGGAAATGAATTTTCCCAAAAAAATTTGAAGTCCGTTTTCCAAAGGAAAAGGAGGAGGAATCGCATATTTTGGATAAAGATTCCAACCAAGAGTAACATGTTTATCAATGTGACAAGGTCGAGAAAAAGTCGGCATGCCCAGGTCAAATATTTCCAATATTTATTGTGTTCGCATAGTGTGAAAAGGCAATATTCACAGGAACTTTTACAAACAATCTGGATCGTATCATCTTAGAGCTTTGAAAGGTACATACAACTGAAGCTGACTTGGTGGATTTGGTCCTTCAATTTATAACCGATAGCAGGGTCTGGTCTTCTAGGTCAAGAAAGTTGAGAAAATGGGCATCTCAGTACAAAGTTAAAGAACAGCTCTCTCATAAGTCAAAGATGATATCCTACCTAAAACATTTTTAGTTCATTGTCTCATATATATATTTGTTGAGAAAAACTCACTTTCCTACAAACCCTAATTCTCAATTCTCAATTGTCACCCCTATATTGCCTTTCTATTTGTTAGCGTCTAGCATATACTACCGCCTAATGTCTTCTTTATTGACCATCTTCACAATTGTCGCATTCATATAGCTCATCCCTAACGTTTCCGTTTTTCTTTATACAGGAATAAAGAATGATACTGCGAAAAGTAGGTTTGTGCTAGACACAGAAGCTAGATACTTTGTTGTTGCAACCAAGTACTTGGACATAGTAATTTGAAAACTCCCATGACTAAAATATTACAGGAAATAAGGTCCAAATATTATCTATGATGTTGCATATGAACTTAAGGATATAGAGAAAATATTCCTTAAAAAAGCTGAAATCTAACTTCAGAATGATGCTGAAGAATCTTTCATGCAAGGTGTTTATAGAAAAAAGGCCTACTGGTCCCAAGTTGGAAAGAAAATAGGATGGTGATGAAGTAATCTGAAGATAAAACTTATCAATGATAGGTATAGTTACACCTATGAATTGGCAATAAATATAAGTTTTTTTAATAGCATATATTTGTTGTATTCTCTGATTATGTTTGCTTAAATTTGACTTTTCTTTATCAAAAATGAATTGCTTGACAATCTTACATTGTAGTTAATACAATGGTATAGATTCTTAGGTTTCCTAGTTCATTTTCTGCTTATACTCTTTTTTATTTTTTTTCATTATTGTACTAGAGTGAAGGATTGAGAAAAGGAGATAAATATAAATTTTAAAAAATTAGGGATTAAAATTAGGGTTTATTAGTTTATTGGTTAAGTTTGGATAGATTAGTGTCACTTAGCCTCCAACACTAGTAAAACTCATACATACATATATACATACGTATATATATGTATGTCTTGTCAACACTTAACTGACATAGCCTTGATGTGGTTAAGAATTCTATTAATTACAGGCTTTTTTTGACTAGTTTTAAAAATGTTGGAGTTCTTTTAAAACACTTTTTAACTTTAATGTCTAATCTAAATTTTAGTAAAAATATTAGGATACAAAAGGGAATTTTTCCCTAACAATATAAATGAAGATTAGGAGTTACGAAGTCTAATTCTAAATTATAAATAATGCCTAGATTTATTTATACAATTAAATTTAATCTAATAAATCTATATTGGGATAATCAATCCTAAAGTGCTCAAACTTTGGAGATTTTTTTTATCTAGTGCCCAAGCTTTTAAATTTTGTAATTGAGTAATCAACCTTTTAAAACCTTAACAATTCAGTTCAAAACATTAGTTTTTGTTGATGTGACTAATATATGAACATCGACATGATATTTAGTAGACATGCTACATCATAAAAAATAATCTTTTAAACTGAATTATTAAGGTTTTAAAAAATTGATCATTCAATTGAAAATTTTAAAAGCTTTGGTACTGAATTGAAAAACAATCTTAAAATATTAGACACTTTTGAAAATATTATTCCAATCTATATATCTCATATTCAATCCATGAAGTTTTCTAAACTTCACAATTAAGTAAAACTCAATTTACATTATTTTTCTCTTTAATTGCTTTACTATATGACTCGTTAGTTCCTAATATGTTAAAAATGAATACAAGTTTTTATTTTAGTTCATAACTATAATTAGGGAAATTAAATATCTTTTTAATTGATCTTTAATTTTCATTACATAATTTATAATCTTATATTAAAATTGAAATTTAGTAATACATCACGACCGCCTAATTATTAGGAATGTCAAAGTGGCTTAACTAACAAATGTATGCATGGTAATAATGTATAATTTATTTATTTCATCATCTAATGTTCCAATTAGATATAGAGTATGAAATTACGTTGTATCATATATAACATTTAATCATGTTTTTTCCTTGCAAATTAGGAATCTATTTCTAGTTAATAGTTGAAAACTCATTTTCAAATCCCAATTTACTTTAACTAGAGAATTGCTAAATCATTACTAGTTAAGAATAATAAAACATCATCATCAAAACTTTAGGGTAATTAATAACTTATTAATCTACATAACTACTCGCATATAGTTCATACTATATCTAAGTACTATCAATTCAGCTATCATAAATAGAATATATCATAAGTAGAATTAAAATATAATAATTTATATATACGATACTTTGGTAATTTTAAATTTAAAAATATCATACAACTATCACATTGACAATGACAATATTAAAATATACATAAGTAATATTCCATTAGCAATACTCATTAGTATGGCAGTGAACTTATTCTCATTAGTATGTCAATGAACTTATTCTCTTATAAACACTAATAAATTAGTTTAAGTATCTTCATATTTTAATTTATAAGATCAACTATTTTTTTATAAGATAAAAACATAATCTATATCAATTATACCATATTAATATTTTGTCTTAATGAAACTATAGTATCAAAGCTTTTTAATTATTTAATTTGATAAACTAATTAGGGCTATTTTTTTATGAAATTATAAGAGTTTTATGATTTCGATTTGTCGTCTACGTGCCTTCCTAAAAAAACCCTTGACTTGTTTGTTGTGATTATTATCTTCAAACTTGTATGCTTTCTCTTATTTCTAAAAAAAATTGTACATGTTCTATTCCAATCCTTTATTTGGAATCTACCAAGTCATTCATTTTCTCTATTTAAAGCCCAAAATACATAGGATGTATATGGTTTGTTAATTGTTGATTAACTAAAGTAATTAATTATAAAATTAAATTAGAAATGGGTCACAACTGTAACATTCCACTCTCATAGAGCATATGCTCGAACATACCAGCAAATATTCGAGAACATACCCTACGAGAATGGTAGGTTAAGACGATCAAATTAACTCATTACACATTTTTAGGCATCAAACACATCTTAAACATTCAAAAAATTCATTTGACCTATTTCATTTACAAATATATACAGTCATAATAGTCATTGCACTCCAGAATTCACACATACATTGTAAAACAGTTGAGAAATACAATTCTTGATACAAAATAACTGAAGACATTTGCAGGTACAACTGATCCCAACCAATAACTTATGTCTCTATGCAAAAGCTACTTCAACTAGACTAGCTAGATTCCTTCTGGACATGAGAAAATAATGTTGCAATTTTGACGCATTTGCAAACTCAATGAGAGAACCATCATCGATGTGCTCACTCATATCAAAACATAAGGACAATTCATAATCCAATTCACAAGCAAATCATATCATACAATATTGAACATTATGTCACATTTTATCATGCTTCAACAAGTACAACTTGTGTACAATATTTCGCATCACTATTTCAGAACAATCCAATAATTCATTTCAATCATTCATATGATACATATCAAGTTATATATGCAAATGCACATGTGACTCCATTCATTTTTACTTTGTTGTGACCGAGTACCTATTTATTGTCCCGTTTCTGTTGTGGATACCCGGCTTATTTCATTTACTGTCCCATATCCATGGTGAATACTGGGCTCATTAATAACTGATCCTGTAGCTCTTTGTGCACATTCTTAAGCTTAAAGCTCATTTTCACGTTGGTTACTCCAGTCACAACTCCTTTATCTGATCATGCATATCAATGTGATGCATCATTCCATATGTCATGTTTCATTACCTTTCATTCCTGTGTACTTCTGTCATATGTATCAAATTCAACGGATCTAAGTCCAGTAAATCACATTCAATTGCTCACACATTTTATATTGCTTTCGACATTTCACATTCAATTATTCTCTCATTTCATATTTATTTTAGCATTTCACATTCAATTGTTCTCACATTTCATATTCAGCATACAGGTCAGACGGAAACACATATAATTGAGTTTACACATCTAGGTTAACTCATAGTACGTTCCAGATAAGTTATTGCCTTGAAGATATATCAATGTCTAGATGTTGACGTTCAATTTGTGCTTCTTTAGTCATACAATACACACATATTTTACACATTACTAAGGAGATCAATCATATAAATATTCAATCATGCACATGTATATCTGTCATATTCAATGCATGCTCAATTGAATTTTTGGGTATGTGTCTTTATTCACAAATCTTAACCATTCATAGATCATATCTTGGATATAACTAGTTTGTAATTAGGTTTATAACTTAAGTAAGCTTGATTTATTCATCAATCATGTACGTTCATATAATTATCCAATTCTCACTTACAACTACTTCATGTTCTCCAATGTTCATTCATTTATATCTAATACACACTGCTCATATCCTTTGAATCATATTTGCATTCATAAGAACTTAATTCCCTTAACAACTCACAATTTCCATATTTCAATACATTGATATCAAGACAATTCATTCCTTAAGTTATGACATCAATTAACAAGCTAAACGTATCAGACCGTTAACCGGTGAATCAAGCAACAATTTAGGTTCATTGCAGGCCTCAATCAAGTCCAAATACACTAATGAAAAATGACTTATCCTTATGTGATTCAATAATTACACACAATAGAATTTATCATTATGAAGCATTGCCCATGATCATGGGATGAGTGACCTGAAAGTGCTCTATTCAATTTCCCTCATTTTTCATAAATTTCATCTACTTAGGATCATCATTAACAATTCAAATTTTCCAGAATTCATACTCTTAAAAGCTACTTGAATTTATGTTAATATAACTTCCATCTTGGTTTTAAATTCTATTCATTTATGCCACTAACAATCATTCTTACACATACACTAACATCCCCAATTTTTCATATTCAAAATACCTTCATAATAGTCCATTAATTATACCTTAATTATACCTAAATTCCTCATCAATTTCATCTCAAATTCTAGCTCAAATTTATTCATTTAACAACTCATAAATTATTGTCTTTTATCAAGGTACTTGTCTCAATACCTAGTAAGACCGTGAACCTCTGGGAGACATTACTACAAAATTACTGTGCTATGTCTGTGTCTGAAAGTCCACTAACCAGATGGTCAGGTATGGATCTCTTAATGGTCATAAGACATAATCAATCAGACTGATCCTAGGCTTCATAGGCTGCTTTATGAGCTCTCGAGCTCATAGATGTAGGTGGAGATGGCTTATGTATCTGTATGGCCATATCAACCTTAGCTATCTCCATAGAATTTAATACATCCTCTGTCTACTTCTTCATATTGAAATCGGTCAGAGTTTTAATAGTAACACTTATTTTATTGACCAAAAAGGTGACTGTAAAGCAACTTTCATTAAATCAGCACAAATGTAGTATAACAGTGATACTCAAAGCCATTAAACAGTATTTTTACTAAAAATCTGGTCACACATATTATGAAACACCTGTAGGATGAATGCATAAAATATGTAACTAGACCTTCATAAATAAAAGCGATCAGAATACAAGCCATCAACTTTCATGACACTACCATATGTGGGCAAATAGATCATTCAAGCAATGACTTTCCTCTATTCTATACTTTTATACACATATCAAAATCTCATATAAGGCTAACACTTGTGGGTAGAATAACCAAACATGAGACCAGAGACATCCTCTAACGTGTAAGCAGAACAATTTAAAATACTGACTTGAAAGGCCACTGTAGTGACTACATCCTCATCAGCACTTAAAAAGTCCACAAACACAAGTGATACATCTTTATGTCATCCTCACATTCCTTATGGGAATATGGTATGTGACAATGTAACTTTAATAAATGCAAGACCCGAATGCACAGTCTCATTGTCACACACTCGTGCTGAAGACATTATCTGAAAACATTATTTGAGACTTTCGTAAAAGAAAAATCTCAATAGAGTGACTATCGTGCATTTCTAGACACTGAACCGACCACCCAAGACACAATAATCTTATGTATCTCCCTTATGGCAAGTTCATTGCACGAAAATTCACTCAAAATTAGCTTTAGAATGTCTTTGTTCCTTTTCCGATTAACTATTATGCGATCTCGAACATTAAACATAAGACCCAAGATACAAAAACTTGAAGTATCTCTCTCATGTGATGTCCAAAGCATGAAACTTTACTCAAAATCAGATTCAGAACATCTTAATTCTTTTTTTTGGAGTTAAACTTTAATTTATCACTAATGTAATAAATTCAGAGAAATGGAAAATTTCACTTTATGAATTTCCCAACCCAAAAACTGAACCAAAATACCCCGGCACACTCTTACAAGAAATCTGAAATTTTTGTGTTTTTTTTTTAAATTTACTATAGCAAATGTCTGTAAGGCTGACATCATTCAACCGCATGTCAGCGCTAGCACCGATGCAGGCTCGGGCGGTTCATGCTCTAGACATGCATCCGGTGGCTGTCGCGCCATGTATCCAGCGCGTGTGTACATGTCCGCACTCTATGTGCGCCCGACAATGAAGCGTGCCTCGCTAGAAAAGTGCAATTTTTGGCTAGTTTCAAGTCCATTTTTTGGGTTCTCGGGCTCGTTTTCAACCCATTTCTCAAGACTAAACACATGTATACTACTTTCATGCAATAAAAAATAAGAAAAAAATCAAGAAACGGAAGTTAACTCTCTTAAAACTTTATGGAAAGAAAAACCGAAAAATCTTCGTTTTAACCACTCGATCACATCACCGCTCTGAAACTTGTCTTAAAGCAGTCACGTCTTCCGAGGTTAGGGTTTCGTTGGCTAAGTTGTCTCTCATTTCTTTTGAACAAAGTAAACATCCTTCACTTTTCGATCTTTCACATCTTTTGTTGTGCATGTCCAACAAATACTTGACACAAAAAAAGTTAAAGAATGCAAATTTTTGCACATGTATAGACATACACATTATTGGGGTCTTATAACTTCCTGTAAGTAGTTAAATTCCTAAGCTTTCTCTTTATTAATGGAAAACATGAAAGTTTTAATTGATCATGTATTAGTAAAATCTTCACAAAATTCTGTGTAAATACTATCGATTGACTGTCAAAGTATGCTGGATTCTCAGAAATGTTGGAGCAGAACTCTTAAGTAAAGGAAGTAATTTAAGTCAACTTTTACCTAAATAAAACCTACTTTTACATTTTCTTTTTCTTAACTACTGCACATTGGAAAAGCAACACCTAAACAGCAACGTCCATATTGTCTGCCATTTCTAGTTCAATTATTCTCATTAGCACAATAATTAAGTTACTTTTACATCCACGTTGCACAGTAGCCAAAAGTATTATACTGGTAGAATTTGTCTACAAATCAACTTGTTTGATTCTTAGTACTCAACTTCTACCTCTTATGTCTTGAGAGAAATGGGCCTGATTTATTCAAGTTAAAGAGAACCTATAACGAAATTCCCAAAAAGAGTCGAGAAAAAGTTATGCCAATTTGAGAAATTCACAATATTAAAAGAAACCATTTGGGACTTATTACCCATGACTGTTAAGTAAAACAAGACCAGAACAAGTCAAGTGAGATGTACTCATTTCCATTTTACTTACTTTCAAATTCTTAATCAACACTCTTTATAGATTGTGGATGATGTGCCAACAAAATCTCAAAGAGTACTTATTAGAAAATCTCAAAGTTGTTATGTAAAGGAAGATGTACTCCCAAAGTTGCTATAGCAAGTCGTTCCTTGAGGTGACTGCAATCTTCATCTCTATCTTTGTCTCTATCGACTATGCACTGTAGGCTATACAACAGAGATACAAAAGGTGAAACTCAAGCAAATAACACAGTTATAAACTCTAATTCTTTACTTAACACAAGAATCGTGAAGGAAAAGATGCATACCTTTCGTTAGTGACCCCACTCCTTTCCACCGATGACAAATAGGAGGAATCTGGCATTGATTCTACCCAAAAAAAAGTCAATCAAAGATCAGTAGAAGTAGAAGAATGCATGTTTTTTCAAGATGAGACTTCCTTACCTTGGTCATCCACCATGATGATGAAGAAGCCCCGTTGTCCTAATTCGGAAGCTTCTTAAGTCTCCTCTCAAGGGGAGATATTTTTCTTTACCACGTACAACGTTCTTCGATAGTTAATGCTTCCTATAACTACCCTTGTTATATTGTCGTTTTTCTTTATATAAGAGAAGCTATTATATTTGTGTATTTACAGTCATATTATCTCTATTAATTTCATTTAATTTTTCAAAAAATTCAAAATATTTTAATTAAATTTCTTGTACGTAGCTATCAAAATGCATGGGCCATATAAGTGTCATGAAGTTTGTAGGATTATTGGCAGTAAAGACTTGGTCCAAGTTAATTGGGTCACGTCACTAGCTTGCTTGACAATAGGTCATAGAGTTATTATTTTATTTCAATAATTTCGGCTACTTGATTACAACTAGCTGTAGAGTCCTAATGCTTAGGGATAGGATCTACAGATTAGGAGAAGTTGTTATGTTTCCTTTGTATTTGAACTCTTGCAGAAGATAATACAAGAAATCTTATTTCAACTAAAATACTGTGGTTTATTCTCACCCTAAAAAAATCCTATTTCATTACAAAAATCTTATTTGCTTAGATTGGGACCTATCATTGGTATTAGAGAAACAATGGAAACCAATAAGGAGAGAATTGAAAATGTGGAAGCAAGGCTCGAAGGACTCTAGGATAACTTCAACAGATTGGAATTGGGCGTGACTGATAAGTTACATTAGTTGGAAATTTTGATTAGCAAGATGGCTGAAGCATTACTTTCAAAGCAAGAACTATCCTCCAATGATCGCAATGGAAATTTTCTCACTGGGAATTCTCATAACTTAAGAGAGGAAAATCAGGAACTTACTGAAGGAAGGAGACCAATGTTCTCATCTAAATTAGCTAAACTCAAGTTTCCCAAATATTACGGTGTTGAAAAACCGAATGGTTTAACTGAGCAAACCAATTTTTTGAATATCAATGCACCTTAGAAACATAAAAGGTGTCATTAGCTTTTTTCCATCTTAAGGGTAAAGCAAACCAATGGTGGAAATGGTTACGCTAGGCTTACAAGGAAGGAGGGAAGGAGGTAACATAGGAAATCTTTGTTAAAGAGTTATGGGCTCGTTATGGTCCAACTAATTGTGAAGATTTTAATAGAGCCTTGTTAAAGGTAAAGCAGACTGGCCCTTTATGTGATTACCAAGAGTTTAAAAGGTTGGGGAACTGAGTGCAAGGATGGAATTAAAAGGCCTTTGTAGGAAAATGTATGGGAGGTATTAAGGTAGAGATAGCATATGGCATTTGAATGTTCAAACCATAAACACTGAAGGAAGCCATTAGTCTTGTACAAATGAGAGAAGATCAAGTGATTTGGTAGCAAAAATTCACTCAGCCATTTAATCATTAAGGCGTTGACTCACCTTCTCCTTCAAAACTCCAACCTACATCTCCAATGAAACGACTTACCTGGGATGAAATGTAGAGGAGGAGGGCGCAAAGACTTTGCTTTAATTGTGCTGAAAATTTTACATTAGGTCATAGGTGTTGCGGTCCACAACTTTAGTTATGGAAGGCAACGATAATAATTCGGATGATAAGGAACCTCAACCTGAGATATCTTTATATACACTTTCAAGATGGTCAGCTTATTGAACCATGAGGGTGATGGCAAAAATTAAGAACTGCTAAATGGTTGTCTTAATTGATAGTGGATCTACTAATAATTTCATTAGTGAGAAAATAACCAACTTGTTGCAATTATCTGTGGTTCCCACCAAACCTTTTAATATGAAGGTAGCTAATGGAGAACCATTAAGATGTCAAGAAAGATCTGAGAACGTCCAAATTTTTCTCTAAAGTATCCCTTTTGTCCTCACTTTTTACTCTATAACATTGATTGGGTTGGATTTAGCGTTAGATGTCCATTGATTGGCACAATTATGGATAATGGTGTGTAATTAGAAACAATTAACAATGGAGTTTTAGTGGAACAATCAAACTCATAAATTGCAAGAAATTGATTCACAATCAATTCGTACTGCATCATTAAAAGCTATCTCTAAGGAAATGCAGAATGGGAGCCCAATAATTACCATTTTTCTTCAAATTAAATAGATTATATACTACACAATGTCCATCTTGACATGCAACAACTATTGGAAAACTTTGAAAACATATTCCAAGAACCAAAGTAACTAACTCCAAGAAGAGAAGTAGATCATCACATCAACTTGAAAGAACGTATCGAGCCCATCAATGTTAGACCATACAGTGCACTTAATGTTGTAACCATCAAGGACCAATTTCCAATCTCTATAGTTGATGATATACTTAGTGAACTCCATAGAGCTTCTTATTTTACCAAACTTGATTTATGAGCAAGATATCACCAGGTACGAGTACATCCCACAAATATTTGAAAAATAGCATTTTGCACACCTAATGGTCATTTCAAATTTTTAGTTATGCACTTTGATCTTTGTAATGCCCCGTCCACTCTTTAGGCAATTATGAATTTCATATTTTGTCTCTATCTTCGCAAATTTATGTTAGTTTTCTTCGATGATATTTTGATCTATAACCCTAATTAGACCATGCATCTTATTCATGTTCAAAAAGCTTTTGAAATATTAAAGCATCATCATTTTTTTGTTAGACTTAGCAAATGCACATTTGGCTAGCAAGAATTGGAATATTTAGGGCATATTGGAACTCCATAAGGAGTTAACGTGGATCAAGAAAAAATTACAACCATGCTAAATTGGCCTAGGTCCATTAATGTCTTTGAGTTCCATGTATTTTTAGGCCTTACAAGTTACTACAAAAAATTTGTTTGCAACTACGGTATTATTGCTCATCCTATCACCAATTTCTTAAAAGAAGGGCAGTTTGGACGGACAAAAGAACCATAAATTACATTTCAAGATTTCAAGAAAGCTATGACCTCCACTCCTACACTAGGTATTCCAAATTTCAATAACCCTTTCATTATTAAATCAGATGCTTTGGGGAACAATATAGGAGTAGTTTTGACTCAACTAGGAAGGACTATCGCATTCATGAGTCGAGCCTTAGGTTCCACTAAGTAGTCTTGATCCACATATGCTAAGGAAGTGCTGGCAATCATTCAAGTCATCCAAACATGGGGATCCTACCTGCTAAGCCGTAAGTTTTATATCCAAACTGATCTACACAGCCTCAAAAACCTGTTGGAGAAATGTATTGTCACACGGAAGCAGCAAAAATAGGTGACTAAATTGCTTGGTTATGATTATGAGATCAACTACAAACTGAGCCATGAGAATAGTGTAGCAAATGCACTATCGCGAGTGTTTGACAGTTTTAGTCTTATTGCCTTGTTTGTGTCTCAAACTAAAATATGGATACAATCAAAGTTGAAGCTCATAACCATCTTTACATATGGAAAATAAGCAAGCTCGCAACAGAATAGCTGGGTGTATCTTACATATGGTGCAATGGATTAGTTTGTTATAAGAACCGTATGATGGTACCTTAAAATTCTTGCATCATCTAACAACTCTTACAAGAGTTCCATGATTCACCAATTGGAGGGCACTCTGCATTTCTCAGAACATATAACGGACTAGCTCAACAGTTTTATTAGCTGTCAATATATCGGGTGGTGAAAGATTATAATGCTTCTTGTGACATCCACCGATGAAATAAAGTTGACACTTTGTCACCGTCCGACTTTCTCCAATTGCTGCTAATTCCATGTCAAGTTTGGGATGATATCACTATGGATTTCATAGAAGGGCTTCCACCTTCAAATGGCAAGAATACTATTCTTGTTGTTATTGATCATCTAAACAAAATAGTACATGTCATAGCCTTATCTCATCCGTCTACAATAAAAATTGTAGCTGAAAATTTTGTTGAAGGAATAGTAAAGCTTTATGGAATGCCTCAGTCCATTATAAGCGATCGTGACCCAGTGTTCATCAATCATTTTTTTTGAGAATTCTTTAAGACTTCTGCCACATAATTGAAGATGAGCTCTGCATATCATCCTCAAATGGATGAGAAATTGGAGGTGGTACATTGCTATGTTGAATAATATCTTCAGTGTCTCGCATCTCAGCAACCAAAAAAGTGGCATTCTTTCCTTCCATGGGTAGAATTTTGGTATAATACTACCTATCATTCCTCCATAGGAATGAATCCCTTTCAAGCTTTATATGGAAGATTGCCACTAACAATTCCACATTAAGATGCAGGCCATTGTCCAATACATAAAGTGAACTAAAGTCTTGCTTCTTAATATGCGTTACTATGACAGCTCAAAGGCAATTTGAATGTAGCAAGTAATAGAATGAAGCAACAAACTTATTCTAAACGACGGGATATCAAATACCAAGTGGAAGAATGGGTTTTTCTCAAGCTCCATTGTTATCGCCAATAGCCAGTGTTTAAACGAGCTTATCAAAAGCTTACAAGCCAATTTTATGGTCTATATCAAATTGCAAAAAGAATTTGAAAACTGCCTTACAGGCTTACAATACCAGCTAATTCTCGCATTCACCCAGTCTTCCATATGTCACTCCTTAGAAAGAAGATAGGAGACAACCTTACACCTAGTACTACATTGCTACCTATTGTTGACGATAGTGAACTTATCATGCAACCATAAGCTATATTGGACACACGTTAGATCAAACAAGGGATGAAGTTTATTATTAAATTAGTATGACCTTTTTCCTTCCAACGAAAAGCAAAAAAGAAAATATACTTATAAGTTTTCCCGTAAGTGATTTTTTTAAATATCATTGTTCATTTCAGTTGACATATGCTGCTTTAATGTCATACGTTATTTTTCTTTTTGTTTCTCGGAGGGCATTAGTGTTAGAATTATTTCTAATCATAATTTAAATCAACAGTATTCCATTTACAGCTTTAAATTGAAAAGAGTGAGATTTGACATAGCTTGGTTTTATCTGTCTTAAATAACTATGCGTGAAGCTCATTAAGCCTTCTTTAATGAGATGTAGTAGGTGACTAGCGTGGCCATCCTGATCCAACAAAAATTGGTAATGACAGAAAATTTTGGTTTAGTTTAAATTTAAACTTTTCAATATTAATTTATTTATGTAATAAGACTACTGTATGCTTTTAAACGTGATCCTCTTGTTTTTCCTTTTACTTTGACATTGGTGAATAATGGTGATTGGCCATCACGTAATTAATGACAGTGTTGGTGAATTCTTTGCAGCTGGTACGCAGACAGATGGATTTTAGTATTTCAACTTGCTCTTCAGTCATTACGAAATTACTGCACTGCATACCTAGAAATGGTAAACATTCTGTTACTTTCTGTGATTTATGAAAAACTAAATGAAAGTTAATGTCTAATGGAGGATATAATAAGTTAAAGTTTTGTTGATATCTAATAATATATAATCTTATCCTAAATTGATCCATGAATGTTTAGCATTTGATAAATTAGTGAGGCATATTTTGCTTAAAGCCTTAAAAAGAAATTTTCGGATAACAGTTGCAGTTGAGACCTTTATGGGAAAGAATCTTATGGCAGTATGAAACATTTTTCACACATCTTATAGTGCCTTTGAAGTGCTTTCTTTGCCCATTGGAAGAAAAGGAAAAAGATGATCTTGACTCGATCTTTATCTGTATTAAGCATATTTAATTTACTTGAAACTGGAGCATCATGTTCGCATAAACTTTGAAATTTATTATCTCTAAAAGCTTATTCAGTTTTTACTGGCAGCCAGCAAATATACTGTGTGTGGGGTTATACTTTATCTAGGGGGACGAGGACTCGCCAGAACCGTGGATGATAAGGCACAATCCAGGCGTTGGTGTACACTGGATGTAAAAAGTTGAAGAAAAGAAATTAAATGATCAAACTCTGGGTTGGGCTTGCACATCTTCATTGTTTTCATCCTTATTATTTATTTATTTACTTATTTAGAAACTATATATTTTTATTAGAAGTTAAAACAAGGATTGAAAATCGGGCCTGGTCTGGTCCGATCCGACCCAGTCTGGATTGATCGAGCATCGGGCTTGGTTTTCTGGTTTGGGTTACCCAAGCTTGATAAGGCTCAAGGCTTAATAGACATGGACAAAATAAAGTCCTTTTGTTAAAAATAACATTATTTTTTAATTTTTTAAAATAATGTCGGACTTGACAACTCTAGGCTCGACAAATTGTCATCTTTAATTAAAACAAGACTCTATATTTTAAAACTTCACATGTTACAAAATCTTGATTGAGAAATTTGCTATGCAAATTCTTATGCACCCATATATCCATTTCTATTAAGTCTTTTCATTAAAGAAAATGTTTTACGATCAATTGTTAGACCATCTTATCACATAAGATAAAAATATATTAAAGAATGTTATAATTAGTAAGGATAAATATATAAATTATGTTAAAAATAAAGTTGTTCCCTCCTTCTTCATATTCACATTCTTTTTTTTTTAATTCTTTCCTTCAACTATGTAGAAAATGCTGATTTAATTGTTCTCACAAATTTTCTAACAGCATAGATAATCCATCCATTATTTCGCTATCATTCATCTTTTTCTTCTTTCTTCCATTACTATTAAAGATGTTCATATCATTTTATACTTGAAGGTAGAAACTACGACGTTATTCTACAACTTATAATTGGAACAATTTGTTTTATTTATTTGTTTATTGCTTTTCTGGAAGAGGGAAGCATACTTTGGAAAGAAGAATACGGAAGAAGATCACGCATTCAGACCTTGCATATGTAAACTTTGTTCTCTTTTTATAAGTAATTATGTCTCTACATACTGAAGAGGACAATTATACTCCCATTAATCTTTTTGTAGATATGATAAATTCATAACCATCTGCAATACAAACTCTTTGAATTTTTCATGAAAGTGAATCTTTTTAACATCTTGTAGCCTTTCAACAATACATCAAATGAATTAATACAAGCAATAGTTTTAATTGGATTTATTTTCATGAGATTAAATTTTTTTAAATTTCGTCTTACTTCTACTACTTCCAAAGACTTACCATTTCATATCTAATATGAAACCTTACTAATTGATTTAATTAGAACTACTAAAGGTAAGTTATTGTTCTAAGAATAGTAATAACATAAATAAATATTGTCTCATTTATCTAACTTTGCATTCTTGTCACTTATGTTTAGCCTAAGTCTCCTTTGATCTAAGACATATAAACTATTTATATAAATTTAGGTTAACTAATTTTACTCAAGAATAAAATCTATTTTTTATCCTGCCTTGAACATTCTAGTAATGTTGAAGATGAATTCAATATAAAATACTCATAAATATGAACTAGTAATACATATGATCTTTATCTGATTATGTGCATTAAAAAAATTCATGCAATCATTTTTCTTCTAATGATAACTATTATCATATCTAAGCCAATGCCTTTAATTTTAGTCCATATTTATGCTTTTATTTGGCTAAATTTGAGTGGAACAATTCCATCAAGGTACTATATCTTTCAACTTTCCTTCATGCAATCTCTTGCATTGTGCTATCATGGTGTTGACTTACTTATATATTGTCACTAAAGTCTATAAGATGTTACTCAACTCAAAATGTTAATACATTTTTTCATCTATATGTTGTTAACATGTCTCTAAAACTTTATCGCCAAATCCTCAACAAGGGGTCTAGCAAAATTGCAAAATGACATACAAATTTTCTATTTGACTTTGAGAACTCTTCTCAAACTCAAAAAATGTGTTTCATTAACAATTTAGTATCAACTGTATTAAATAAAGGTAGTTTCTAATCAGAAAAAAAAATACATGTAAGCAAAGCAAGTAATAGGTTATATACTATAATTTTAAATAAGATTAGGAATTTAATAATATACATTTTGTAACATCCCGATACCCATGCTAAGGCTAGAATAGTAATTTATGAGAAAGTATTGTGAAATTAGGAAAATGCACGTCATGCATAAGTTAATTGTGACA
>JANZXR010000172.1:33588075-33614243 GCA_027575705.1 Erythroxylum echinodendron | reverse complement strand
CTACCACATACGGCCATCACCATCTTAAGGGGGTAAGGTTTAGGTTAGGATTGTTAATGAACCAAAAGAGGAGAAAGTATAGTGAAGGAGAGTGGAAAAGATGGTCAAAAGTTCAAAGAGAATATGGAAGAAGAGAGCTATGGAAATGGTGGAGAAAAAAAATGTCACTTAAAGCACCAAAACCTTTGATAAGAAGAAGTGTCATGAACAACTAAAGATGATGGATTTTTTTTTTTAAAAATAAGCACATATGGTGGCATGTTAGGCAAGTGACACATATGCCATACTCTAAAGTCCTCTTTTATTTTCTTTCCAAAAACAATTCAATTGCTACTCCAATTTTTCTCCAAAACTCCAATGGCTCAAAATAAAAATTCCTAAATTCATGTATCTAATTTTTCAGTGCCATTGGACAGTCATTTTTGCTACTGATAATCCATTATTCTGCCACTCGGCATTTTTCCTAGTCCAGAAATTACCTAAAAAATTTCCAGAAAAATTTCTAAAATTCACTAAAAATTGGAAGACCAAAATGACCCTCTCCAACATAATTTTTCATAATCACAAATTATATTTTTCATAACAATCACATTTATTAATAAAAATACCAGGAAATGTCATGAATGCATGTACAGTCATTTACATGTACAAAATTCACTATTCACTTATATGTGTATGCATGAACATGTCCAGATGAGTCTATGCACTTATAAACTATTCCAAATTACTATTTTGCCCTTTCAATTGGTGTTGGGATGTGACACCAAGCACCATTTTGTTATTAAACATAAGTAAGCGAATAGTGATTAGTACTATAAAAGAGATAATAATTTAAAGAGACATTAATTTTTGAATAGATTTGAGCTAATTTTTTTATCGAAAGCAAGACATTTGACTTAGTAGTATTAATTTAGTAAAAAATAAAATGAATATGGAATCCTTATTAGAGTTTTGACAAAAATGAAAATTTTAGAAGATTCAAGATTATATTTAAAAAATTGAATTTTAAGGCCTATAAATATAATATTAGGCTTTTTTTTTAGAAAAATGAATGAGATACAAAACACTTTTTTTCCTACATAAAATAACACATTAACTTTTTTATAAAAATAAGTTTCAGGATAGCAAGGTATGTTACAAAATTTTTAAATAATCTTTTTTCTTTTAACAAACATATTTACTAATTTATACAATGTATTTGAAATTTACATAGATAAGTTCATTAATATATCTCTATATTATTTATAAATTATTTAAAAATAAGTAATATTTGGGCTACATATTATCCGTAGTTTCAATTATTTGAAATTTGAATGAAATCTTTTATTTGAAATTTGGATCAAATATTTCATTAAAAATTATTCAATTTTTAAATCAAAATATAAAATTAAAAATGGCCTAACTTGAGATCGATCGAGCTTTGGGCTACTGAAGCCTAGTTTCACTCAAGCATGAGCCTTTTCTTTTAAGGTTTAATCAATCTTCAAGCCACCTTTGTAACATCCCATTACTTATGAGGAGGCTAGAATAGTAAATATAAGTAATCAATGAGAGCCTAGAAATGCATTTTTCATGCTCATGCATTATATGATATGCTCATATTCATGAATATTGAATTTGTGCACATGAAAATAATTGTACATGCATTCATAGACATTTCGGGTATAATTGATTTAGAATTGAATTGTGAATGTGATTTTGTGGAGTTAATTATGTTAATGTTAGTAAGATTTTATGACAGAGGTTAATTGAATTAAAGTCTTAAGGTAGTCAGATTTCATGAAGGGCATTTTTGGGAGATCACTTAAGGATAAAAGATACAAGGCATATAAGGAAGGGCAAAATGGGTATTTATATTCTTTAAGGGCATAAGTGGAAGAAAAAAAGTAGTATTTTAAGGAAGAAGCAAAATGTGAATTGAGAAGAGAGAAAAACGAAAATAGAAGAGAGGAGAAGAGAGTTTGAGCTAGGGTTTCATCATTTCTTAGCTTTTGAGAGAGATTTTGAGGTGGTTCAAGAAGAAAAAAAGGTAAAGGAAGAGAAGAGCTTTCATTAGAGCCAAGAAAAACTTAAATCCTTCTAACCTCCATGAAGATCGTATGAATCTAGGGAGCTAGGGCTAAGTGTTGTTTTTCAAGATTTGAAGCTAAATCAAGTAAGTATCTTGCCAAATATCATGGGTTTTGGTTAAATGAAGCATTTGTGATGATATTAAGAGGTTAATCTCATGAAATGGTGTTTTGGGTATGTGGATGTTATGAATGGTAAAGAGTGTGTAATTTTCTTGCTTTTATTGATGAGCTATAAATCTTGTGGAGGTTGAATGATCATGATAAGGAGTTTTGTATATGCTAGAATGTTGGTGAAGAAATGAACATATATATAAATATGTATATATTGATGTTTGATTCATGTATATGTTAAATAATGGGTTAGGAGTTGTTTATGGATGATTGATGTTGTACATGATGAGTAAGAAACTATGAGTTATGCTACACATGTTTTAAAGATGAATTGGTTGTGAAATGGATGTTTTGTTTTAAAGATGAATTGGTTATGAAATAGATATTTTAATGAGAATTGGAAGTTAATGAGCATAGTATAACTTGTTTATGTTAATGGTTAATTGTAGAAATGAGTTGAAATGGAGTTGAGAATGACAAGTAGATGGAGTAGAAAAGGATGATCTTTGTACAAATATGTCAGGTGTAAAAATCTAGAAAAAGCTTGAAGATGATGGATTGGAAAATGTTCACTATGTATGCTTTAGTGTTTAGAGTTGTTCAATTGAGCTGATTCTTAATCTGGATTAAACTAGAGATATATGGCTATGTTTTTTATGAAGACACCAAATTTTAATTCTATTCGTAAGAGTCTTAAAAATTAACATGAAGTCTGAGAATTTCTGGGAATGAATAGTAAGAGTTAAAATTTTGATATGAAACTTCCATGAATTTATTATACTGATTTAGATAGATTTAGACAAAATTGTCTTCATAAAATTTGTAGCTTATCCTCTTAGCTCTCTAACGGTATAAAGTATGTAATTTTTGGACATTTGAGTTAGGAGATATGATTTTTATAATTTTGTAATGCTGCATTGGAGGGACATTTGGGACGGGTACTTCATTCTGAAATTTTGACCCTTATAGAGGCAAAAATTGTTTTCTAAGCCTTCATGGAAATTGTAGATCTAGAAGTCTTCTTTGCAATGGTGTAAGAATGACCTTAATTTGATATTTTTAGTGAAAGTTATGCCCTTTTACCACAATCACGACTCTATCCATTTTTGACTTGATCGCGACATCTCTGAAGTGAGTCAATGAGAAAGGAATAGAGATTTTAATAGTTTTAGTGAGGCATAAACCTAAGTATAAATTATACTTAGATGAGTTCTGATATGAGATTGATCTTATGACAAAATTGATGGATAAATACCCAAGATTATTATAATATGCATTGTACATAATTCATTTCATCCATGTACATTATTGAACAATTATAATTGTACATATTGTGATATCTGTGTATATTGTTTGATATAGAGGAGCAACTAGAACGTTAACCTCCAGACGTTGCTGGAACTTCCAGACATTAGCTTTGGGAGCAACTAGTGAGTAACCTAGACGGTTTCTCTCAATTATTATTTGCTTAAATTATGCTTTGAACGATAAATGAATGTGAAATGAATGCGTTTGATTGTTGATTCCGGATAGAAGGTCCGATGATCGTGAATGTGGAATGTATATTGAAGTGCTGCTTAAATGTGAATGTAAAGACTTAAGTGATTTGTAATAAGAGTGATTGTGGTACATGCATTCCATTCATGAATGCACAATCAGATAATGGCAATTATGACCAAAGTAGCCACGGATCATAGCTTAAAGCTCAACGAGTGAAAAGAGCATCGAGCTCAAATAGTGATTAAGAGCCTAAGGCTCACTATGTATAATGAGCCTGTATCTCCCAAGTGGATAAGGGACAGTTATTAATGAGCTCGGTATCTAAATAGATACGGGACAGTTCAGGGACTCGGTCACAACAATAAAATAAATGGGAAGTGTCTCAAGAGCATTTCATATGCATTTATATCAAGTATGTTTGATTGATTGAAATGCTGAAATTTCCTATGCTGGAGTAAAAGTGTGATACATGATCTATTATGAAAAATTTTGAATTTCATGTTATATGAAATGGTGTGTTGTATGAATTGAGTGAACCATCGATGATGGTTACCTCATTGAGTTCGCAAAACTCACCCAAAATTTGCAATTATTTTTCAGGTTTGAAGAGTACCCCGTTAGAAAAACGGGAGTATACCTACAACATACAAGTAAGGGATAGAGGTTGGGATTAGTTCGCATCTGCATTGTATTTCTTTTTTTTGTACTGAATTATATATTCCATGAATTTTTGTATCATTTGTAATTGAATATTGCGGTATGTAATAACTTTTGGAATTGGAAATATTTTGTATTTGTAATGGGCCCAAATGGCTAGTGTGCTTGTATTGCTATGATCGAAAATGTTTATAAATTAAAGTGGGCTGGATTTGGTTATTGATTTCTGCATACTATGTTGTGGTTTCAAAAAAAATTATTCTAAATTTTGAATGATTGAGTGCTCTAGCATGCCACCCTCATGGGGCACAGACTCGGATATCCCTCAGGATGTTACATGTCTTACAGGAGTGAGGTGTTGCAACCTTGCCCATGCCTTATATCCTGGGCCCAATCAGAACTTAAGCTGAGCTCAAGCTTTATTAAAAATTTTTGGGTCAAGCTCAGGCTAAAGGGCTTAAGTCTTACCTGACCCATTTCCAATCCTAGCTAGTCCTAATGAAAGTTTTAGTTTAGATGATTCCATGTATCGAAAGCAAATATTAGCACGTAAGGTTTGTAGTGGAAAGTCGCTCATTCATAGGCCCATAAAGTATATGGGACTCACAAATGCGTCACCTGTGATGAGTATATCATGAATTTGATTATGAAGGAAAGGCTAGAGGTGATAAAGGAAGTGGAAAAGCTAATCAAAATAGTATATTCTATTAGAGTGCAAAACCTAAAATAGAGAAATTTTTTGAAGAAATTGCACGATAATTACACATTATGTGTATAAAGAAGTTGGTTTTGGATTGTCTTACTAGATGGAATTCAACATTTAAGATATTAGAGGCAATAGCTAAGTATGTTCAGGTGTCCAATAGGTTGAGACAAACAGATTATTAGTATATTTGCTTAACAATAAAAGAGCAATGTGAGTTAGCTAAAGCGTTTTGTTTGAGGTTGGAGATATTTTATAATGCTACTGAGTTATTCTAGAGAACAAAATATCCAACTTCATACATTTAATTTAAAAGTATGGTTATATCAAGTGAGCTTTATCTAGTTGGATATTTGATTACAATAAGGTGATCCAGGTCATGGCAGAGTATATGATGGAGAAACTTAATTCTGATTGGTATATGGTCGAACAAACTATAGTGGTCATTTCTATGTTAGACCCTATTTATAAGATGAAAGGGCCACATTTTTATTATCAAAATTTGTATGGAGATTGGGGAACATGTTGATATCATTAAACTATTATGGTATGATTAGTTTAGTGATTATCAACTAAGATTGGATAAAGATCATAATTGTAGTAACTCAATATTAGCTTCAACTTTAGCTTCATCTATTATTCATAAGACTAGTGTTAATCCCAAAGTTGGACAACAATAATAGGATCTTTTAGTAATTCCAGTATCTATTGTTGTGTCAAAGTTTGCTATTAGTATCAATGATCCAAAAGTTAGTCCTCATCGTGCATGACTTCATCCTAATACTATGGAAGCCTTTATGTATACTCAAAGTTAGTTAAATGATGAAAATATTTAAATTAGAATTTATTCCTTCTTTTCTCCAAAGTGAAAAAGATATGTGTACTTTAAATACAATTTCTATCATTGCCAAATTATATACCACATGAATTTTATATCAAATGAAACTAATTGTTTAAATGGCAAGCTAATTGTAATAAGTGTAATATAGTTATTGTGGTGAAAAAACTTTATTGGATTCTAAGACTAAAAGAAAAATTAATTGTTCATAATGATATAATGATGTCAAGAAGATCAATAAGTTGGAGAATTTAGGGGGTGCTTGATTCACTTGGGATAATGGTAATAAGAATGAGAATGAATATAGTGAGTAATGAGAATAAATATAATCATTATAATTATGATGGTTGGTTAGGACGAAGGAATGACAACCATTATCATTATAATGGTCGGTTTGTTAAAAATCTTAATAAATAAATTTTTGTTTTACATCAAATTTTAATATATTCTAATTAATTATATTTAATTTTAATATATTCTAATTAATTATATTGTTTTGCTAAAAAGGAAAAAAAGAAAAATATTCGTGTCACGCCCGTGATACTTGTGCATTATACAGGAATTATTTTTATTCCTCTCATATTTGGGGGTATAGACTATTGCCCCAAAAGAGGATATGAAAACATTTTTTTTGTAATGATAATATATAACCAACTAATTGTTTTTCATTCTTTACCCATTGATATCTTCCCAAACCTATTAACTAAGCATCCCCTTTAGTCCATCTCATGCAATGAGAGGTTTGGTTGACCTATTCCAAGGACAAAGAGGGATTTCTATGCATCCAATATTTCATGTGGCATGGGAGACGATCATGTATGCTCTTACTTGAACATGACCATAGTTGATCTTTTATTCTTGAGATTTTCCTTATAAGTGCGATTGGGTTTTTTTGTCTTTAAAAGTTGCTAGTTTGGACATGATGACGTATCAAAATTTTGTTTCTTTTTGCGATATATGTTTTTCCTGCTCATTGAGTACATAGTGTACTCACCCCCTCCGTTTTCCATCCACACAGGTTAATTTGGTGAGCTTGAAGCTTTGAGTGAATCATGCAGTCTTTTGACATTTTTTAGGCATTATCGCACGTGGTTAGTCTCTGTTTTATACTTTTATTCTATAGTGGCTCATGATTATGTTGATATGCTTTACAATTTTGTAAATTAACTTTTTGTTTGTCATGTGGTTTGTAAATGAATTTATGTATGAACATTTTGTACTGTTGTTGAGATTGCTCTTGAGTGGACTTCAAAGTCCAGAAGTTGTGGTAAAGTTTTAATGTGAATATAGAAGTGCATTTGAAACTGATTTACAGGTGTTTTTCAATTTGGGATTATCAAATTACTAAGGTTGTGCTGTTGAAATGTTTTTAAAGATGTCCAATTAGCCTTGCATAGTCAGGTTAAGGGTATCGTAAGTATCCTTAGCCTAAGTATGTGACGATTTTCATATGCCTAATATGGTTCCGGGACGTGACAATTAAATTGGTATCAGAGCCAAGTTTTTACATCTTCAAAAGTGTTGTTACCATTTTCAAAAGGATCATGAGCTTTAGGAGTCGAGTCTGGGTGTCGAAAGTATTTAGTCAAGAAGTTGAGTCTCGAATCATTAAGTTGACGTCCTTAACGGTCGGATGATTTTGACCTTGGTGAGAGTACTTGTTGACATTCCTTGGGGTGTTTGGGACATTGAAAAGTTGGGCTTAGTTCAATTTATTTTATAAAATAACATCTTTTTCTTTGATTTTATAGTGATAGCATGGTTAGACGAAGAAGGGGAAATCGTCGCAAGGTTGGACCTTTATGACTATTTTGATGCATATTTTGTGTAGTATCGGTAAACTCATAAATAGTATGAGCTACTAATGCATAATGTTATAAGGTGTTATTTATGTTATGTGTGTTCTTGGTAAAGATGCTAAAGTTTTGATCGAAAGTAGCGAGCAAAGGTCCTTTTTCAATGTGACTTCTACCGAGAACATTAATCGTCCTCTAGAGCTATTAGATCCCCCTCTCATTATAGTCACTCCTCTTAAAGAGCAAGTGGCTCATGATGAAGCACATATGGCCTGTGAGGTAAAGGTCGGTGATGCTATGTTAGAGGCAGATCTTATCCCTCTCGATCTCTAGGATTTTGACGTAATATTCGGGATTGACTGGTTAAAGAGGAATCACGCCAAGGTTGATTATTATAAGAAAAAGATAGAGTTTGACACTAAGGACGGAGTCCTGATTAAATTTACTAGCAACCAATGGGTGTTCCTGAATTGCTTGATATCGGTGATCAAGGCTAAGAAGTTGATTCATCGGGGATGCCAGGCATACCTTACAAGTTCCCTGATGTCTTCCCGGAAGAGTTACTTGGATTACCACCTGATTAGGAGTTTAATTTTGCTATTAACTTGGTCCCAGGGACAACACTGATATTTATACCATTGTCACATGGCACTAGCAGAATTGAAAGAGCTGAAGGCTTAGTTGCAAGAGTTAATGCACAAGGGCTTCATCAGATCAAGTCATTCACCGTGGGGAGCACCAGTATTGTTTGTCAAGAATAAGGATGGGGCCCTCCACTTATGTGTTGATTATCAGCAGTTAAACAGGGTTGCCATCAAAAATAAATATCCACTCCCCAGGATTGATGACTTGTTTGATCAATTTAGAGGAGCTATAGTATTCTTAAAAATAAATATGAGGTTCGAGTATCATCAGTTGAAGATTACTGAAAGAGATGCGCACAAAACTACTTTTCGGATGAGGTACAAACACTATGAATTTTTTATGATGTCGTTCAAATTGACAAATGCACCTGCAGTATTTATGGACCTCATGAATAGGCTGTTCCACCCTTATTTAGATTAATTTGTCATAGTCTTCATTGATGACCTTTTGATTTATTCTAAGGATGGGGAGGAGCATGTTAAACATCTCTGAATTGTGCTACAAATACTTTACGAAAGACAGTTGTACATGAATTTTTCAAAGTATGAATTTTGGCTGAAGGAGATAGGATTCCTTGGCCATGTGATATCAGGAGAAGTTATTTTTGTGGACTAAAAAAAATGGAAGTTATACTTGTGGGGACAACCTAAGAATGTGACAAAAGTCCGCAACTTTTTGGGGTTAGCTAGTTATTATTGGAGATTTTTTGAGAGCTTCTCAGTACTTAGCAGCCCCTTTGTCGAGGCTTACTTAGAAGGGGGTAAAATTTCAATGGGATGATAAATGCGAGGTGAGTTTCAATAACTAAAGAGGCGATTGACTTCTACGCTAGTGCTTGCTCTACCTACCCAGGGGGTTGGATATAAGGTATACAGTGATGCCAATCATCAGGGACTTAGTTGTGTACTTATGCAAGCTGGGCGAGTGATCGTGTATACTTCTAGACAGTTGAAGAAGCACGAACTAAATTATGCTACATATGATTTGGAGCTTGCAACGGTGGTGTTTGCACTCAATATTTGGAGACGCTATCTTTATAGGGAGACTTGTCGTATATACACCGACCACAAGATCTTGAAGTACCTGATGACACAGAAGGAGCTAAACCTCAGACAAAGGAGTTGGTTGGAATTAATTAAGGATTATAACTTAGTGATTGACTATCACCCGCAAATGTGGTAGTCAATGCACTGAGTTGTAAGTCTTGTTTGGTAATAACTATCAGGAAAAATTCTTATATGACTCATTTGATGAGTATACGGAGCCTTGGGGTTGGACTCTCAATGGCTAAGGTTGACAAAAAACTACTAGCACGATTTAAAGTTTGGCCAACACTATTTGATGAGATCAGGAGATCACAGGCTGATGATCCTGAGTTAAAGGTCATTCGAGAGAAATTGCCATCCAAAGAGAATGAGGGGTTCTGACTAAGAGAAGACGGGTTGTTAGTCTTTAGAGGCAGAGTCTGCGTACTAGATGACCGGGGTCTCAGTTGAGCTATCTTAGAAGAAGCTCACAGTTTAGCTTGTGCTATACATCTTGGTAGCACCAAGATGTATCAAACTCTTAAAGAGAGCTATTGGTGGCAAGGGATGAATAAAGAGATAGTGCAATTTGTGGTCAGATGTCTTTTCTGTCAATAGATAAAGGCAGAGCATTAGAAGCCAACGAGTATATTACAGTCTTTGCCTATTCCAGAATGGATGTGGGAACATATGACAATGGATTTTGTAGTTAGACTACCTCATACATTGAAGGGTCACGATGTTATTTAGGTTATAGTGGATAGATTGACAAAGTATGCTCATTTTTTACCTATCCGCACAACTTACTCATTGGAGAGGTTGGCAAAGCTGTATATTGATGAGATTGTGAAGTTACACGGGGTTCCAGTTTCTATAATGTCGGATAGGGATCCGAGATTCACCTCTCAATTTTAGCGGAGATTCCAAGAATCTTTGGTGACTAAACTGAAGTTTAGTACTGCATTTCACCCCCAGACTGATGGTCAATCAAAGAGGACTATTCAGACACTGGAGGACATGCTAAGAGCATGTGTGATGGAGTTTCAAAGGAGCTAGGATCGGCACTTGCCTTTGATAGAATTTGTTTATAGGAATAGTTATCAGACTAGTATTAGTATGCCACCATATGAAGCACTTTATAGGAGAAAGTGCAGGACATCTCTATGTTGGAATGAGGTTGGTACAGCCAAAGCTGAAGGAGCCGAATTGATAGAAATTATCACTTAAAAAGTAAAACTCATCTGGGAGAAGATGAAAGTCACCGAGGATCGTCAAAAGAGTTATATGAATAAGAGGCCACGACCATTAGAATTTCCAGTTGGTCATATGTTTTTCCTTCGGATATCACCATGGAAAGGTATTATTCGATTTCAGAATCAAGGGAAGCTGAACCTTCGATATATCAGACCTTTCCATATTCTGGAGCACGTCGGGAATGTGGTGTATCAGTTGGAATTACCGCTGGACTTGGATAGGATCCATAATGTGTTCCATGTCTCAATGCTTAAAAAGTATATATCGAACCCATCTCATATTTTTGGAGACACCTCTAGTAGAGCTAAGAGAAGATATGAGTTTTGAGGTAAAACCAGTCCGAATTCTGGATTGGTAAATAAAGGGATTGCGTAACAAGGAAGTTTCCATTATTAAAATTCTTTGGAAGAGCGAAAGGGTCAAGGAGATGGCATAGGAACCTAAGGATGCTATGAAACGTCAGTACCTACATTTATTTGTATCCTCAACCTAGGAGTTTCAAGGACGAAACTCTTTTGAGGGGGGAGGACTTGTAACGCTAGACTCTTTGAGCCCTTTTTGTATTGGTCTACACTTAGAGATACTATTGTATATTGACATATACATGGTATGCGAAATCTTGGAGATTTCTGACATATAAGCTTCTAAGTGTGTAAAATCGAGTCCATTGGATGGATACGGCCATGGTGGTTGAGTTAAATGTGCTCTAATGTCTTAGAGGTGATTAGACATGATTTATAGACTTATTGGACACTTAGAAAGCTTAGTTGGAAAAGTTGATGTATATAAGGGCTTATTTGCAAAATGTTAAAAGTTAAGGGATTTAAATGTAATTTTTCAATTCTTGGAGTACCAATATGTAATTTTATAAAGTTAAAGGGCTTAATTATTATGTTCAAAAGTCTGGAGACCAAAATGAAAATAAAAGTTTTGGTCATTTTCAAATTTTGGGCTTAATTGCAAATTTAGGAAAAGTGTGGAGGGTATAATGGTAATTTCACATAAGCTAAGGGCAAAAAGGTAATTTCACCATGTTTGGCCAAAGAAGAGTCAATAATCTAGACCCTTCTTCGTTGTGTGGTCATGAACCCCTCCATTAAACATTATAAACACTTTGTTTTAATTAAAAGAAAGGAGAAGAGAGGAGGAGAAGATGAAGCATTTAACCATCACTAACTTCCACCACTTTTTTTATTCTCCAGCCCAAACCAAGGTGTTCTAAGTTAATTTGGGGTCAAAGAACTCAAATCTATCATTATATTTGAGAAATTCTCAAAGGATTTTAAGATATCACTAAAGGAATGTTTAAGTAAATTTTGTCTAATCTCTCTCTATATTATGATTTTGAGTTTGGTGTTAAGATATGTTGTTCTCCATACTTGAATATGCATAAAACATGGTTTAGATGAATGAAATGAGTCATGGAGAAGTCTCCTTAAGCCAAAATTAAAATGTCCTATATTTGGTGAAAGTTTGCGAAATTTTGAATATTTTTTGAAATTGATGGTTTAAATGAACTCTATGATGTTAATTATGTATATGTAATGTGAATTTATGATGAAAAATGAGGAATATGTACATTGGAAGGAGGCTTTCAAGTTTATGCCTTTAGGTGTTTGATAAAATGCCTAAGTGAACTTGACTTCAGATTTAAAGATTTTGATGGTGTGAATTAGAAAGAGGCTTTCATGTTTACTTAGAGTAAACTTGAATTATATGTATAAGGCTCGGGAGCTATGGATTAAAGAACTTGTACCGAGGATTGTTGAAGTCAAGGAAGTGTACACTTTTTTTGAGGTAGGTTGGCAAATCCATATCTCTTAAATGGGATTAGGACATCCTAAGACATGCATGATGACTTGTATGTGAATTTTGAACCTAGGTAATGCATAGTAGAATCGAATCTCAAATAGATGCTAGTATACTTGTGTATTTAATAAATGACATTGTTTTGAATAATTCTTTGCATTTAGAGTGCAACTGAGGTTTTTATTATGTATTTTGAAAAATGATATTGTTTTTAACAAACTTGCATTTGAAGTGCAAAGGACAATATTTTATTTTTTAAAACTACATTTTTGAACAACTTTACACTTATATTGCAAAAAGATAACTTTTATTGCATGAAATAATGTTTTGGAGTTTACATATGCATAACCGAGTCATGTATGCTACGTGTATGTGTTTTCTTTTGGCTTAAAGCCATAACAAGGTTTCATTTTATCTGTTGGACTAATAAATAAAGGTATGGTGCCTAGCTTGATCTTATTATTTAATATTTGTATATGATTTTGTGATTGGTGAGATAATGACTGATAAATCGTGTACTGGGCATAACAGATTAAGCGAACCCCATACCCTTGACGCTGGTACATAAAATTGAAGTCCTTATATTAACACCTTTCTACGGGACTTGTAGGTGATTGCACACCAAAGGTCTGGTCACTGACAAGGTCATCACCTAGGGTAATGACGCTCTTGTCGACCATAGTCTGGACTCACCATAGATGATAGTCAAGCCAACACTGGGAACCGGTAGGTGTGCACACTAGTTTGGCCACTTATGGCTACATACAAAATTATTTTGGCATATTCTGATATTTGACTTGCCGACGAGATTTGATTTGTGCATGTGATGCTTTTCTGCTCTTGTGTAATGGAACTGGAACTTATCTTCACTGGATGAGTGATTAATAGGCTAAGCCTATGTAGTTCCTAACCAGTATATGTTGAGTCATAGGCTAGGCCTATGTGTTTCTATGTCATGTATGTTTATTTCATAGGTGGTTATGTGCATACTAGATGCGTGAAAAACCTGTCCTTAGGTTATCTAGACCGTTTTGGTACGTACTGGGTTCTGTTTGCAATTTATGTTTTTCCTACTCACTGAGTACATAGTGTACTCAGCCCCTTCGCTTTCCAACCATGTTGGTTAATTTGGTGATCTTGAAGCCTTGAGTGAATCGTGCGGTCTTTTGACTTTTTCGAGACATTACTGCACGTGGGTAGTCTCTGTTTTGTACTTTCGTTAAATAGTGGTTCATGATTATGTTGATATGCTATATAATTTTGTAAATTAACTCTTGTCTATCTTGTGGTTTGTAAATAACTTTATGTATGAACATTTTATACTATTGTTGAGATTGTTCTTGAGTGGACTTCAAAGTCCAGAAGTTATGGTAAAGTTTTAATGTGAATATAAAAGTGCGTTTGAAAATGATTTACAGGTGTTTTTCATTTTGGGATTTTCAAGTTACAGTCGTTGTGTTGCCGAAATGTTTTTAAAGATGTCCAGTTAGCTTTGTATAGTTAGGTTAAGGGTACCGTGAGTATCCTTAGCCCAAGCATGCGATAATTGTCATGTGCTCGATGTGGTTCCTAGTTATGACATCAAACCTTTGAATCCTTAAAACCTTGGTCTATGATTGTAAACCAATAGGCTAAATGGGTAGATTGATTATACCCATCATATCACTCTACTTGGAAGAGGCATGGCCAACTGCAGCTGATAGCTCCTTATAGGAATCCTATTGAGTATGCTTGCCTCCTGCAGCTGATAGCTCTTGATAAGAATCCTATTGAGTATCAATCTAATCTTGTGTCTATGATTATGAAATTTTTAAGTTCTTTATGTAATTCATTTATCTTTCCTTTTGGTCATGCTTTTATTTTTTTTGAAAGACATTTTGTTCTTAATTGGATTATCTATTATCATAGAGGACCTAGCTTACTTGGTTGAAGAAACTCTTACTTTGGATTTTGGAGTTTTAAATGTTCTTCTTATTTGAGATTAATAGACAGTTATGCTTCTTTTAGAACTCTTATATCTAAAAAGAAAATTTAGAATTCATTGGGTTCCTTCTAAATCGATTTGTCTTTTGCCGTGTTAATAATAAACCTAGCTTAGAATTCCTTCTTTTTTTTGTAAAGTAGTAGTTTCTAGTAAATTTTCCTTTAGGCTTTATTTTCTTGGAATTTTTATATAGAAAATTGAGGACATACCTTTCTAATCTTCCTTTGCAGCATCCAAATTTGTATGTGTGGTTTGTCCAACTTTGGAATTTTGTTTATTTCCCTGTGGTTAGGGATAGAGAATGTGTACCTTCTTCTAACCCTAGATTTTATAATTTTCTTAGCCTTTGGTCATTTACTATTTTCTATAGAAAGTCCCCCAAAGACATCTTTGGTATTTTACTGTCTCTGAAGTTATAGCTTATAAATTAGATGAATCCTTTTGGAGACTTCACCAAAAGTCCTTATTGGTTAAAATTCTTCAAAACTTCTAAGTCCTCCTATTTTACTATATATCTAAAGCTTTTCTTGGTTTATACCAACTCTATGAGTCTTTATTTCAATGGTGACAAAGCCCTAAAACATGACCCGTCTATTATGACCTTAGGTTTTGAAATGTATCTCCCTTACCTGTGGAGTCGGCTACTTAGCGTATCTCTAGGAATTCCTCATGTTGTACATTTCTTAGACTATTAAGTAAGAGTGCCTTTCGAAGCAAAAGTTGTCAACGATAAATTTCTTTGAAAAATTTGTTATCGTTATTGCATTTTGAAATGTAAGATTTTTGTTACCAGTATGACTAGCTCCTAAACTTATCACTCTTGATGTCTTAAAAGCTTTAAATTTTAGTCCCATAACCTAATTCTACACTTCTCAAAGGTATTCCACTTTACTTATGCATTATTAATTTAAAAAATTCTCCTAAATTTTATTTATTTACAGACTTTGGAATCTTGGATGCTAAAAACAAAGGAGAAAGTCAACTTTCTTCTCAGAAATATAGGGGTCCTAATCCTCTCTCTAAAAGAAAACTTAAAGAGAAGTCACTAGCGACCTCTACTTTCAAAAGGCCAAAACTCTAGCTTCGAGAGTTTCTACTAGGAAGTTCACTCACTTCTCCTTTAAATTGCTCAAATAATCTGTAACTAAAAAACCCTCTACTGAATTCACTCTTCTTCTGAAGGGACTTCTTCTACTGCTGAGATGGTTATTGAAGAAGTTAATGATGGTATGAAAACATCCTTTTATTACTTTTAACTTTATTTCTATTATGAATTCCTATTAATCTATCATTTTTGTAGATGATAAAATATCGAACCTCTTTGCTCCCTCTTTCCCTTTAGAGCTAGAATTTGGAAAGATTAATACTTCTTCTAACCTAATTCTATACGTTTACATATCAATATGTCAACTTATTCTTTTATAACTTACAAATAAAGGATATTTGATCTACAACGATAACCTCAAAAGAAGTATTTGACTTAAGCTTTTTAGATCTTTCCTATGACCTTTGTTCCAATACTACACTAACAATTAGCTCTAAAGAACTATCTACAGTTAAAGGGTCTTTAAAATTGTTTTTTTTTATGGTGTCTTATGTTCGGTCTATAACATAGTCTTGCCACAATTAAGTTATGTACTCAAAAAAGTTGAGTCTCTCACATCAATGTAGAATGGACTATGAAGCAAAAGAGACTAAATCCCAAAATCTTCTAACCAAAATTTTAAAACTAAAAAATATATTTGGCTCCTTAGAAAATGAAGATTTTGAGTATAAACAAGCCATCAAGATAATCATAAAGAAATAAGAAGTCCTTAAACAAGATATAAGCTCAAATAGGAATATCACGAAATTAAGTGGACGATTACTGAGTTAGGAAAATTGTTGGTGGAAGTACTAAGTAAAATAAGCCAAGGAGGACTAAGTATCATGCATTAATTAATGGGGTAAATTTCGATCTGTTGACTTTGTTATAAACTTCGGTTATAAACTTCGATTCTTGAATGTTAATCTAAAGTTATTTATTTCAATAATTTGCTAACATTCCTTATTCCTAATACTTTTAAGAAAAGGTAGGTACATAAAGTTTTAAAAAATTTATATTAATAAAACACATATGAGGTTCATCTTTCACATTATATCACCAATACGCATTTCCATTTAAAATTCTATAAATCCTAAGTGATCTTTTCCTATATGGAGATCATTTACCCTATTCTTTATCTTTTATCCCTACTAGTAACCTTGGATCGTGACCGGCACTAAAGGAGTAGTAAACTCAAGGTTTACTGGACTCTTAGTAAGCCTAAAACACCAACAAATCCCCATATCCATAATAAAGATGAGATCCTAAAATGATCAAACTTGTGCTTTTAATAATCAAATAGTCATAACAATATCCAATTCGTAATATGCTACAACATTGAAGTAGTTAACAGAAGAAAAATTCAACATATACAATACTACTGCGGCTTTGGATTCAAAGGTCACCAATAAACATATATCGAATCACCAAAGAAGAAAGAGACCCATGAAGTACCTTGTTACAAGAGATTTGAAAGAAGATCCTGAAAAATGGTTAGAGGGAGTCAAACCTCGTTGAGTTAATTAATACTATGGTTATATTATGCACTCCTAAGGGTTTCAAATGATACATTTTTGTATATATTTATATTGTATTACATCTATAAATGCAATCTCACAATGTAGTGATTTTGTTCATAAATATGTGTTTATTTCCTATATCAATATCATGTCATATAATAATCACAATCACAAATCACAAATCACAGTGGAGGATTGAAGAAAGACCCTATGACATGTCCCTTACCTATAGACTACAGTCATAGGGGCTCTGTTAGTCCACATAGGTCACTTGGTCAAAATGTAGTGGACTGTTTTTTTATAGTTATACTCAACTGAACCGCCACAGCCTCATTATGACTTGATTGCCATCTGAGAGCAAGCTTAATCGAACCACCACAATCATGCCACCATATCATGTACCATATATTGGTTGACATCAGAGAGCAAACTTGATTGAACCAGCCCAACCGTATATCTCAATCAATGGATCCATCAATGGATCAAATACTAACCCAAATCTATACCTGACCAATTGAATCACTGTGCGCATAACCTAGTGACGTCCACTAGGTAGCTCATACCAAAACAATCCTCCACATCATCTTATATTAAGATAAGCATAACATTGCACAATAAAATTATGTACACAAGTGTGCATATGATAATGATGGTGATTTCCATGTTGAATATAAGAATGAGTTCTAATGCATGCTCATAAATATGAATATTAACTCAAAGGTAGAATGTGCTCGTTCGTGTCAAACCTAATGTCTCGAAGTGGAGGGTTCTGCTCTTGATTGATCTACAGAAAGAAAAATAGGGATGATCATTAGGATTTAAAAACTAAAACAATTTTAGATACCTCAAGAATAAGACTATGAATCAATACTAAGGAGCTCTATTTTCTATTTAAACAGGATAATGTCATGTTCTATGAGGAGCCTATTGAAATTTTAGTAGAGTTTATCCTGTAAAATAGCATTCTGCTTCTGATAAAAGGTCATTCCTATAAGAAAAATACACTTCTATATCTACCAATAACCACAACTCAATTTGAGCCTCCAATCTACATGTCCATGCCCAATTGAGTCCACATTTACATCTCAAAATTAATGATAAATCTAATTTATAATTCAGTTATACAAATTTCTAACCTGAACACCCTCATTTACATTCAATACATCCAGATAGTTTCAATTCTAATCAACAACGACTCAATTTAAGAACATAACCCTTTCCAAATTTTTATCTCACAAATTATAAAGAATTTCAACAAGTCTTTTTTATAAAAATTGATCCATATAATATTTGGGAATTTTTTAAATTATTTCCAGCTATTTTTGCACTAGTTGAAAAATCACCATTGTTATTGGAATGTGGTTACACGCACCACTGTTGGAGAGGCAGTGATCTTAACCACCCATCTAGAAATAAGAAGCTCACCTCCAGAAATCTAATGGCACTGGTCTTGCATCAAAACTCCTCCTAGTTTTTGAGAATTGAAGGTTCGAAGTTCAAAGGTAACCAATTTCTGTTCACCCACAAAATTAGTCGATTAATGTCGAGTTTCCCTCCTTTCCTATATTTTTAGAGTCGTTAGACACGATGGTGGTTTTAGTTTCTCCTAAAAATGACTAGAAATAATATTTCGGTGAATTTTCTAAATGAACTCAAATTTCCATTCATGATTCCTCCCATTCTAGGTCTTTTTGATGAAATAAGTGTAGTGGTTTGATAGAGCATCCCAAGAGCTTTTTGTAGAGGCCCAAATTGATAGAAATGGTGGTTGGATGGTGAAAGTATGAGTGTCGGAAGTTGTGAATGAATAGTAGTTTATAGGGAAAAAAGTTTAAAAGAGAAATGAACTTAAGCTCAACTTATACTTTTATAGGTTTTTCTCCTTATTAGTCCATTATGAGTAATTTAACAAAAATTTAGATCATTACACTAAGTCCCCTTTATCGAATTTTTGTTAGCAAATTCTTTCGTCATAGAATTTTACTACTTTTTTTTTAATAATCATATTATTCAAGACCTAAAGTCAAATTTCATCTAAATCCTCTAACTCCATTACAATCGCTTCTAAATACTCGAAAATCCCTAAAGTTTTCTATTTAACCACTCTTAGGGATGGAGCCACCGTTTCTATAGGAAAAACATTATCATGTCTATATGTCAAGGCAAATAGGATAAACCTTATCGTAGGAAGCTTAGAAGTATGATAAGCCTATAAGGTTTTAGACAAAATTCTATGCCATTCTCTTAGATTATCTTCTAACATTTTCTCAAGGATTTTAATAATTATTTTGTTATATGTTTAAGCTTAACCATTAGCCTAAACATAATACGGAGACAAATTGAATAATTTTATCCCATAATCTTCAATGAAATCTTTAAGTTCCTGGCCTGTAAACATAATTTCTTGATCAATTGTGATTGATTGAGGACTTTCAAACTTATGCAAAATATGTTTTTTGATGAATTTGACAACATCTATTTGATCAACTTTCTTTAAAGGTTGTACCACCACCTATTTAGTGAAGTAGTCTATAGATAACAAAATAAAGAATGGGCTTTTGAGGATGGTAGATATATCTTCCCAGTGAGATCAAAGGCCCACACTTTAAATAGCCATCGTTTCATTATATAATATAAATCAGATGCAGGAATTCTTTGAATTTCCATACTTTTAGCATTATTTATAGCCTCTGGCATATGATATGCAATCTTTCAGGATGGTTGGCAAATAATATTCATGATGACTTATAAGTCACCTCATTTTTATTCTAGATTGATGTGTTCCACATATCCCTTCATAAACTTGTTGCATTACTATTAATGCTTCAAGTGTTGGCCCCGGGTCTTGATTCGGATTTCATGGACACTACGTGCCACAATTGAGATTTAAAGAAACAATAATTAAATAAATTTGGGAACATTTCAATAAAATAAAATTATAACATAAATTAAAATTAAAATTTAGATAAAGAGAATTCATGGGCGTGCGATAAAATGTTACGTGTGTGATAATTACAAAAACAATTTGTCAAGCCATATAAGACTCACAAACATGAGCAAAGAGAGACACGACTGTGACTCTTTTTAATTAAACAAAATCTCACGAGCATAAGGGCTTGGAGTCACAGGCATGAGAGAAGAACAAAGAAGTCACAGGCATGAGGAAGGAAAATCATAGGCGTGAGAGAAAAATAAAAGAGTCATGAGTGTGAGGGATTAATGCGAGCATGATCGTGGTGTCCCAGTCGCACACATCTGCTTCAAAACCATACAACTTTCAATCCATAAATACAAAAAATTACAAACTTTATTTCATTAGAAATATAAGAAAAGGATCTACAACTTTCATGAAGACACTTTTGTCTAATTTTGCCTATGTTAGTGCATTTTATACCTTAAAGTTTTAGATTTCATTTTAACCCTTATTCTCTATTTTCTTTCATCTGTTATCAACATCTATATATATGTAAAACTAGTAACTACAACCAAAAGACCTGAATCCAACTTTCAATTCCATATATACAAACTTCTAATCTAAAAAATTTTACTTAAAGAAAATCCACCCAAAACCATCACAAAACAATAATTTTATTTACAGCCACAATAACATTTTAACTCTTTTGAAAATTTTACACACATTCAAAAGAGAAAACCTCTATAACTTTTTCTGTAAACTTTCAATAATAAGTTTTAACACAACTTCAAAATTTCATGTCGAAAACTACATCAGAAACACAATACAAAATGCCATCATGAATGTTTATGCTTAATATGCTTCTAAAATGCCAAAAGTTATCCGAACTAACTAGTTAAGTTAAAATGTTAAAGATCCTTGGAGTTTGCCGAAGTTTTGATAGTTTATTGCTAATCTACTTTTTCTTCGCCTGAGGAGTGGAAAAATAGTGGGGGTGAGCTAGGAAGCTCAGTGGATAATGTGTTTATAGCCAACGATAATGAACCACACACAATTAAGTGTATATATATATCAACCACATGCTAGACTTAACAGATCACATTCAAAATTTAAAACTTTCACATATATCTGAAACACATTATCACATAATTCAGCTCATATTTTTCATTCTTTCATCACAAAATATCATTCAAATATCTTCCATATCTAAAAATTTAGGATGCAATGCACAAACAAAATGACTCGAGAGAATCCCATAGAACTAAATGACGAAACCAAAGTTTACATCATGAATGAAATGAGTCCATTTTTTGGAGCTCATATGCCATAAGCGGGTAGTCGCAAGAAGGCTTTAAGTCGACGTGTACGTGACAAATGAAATGCTATCTCTCTTACCCATATAAGCAGATTTCAGTTGCAAACATATCAAAATCATATTTTTCATGCTTCCTAAGTTTAAGTTTTTCCTTAGCATAAAGCAACACAATTATACAAACAACCAAGATATAAATTCAAAGAATATTTTTCCCACATTCACAATAAGTCAAGACAAACATTTATAGCATTCATACACACAAATATTTTTGCTCATCTTCACAAAACTATAAACATATTACCCACCTATTTTACTTGATACTTCCAAGAACAAGCTTGCTCTTCTCCTTGCTTTTGACTTCGACTAGCTTGATTCCCTTCAAAAACACATATTTTCATTTAATCAACACACACAAAAGAAGCTTTCCTTAAACCTAACTATACATGAATGAGCTTAAGCTTGATCTATTCTTGATTTATCTAACTAGAAGAACTAAGATCTACTTAAGTTCATAAAAGAAATCTAAGGACATCTTTCTCTTATTCCTCTTCTTTCTCTCTCTTCATTTTTATCACATAAGACCTATTTTCGCTACTTCCTTCATCTATCAAAACAAAAAGAATAGGTAAAGAATACCTAAAAAGTCACCTAATCTTTTCCTTCTTCTTCTTTCTCTTTTTTCTTTTTTTCCTTCTTCTTCCCTTTCTTTCTCCTTCTCTCCTTCTAGTCTCTTCTGTAACTCTCACTTTCTTTTTGTTTCTTAACTCTCACGACTCCTTATTCTCTTCTTTGTCTTATTAGTTTAAGACAAAATTTTTGATTTTCCAATTTTACCCTTCCTTTTTAAAGCCAATTCCTACTAACTCCTCAACTTAATTCTAATTCTTTCTTTTTAATTCATGCAACCATATAAAATTCATAATATACCATATTAAACTCCAAAAATTTTCTAATTCAAAAATTCTAATTTATTTTCATACTTGATAATTCAATAAAATAAATCCTAAGAAAAATCGAGACCCAACATCAAGCATGCCAAAACATCTCAAAAGAAGCCTACGTTTTCTTAATGAAATAGAATTTCTTCACTCAACAAAAAATGAGTAATTATTACTTAAGTTTGAAAGACACTTTTTTGCTAGGTTTTTCCAAAAAGACATTGATTTTTAACCTCTAACCATGAGCAACTTCTTTATAAATATTAAAGACTTTTAGTTAAATTCATTTATTATAAATGGACGGTTGATACCTTCTTTATACCATAATACACTTCTCGATTAAATCTTTGTCCATTTTCATTCCAGATGCTATATGTGAAAATTCATTCACCTCATAGTCCTCTTGGAATACGTTGAAATTCTAAATTATCAAAGAATTCTAGTAATTGGACAACAGGGATGTAATAAGTTGATGAACTTACATTCGTACACCTATATTCCCTTGCCACCTATCGTAACACTAATTATGAATCTCCCCAAAATAGAATTCATTTAGCTCCATCAACTAGAAGTTCTAGTCCAATCAATAAGCCTTCATATTCAGCTTGACTATTGGTACATGAGAAGTTCATTTTGAGGGAGAGAAGAGTTTTGGTTCCATTTGGCGCAATAATGACAATTCTAACACCAACAAACTTCTCTATACTAGACCCATCAGATTTTAATTCCGGTGGTTTCTTCTCACAATTAAGAATAAATTTTCCCTCATCCTTTTTTACTTTGATTAAATGATGGTTTACTAAAAAGTCAGCTAATGTCTAAACTTTTAATTACTTCTAAGGATAATATATCAAGTTGAAGACTATAAGAGTCATAAGCTATTTTCCAATACTTCTTGAGAGTACTGGCTTGTTCAACATGTATTCCATTAAATCAAATTTTGAAATTACAAAAACATTATTTTGCAATAAGTAATGAACTAATTTTAAACAAGCGATATATAATGCTAAGCATAACTTTACAATAGATAAGTATTTCTTTTTTATTGGCATAATAATTCTATTAAGATGATAAATAGATTGTTTATGACCAACTTCATTACTATAGGCTAACAGATGTCCAATGGATTCTTCTAGTACAGAGATATCCAACTTTAAAGAAATTTCTTTTTTCTGGGGTACCAACACTAGGGGTTTAGTTAAGTATTCCTTGATACTATCAAAAGCCACTTGGTGCCTTTCGTTCTAACAAAATTCCTCTAAATTCTTTAAATTTAATAAGTCTGAGAATTTTTTTTCCTACCAAATTAACAATAGATCTTCTCACGTAGTTAACTTGGTCTAAAAATCTCTAAAGTTCCTTCTTATTCTGAGGTGGTTTTTCTTTAAGAACAACTTTTTCTTTATTCTTATCCAATCAAATTCCTCTATTATGAACCAAAAATCCCCAAAAGTTCCCTACTCTAATATGAAAACACATTTTAAAGGATTCAATTTCAATTTATGCATATTTATCTTATGAAAAACTGCTTATAAATCTTAGGTATGATATATACTCTCTTTTGACTTCATGATAATATCATCTATGTAAACTTCTAACATATGTCCCATCAAATCATGAAAAATGGCTTTTACTACTATCTAATATGTGGTACTTGCATTATTTAGCCCCAAAAGGCATTACAACCTACTCAAATGTCCTAATTGGTCTTGTACATATAAAATTCAATTTAGAAATATCATTTTTGGCTATAAAAATTTGGTTATAACCCAAAAAATAATCCATTAAAAGGAATAAAGAATGTATAGCTATCATATTTATTACATAATCTGCAATTGGCATTATATAAATATCCTTAGGAGTGAATACATTTAAATCCCTAAAATTCTTATTTTCCACTTTTCTCAACTACAGGAACAACATTTGACAACCACTTACTATACCTAGCTAGTCTAATAACACTAGCCTTGCATTTTTTTAGTTTCTTCTTTGACCTTGAACTCAACTTCTTTCGATCAACACCTATGAGGTTAACAATAAGGGAAAATTTTTGACTTTATCAAAAGTTTGTGTTCTACCGATGTTTTACTCAACTCTGACATCTTGATATAATTCTAAGAAAAACATTCTTCGAATTCTTTTAAGAGCTCCACCAGTTCCAACTTTGTCTTTGAGTCTAATTCTTTGTTAATAAAGACTTCATTGAATTCTCCTAAATCAATTAAATTCACTTCTTCTAATGATTCTTGATTCTAACCTTCATAATCACCAAATTCTCTAGAACATATTTTAACTCGTATACATCATCATTAATAATTTATGGTTCTTCATCTGCTTCAAAAACTAGTTTTGCATTATCACATCCATTTATTTCTTTTGAATTCCCCTACTATATTCAATACCTAATTTTTGCAACTATAACTACTACCCATTCTTCTTACGAGAATTCATTTATCAAACTCTTCTATAATGGGAATTTTTATTAAATAAGAATAACGACGATGGTGGTTATTCTTATGAATTTTTCAACACCTGTTTTTTTCTTTCCTTGTCTTTCCTTATGCCAGGATGACTTTTGAATTTACACCAGTTTTGTATCATCCTTGTAGAATTTTGCCTCCAATACATCAAATTAAGTATGAAATAATTATAAATTATCCCAAATAATTTCTACTTTATCTCCTTTCTGTAAAAGTAAAAGTTAATGAATAGATGATATAATGCAATAATTTGAGCGGATCCAATCTCACCCTAGTAAGACTTAGATAGTGGCAGGGATTTCAACAATAAAGAATGCAATTAATAAAGTCTTCCTTCCCACTATAATCTTTATAGGGAGAATTCTCTATCTTTAGTAGTTTCTCTATTGAATGAACGTAGACCTCAATTAGGATCAAATCATCCTCATCTTTTCCTAGAGATATCATCATTTTAGTTTGTATAATGTTTACTTTGGACCAATTATCCACTAAAACTCTTGAAATTGGTCTTCCATTGATGTGAGCCTTAATATATAATGGCCTTATATGTTATGTCATAACCTTAGATAGGTTTTCTAAAACCACCTTCTCATCTTGTTGTTAGTACTAACACCCTACATTCACCTTTCTTATGAGGTGTTTCTGCCCTCTTTGCACTAGATTTTCCATCAATCTTTATTGATGAAACATTATATGGAACTTGAATAGGAATGTCCTCAATTGTAACGCATTTATAGGAATCATCCTTTTGGCAGTCGGTGCGAGTTGAATTCCTATAAATGCTAGGATTCACTTGTGTGTGATCTCACTTTTCACTAACAACTTTTACCTTTCCTCCTTCTTTAGTAGAGTCTGTAGTACTTTCTTTAGAGAATAAGTTTCACTCGAAATAATTTTCTCAAAGTTGGTTACTCTATTATTTCTTGGTTATTTTTCTCAAGAGGATCTCTATCACTAAATTCATCTTTGTTTATTTTGAGTTAAGAGTATTAGATTTTTTTGACGTCTTACTTGCAGCCATTTTCAAGATGGTGACACTCATAGTGGTAACACAAATCTAGGTTGCATGTGTTGATAAATTGGAATTCAAGGTTCATTAAAATGTGTAGCACTTTCTTCAAAGAGCAAGTGTCATTTGAACCAATTTTCTTAAAGCTAGCTCGTCCATTATTGCTAGTTTATTTTTCTCAAGATGATCTTTATAGCTAAATTCAACTTTGTTTATTTTGAGTTAAGAGTACTATATTCTTTGGATGTCTTACTTGTTGTCATTTTTGGGATGGTGACACTTATGGTGGTGTCATAAATTTAGGTTGCATATTATAACACCCCACTCTCGCTGGACCCGAACCTGATATCAATAGTGATATCCGAATCCGTGCCCCGCGAGGGTGGTGTGCCACATCACTTAACAATTAAAAGTCGGTATAAAAATTTGTTTTTTTTAAACACAAACATAAATTACAAAATATCAATAACCAAAATGTTTCACTTTGTTTTATAATTATTTGAAACAACACAAT
>JANZXR010000172.1:33531328-33572447 GCA_027575705.1 Erythroxylum echinodendron | reverse complement strand
TAAATGTCAAATTCGAAGAATTCACACTTCAAATTAAGCATTTTATCGAAATTAAGCATTCAAATTCTCAAATTCATACAACAATTACAAAGAAACATTTCAAACATCATAAAGGCATTTTATCAAACATTCATAGGCAATATGTGTAATCTTAATCTAATCACAAATCAATTGCATTTTTTCATTATTTACCAATAATAATATATATAAACAACAAATCAACCAACAATGACACTAAAAAATCGCAAACAATAACAATAATCAAGCAAAATTTCATCACCCAAATACTCACGATTAACAATAAAAACATGCATATTTTGGAGAAATAATACACTTATTAGAGAGCTTACTTTAAACGACGCACGATGAGCTAAAAAAGGGTTAGAAAACAGCCAAAAAGGGCAAGGAATGGTCGGACAGAAGAGTCAACGGACGGGAGGAGAGAAGAAGAGGAAATGGAGAACGACGACGTTTGGTTTTAAACCAAACGATATCGTTTTATTTATTAACTAGTTGATATTTACTGACGAAATATATATTCCGTTGGTATTTAAATTTCCCAATTATTTCACTATGTCTGGTTGCCGCTGCATTTTGCGACAGAACAAAACTTCCAGTAAAGTTAATTTAACGTATACCGACGGTTATATATCAAAAATTACACCACATTTGCTGACGGTTCATGTTCCGCGGATAAATGTTAATTGCGGGAAAAATCAACGTAATTATTACCGACAGTTATGGTTACATCGTCAGTAAACTTAAAATAAGTTTACCAACAGACAATATTCCATCGGTGAACAGCAGAAAGTTAGCATAATTTACCGACAGCATATATGCTGTCATTAAACGTCTGAAGCAATTAAATAGCAGGAAGCATTCTTGCAATTTTTGCCCACGGTAAAGATTATGTCGCCGCTATATGTCGTCAGAGATTTTGAGCAAAATTCATTCCCTCCACTATTTCTGACGGTAATATATTTCCGTCGCTATATATGAACAGTACAATGTATTTACCGACGAATTGTTGTTTTCCTTTGAAAAAGAGCTATAGTTTTTCATCCGTAGGAAACGTTCCATTACTAATTCGTGATTTTCTTGTAGTGTGCAAATTGAGAAGGAGATTTAGATGAGAGAAAATCTACCTTTGGATTTTTTCTTACTCAATGATGGTTTTATATCATGGAAAAGTTAAAAACAATCATGTGTTACCTTACAATATGAGAAATCATGTGGCTTAGATGATTCTTGGTTAGTTTGAGAGTTATTCAAAATGAGACTGATCTGGTAACAATCGACTATAACAGTGAAGCAATAATAGATTACACCAAAGACCTTAAATTTCATTGTAAAACCAAGCATATAGACATTAAGAACAATTGAGTGAAAGATATAGTTGCATAAGGAGAAGTGAGCATGAAGTATATATTTGTACAAGATATAGCGGTAGACCTAATAACAAAACTAATTTCTCAAGATACATAAATTAAGCATGTGAAGTCACTAAGATTATGTAGATATCGAAATGTAATTGTTAACATTATTTCTCTATGTATGTTCATTCAAGGTATTGACATGTTCAAATACAAATATGAGTTGATATTGTTTATTAAGTAATAAGAAATATATAGCACTTGATTATGAAATATGTTACTTTTCGTAAAGTATTTTTCATATGAATCAATCAATATGTCAAACAAATTAAAAATTGGCCATCTCGTACGAACATTCACCTCTAATATTTGTGATGACTAGAGTTAAGGCATATTTTAAGTTTATTATTAAGGTGATAGTTAAAGAGTAAGAGCAAGAAACTTAAACTAAGAATGTAAACTTAAATTGAAAACAACAATTGGTTTAGGGTGATTAAATGGTCACCATATCTATGAGTTCAGAAAGATGAATTTAAGAGTTAAAATGTGAACTCAGATTAAACTTAAATATGTTTAAACCAACATTTGTACAGTATTACATTAATAAAAGAAATACACTTTAAATGAAAAGGAGTTAATATTGTAGCACATAACTCTTACTACGTGTGTAAAAACAACTATAGAAAGGGATTAATGTAAGTCGTGGAATTTGAACTTACATTGTGTGGGGCCTTAAAAGTCATCATTTGACATTGAGAAGTAGTTCAATTGGCATTGTTTCTAAATCTCATTCTTCAAAGTTGCAACTGCGGCTCAGCTGAGGTTTTTTTTTCAGAATAAGAAAATAAACGTACTCATCAAGCGGTGAATGCGCCGACCAACAAAGTTGTAATATAGTATATAGTAGGAGTACGTGCATATGCCCATTATTACATGTATATTCCTTATTTGATTTCTTATGGTCGGAAGAAACAGTAAAAGAGGTGATGGGGTTTCCAGGTGCTCAATGTCACATTTGACTCTTAAATATTTGTGTTCAAACCAGACATAATGAGATCAATAAAAAGTGGTTTGAGTGAATATGCTACAATTCCCTTTTAATGCCAAGCTAAAGGTCCGAGAAGTTATCAATTAACGCTAATTCTGTATTGAAGGCTTTAAATTTTCTTGGTTCCTCGATGAACATGGAATCACAAACCCCATTTTCAGTCACGAGTCCAATCAACATCATTACCATACAAGACAAATTAAAACTTCCATCTCTCTCTGTCTCACACACACATAGCTACTCTCTAAATAGATATTCACAAAGCTAGAACAATCCCCTCTTGCGTTTATAGCAAGTTACTTCCAACTCTTCTCATCAGTCCACTCTTCAACATTAGTATCACAGTTCCAGTGGCCATTAAAGAGAAATGTGCACCAACAGAACAGAGAAGCTCCCATCTCCTCCTTTGATCACCTCTTCAAAGCGAAGGCATCGATCAAAGAAATCTAAGGTTCAAGTTTTCAGCCTCACCAACAGGTATCTATATATAAATTGATACAATATTTAACACTAGTTCAAGAACCTTGTAGCAACTCGGAACATATCAATCACTTATATAGTTTAGCTCTTCTCCAAATTTCATTTAGATGGTACTTATTCAATAGAGCAGTGCATACATGTAGAGTAGATGGTAAGATCATGTGCATGGAGTGTCTCGTCTCGTCTTATTTAATGATAATTATAAATTGCAGGAGAAGATCATCATATGAAGAAAAGGAAGGGAATAAGGATGTGAAAATGGAACTAAAGAATTTGAAGCTGTACTTGGAGAACCAAATTATAGTTGAAGAGAATGAGAAACTGAGAAAGAAAGCTCACCTTCTACACCAAGAAAACTTGGCACTAATGTCTGAACTTGAAAAGAAAGTCCCTCGCCTCATCAATCGAGTTTCCACAACTCTCTTTCCTTTCCACAACCCTATCTAGTTGATTAGCAGAAAAGCTCTCTTGATATTCTCTCTGAAGTGGCCTTTTGTTTCACCGTGTCTCTTTCTTCAGGTAGTTTTACATATATCGAAACTCTTCGGCTAAAGCATCTTATTATGTCATTTCTTCTGAATGAGAATGACTATCTTCAAAGGAATGTAATGGATTTGTTAGTCAGTGTAATATTCATATGTGTGTGCTGTATGAGAATCATATACTCAAAAAAATCAAAGAAAAAAGGAGCCTGTACAAACGAAAATGAAGCCCACCTTTTTTCTTTATAATCTAATAAGGTATCAAGTGTTAAAGCTTTGATGTCCAGCGATGGAAGAGGACTTGCTCAAAGTTATTGCGAATACGAGTTACTAACTTCAAATGTACAGTAGTTATATTTTAATTAAACTTTTTACAAATATATATATATATATACATATATATTTTGTCAATTAGTGTTCTAATAATTCTCAATAATTTTGTAAAAAAGATAAATGAGAAGGAAAAAGCTAATGATAAAGGCAATTAGGTAATTTAAGACATAGGATATCTTTTAGGATTTTATTGTTGGAGGGGAAGATAGTAGGAAAATTTTAATTAATAATAAAAAGTAATGTTATGAATACTGTACCGAATTGGGTCCTAGTACAATACTGTACCAGTACCTGTCAATACCGAATATCGTTTTCGAATAATTTTTTAAATTTATAAAATAGTTCCTATATTTTTTTTAGAAATTGCAAAATAGTCCATTGTCATAGTATACAGTTGTACTGTATAGTTTATAAGTTTATATCAACCATGTTTTAAAAAATCATAATAACAAATAGTGATCACAATTAATATGAAATAACAATAATTTTTAGATATTCACATATAAATAATAACTATAATTAATATAAAAAGAAAATTATCATCATACAAGTATAAAATTAAGAACAATACAAAGTACTTGAAATATTACAATTTTTTCATATAATAAATAATAATTACATTAAAACATCAAATAAAAAGAAAAATAAAGATCCTTAACTTTCTAATTATTACAATTTACAATAAGAGTTCGTAATGAGAAAATAACTAATTAGAAGTGAAACTTGAAACAAAAACATATATTATTTAATTTACTATTATTTAAGTATATTATTTAATTATTTAATATATTAATTATTAATAAGAATTTAAAATTTTTAGTTTAATATTACATATTTAATTAATTAAAATTAATTATTACTAAAATTGTAAATAACTTAATTTAATTTAAATTTGTAAAATTAATTATTATATTTTTAAAATAAAAATTTTAAATAAAATTTCATTTAATAATTAAAATATATTTGAAAATAAATATTAGTTTATAAATAATAATTTTAAATTATTTATTTTAAAACTAAAATAATTTTTGTTAATATTTTATTAATAAATATTATATAGAGATTAAAATAAATTTAATTAAAAATAATTTATTTTAAAGTTTTATTTAATGTACAATTATGAGTAACAAAAATATTTATTTTATTTTAAAAATAAAATTAAAAATCACAATAAAAGTTGAAATAAATAGCTAATTAAAAAATGTTTGAAAAAGGAGGGGTAGAGAGAGGGGATGTCGGAGGATAATTTTTGAAAAATTTTTACTAAAAAATCCTTGTATTTTTTAAAATTCACGGTATTGGCAGATATTCGACCGATATTTTAAATACCGACCGGTACCATATAAAATCAACCTATACTGACCAGTATCGATGACCGATATTTTTTAACATAATTTTGCATCGTTTTTCAACCAGTACAGTACGAAATTCAAATCTTTAATAAAAATTAAAAAAACAAAAAATTAGAAATTTGTAAACTGTCATGTCAAGGGAAGAGATCAACCCTTCGAAGACCATAGATCCTTTTGTTTTTTCCTAACACATTTTAGAAAATCCTAAACTTTGTTTTTTAGAGGAAGCTGAAGCTTTTTAGTTAAGGAAAACTAGTATTTTTTCCTTTTGATCTTGCGTTAAACTCTTGGCTTATCCTTACCTCTATTTTATAAATCACTTTGCTTACCTCATCTCCCCTATTAAGATCTTTTAGCCTTGTTTGATCTTTCTCATAGAGCTCGACCATGATCTATTTCATTGCAAGGCTCAAAAATGGAGTGTGGCATGGTGTGATGGCAGTAACTGCAGACGGTAGTGCGGTGACAAGCGACGGTGAATATTAGAGGGAGAGAGATTTTTTTTAGATGAATGGTAAATTAGTATTAAACCAAAAAATTTACATGCAAGGTCATTAAGCTATACCCCGACTAAAAAAAGTAAATCAAAACATCAAAACAGTCTAATCAAAACAATAATCTCAAAAAGTGATCAAAGATTCAGGATACATTCTATATAAAATCTTATAAGTCATAGTCGTTATCTTAAATATTACATTAAAACACATAAAAGAAGCAGAGTCTAAAATAACTACATTCCTTGTCTTCCACAAAGTGTAGACAATGAAACAAAACGCCAATTTTGCAGCCTTGCTTCTCAAGCATGCTCCAGTGTAGTCTTTACAGATCTATTTAATAGCACTGAGTAATGTAGACATCCCCGTGCTAATCCAAGTCATCCTCAAACTGTATCCCAAGCTGTACCTGAAAATGAACATCTAAAAAGCAAATGAGTCACTGTCTCCTGCTCAACTCCACATAAACTCTATGTTATATCTATGTCTAGATACATCAAATTATCTTTAGTTGGCAATCTATTACGAAACGCAAGCCAAGTCTTTGGAGGAATGTAGTTCTTCCAAATGAAAGGCATCCATGATCTTTATATATGCTTCATACATAATAACTGATATACCTTCCTTGAAGAAAGTCTTTCATTTATGCATATCTTCTGAAGTCCCCACACTACATTTTCCCTTCCACCAAGTTTCTCCATCAAATAATCTCTAAAAAAAGCAAACATCTTCATCAAAGGTGAATCTCTATTCGAAGGTTTCTAGTCCCAAATAGATTGTCCCCTTAAATAAACCTCATGTATCCATTGAGCCTAAAGAGTGTCAGCTTTGAAATGAATATTCCAAAGAATCTTTGATAATAGTGCACCATTCCAAACTCTATAATTTTTTAAACCCAAGCCACCTTCTTCCCTTGGAAAACAAATATCATCCCAGGCCACTTATAATGTTTCCTTCCCCATAAGAACAACCTACACATAGAGGTGATTCCATTCAAGATGGTGATAGGTATTGGAAATGTTTAGAGCCAGAATGATTGTACTCCTTGTATTACCGCCCTAATCAACTCAAGGTGTCTAGCATAAGAAAGCATTTTAGCATTCCAATTATTAATATAACCCTCAATAGTCTCAATTAGAGAGGAGAATTGGGCCACTGAAACTTTCAACGAAGCCAATGGAATGCCCAAATAACGAACTGGAAATGCTAATAATGGAAAATCAACCAATTCCATGATATCCTCCCGATCTCTACCATATACTCCTACAAGATACATATTAGATTTGGAAGGCTAACCTTCAGTCCTGACACCCCTTCCAAATCTCTAATAACATCCATAAGAATTTTAATAGACATAAAATCCCCTCTAGAGAATAGCATAAGATTATCAGTAAAGGCAATTTGCATAATACTAAGTTTATTACACTTTGGGTGATAGTTAAAATGAGAGTTTGTGGTTCTCATCTTAAGCAACCTAGAAAGGTACTCCAAACACAGAATGAATAAAGTAGGGCCATATAACACCCCATTACCTTTGGGAGGTTAGTATAGTAAATATGGGTGATTAATGAGAGCTTAGAAATGCATTTTTCATGCTCATGCATAATATGACTTACGCATACAAGTGAATAGTGAAATGTTGCACGTTTAAAATGAATGTACATGCATTCATTAACATTCTGGGTATAATTGTTTATAAATGTGAGTATATTGGAAAATGTGGTTTTTATATGTTGAAAACTGATTTGGGGAGTGTATAAATTGATTTAGAAATTTGGAATTTTTAGAGAAAGTTTTGGAAATTGTTGGGCATTTTTGAACTAGGAAAATTCGCCGAGTGACAAAACAATTGATAAATGGTAGTAGAATTTATTGTCTAATGGCAGTGAAAATTTTTATAAATGACTTTGAGATTTAATGACTTATGTCATTAAAATTTGAAGACAATTGGAGTAGAAATTATAGCTGATTAGATTAGTTTAATAAAAGAACTAGTTTGAACCCATAGGATTATGACATGTGGCAAGTGACCATATCTTATATCACTATTCTTTTAAATTTAAAGTCCCTCCTTGTTTTATCTTTCACAATGCTTTCCAAATTGAAAGATCATTAAGTGTTTTGTCTTTCATTTTACTCTTGCTCTCTCCTTCTTTTTCGTGGCTTGCTTTCTTATTCTCCTCCATTTTCATTTTCTCTGCTCACTCTCACCTCACCCACATTGAACCTTGCTTCCATCTTTCAATTGCTACTTCCATCTTACTCCACTCACTCTCACCTCACTCACGTTGAACCTTGCTTTCATCTTTCAATTGGTACTTCCATCTTATGGTTTCTTTCATTTACTACAAGAAAACCCACCCTAATCCATCTTTAGAAGATGAGATCATGTGAATGCTTGGGAGATAGGGTTGACTAAGATTTTGAAGATTTTGAAGAGAAATCAAGTAAATTATGTCTTAAATACCATGGGTATGGTTAAATGAAGCTAGAATGATGAGTACATTAAGATTGATGACTTAATTATGTGAGTTTTTATATGTGTGTCATGGGTGATAAACAATTCATCTAAATGTCTTGCTTTTGTATATTTGTATGATCACTAATGACCCATAAATTGTTATAGAGATAATGTTGAGGTAGAATGATCATTATAATGGTGTTATATGAGTGCAGTAAATTAAAGAATGAATGGGCAAATGTATAGGTTTTGTTTTGGCTAAGGATCAAATATAGATCATGAATTGTTTATGAATGAAATTGAGTTGAAAAGGAGCGGATAATGAAGAGGAAATGGAGTAGAAAAGGATGATCTTTGTACAAATATGTTAGGTGTGAAAATCGGGAAAAACTTGAAGATGATGGATTGGAAAATGTTCACTGCGTATGCTTTAGTGTTTTAGCCATAACTTCTCTTAGAGTTATTCAATTGAGCTAATTCTTAATCTGGATTAAACTATATATATATGGATATATTTTCATGAAGACACCAAGTTTTAATTCTATTGTTAAGAGTCTCAAAAATTGACATGAAGTCTGAGAATTTCTGGGAATGAATAGTAAGAGAGTTAAAATTTTGATCTGACAATTCCATGAATTTATTGTACTGATTTAAATAGATTTTGACTAAATAGTCTTCAAGAAAGTTATATATATTTCTTTTAACTTTCCATTGACATAAAATTTATAATTTTTGGAGTTATAAATCAAAAGTTATGGAGGTTTGAAGTAGAGATTTTGGTAAAGAAGAAGATGAATTGGATGATAGCGACTTTGAAGTTTTCAGGGGTGTTGAACATCCGATGGTTTTTTTAGCAATATATTTTTCTTCCAACCTCCAAATGAGATGATATTTGATTTGGAATATACTAGAGACATAGGACTACAAATTATATGAAGAAATCAAATTCTGAATCTAATTCTAAGATTGTTAATTTTTGGAACGAAGTTATGCATAGTACACTGTTTTTGAATATGAACAGCCCGAAAATTTTTTAGGCATATCATCCAAATTACTGAACTAAATTGAGTGATTTTGATGTCAATAAAACATAAGACATTGATTCATTTGCACCTTCTGATTGAATGTGAACAGTAGACCTGAAAGTGTATTTTGGAAAAATCTGAAATGATTCAATGAGAAATGAATTGTGAATTTAATGTTGTTAGTGAGGCATAAACTTAAGTAGAAATTTACTTAGATGAGTTTTGATATGAGAATGATTTTATGATGAAATTGATGAGAAGATACTCGGGGTTGTCATGAGCATGCATTGTATATAATTCATTTCATACATGTACATTATTAAACACTCATAATTTTGCAAATTGTGATATATGTGTATGTTGTTTGATATAACAGAGCAACTGAAACGTCAACCTCCAAACGTTGCTGGAACTTTCAGGCATTAACTTGGGGAGCAACTTGTGAGTAACCTAGATGGTCTCACTTAATTACTTGTTTGCTTAATTTCTGTTTTGAAATGATTGAATGAATGTGAAATTGATTGTGGTGATTCCGAACAATTGACTGTCCGAGGAGTTCTATATTCGAGACTGTATTGGAAGTGCTACTTGTATATGAATGGAAAGAACTAATTGTTTCTTGAATTGATTGATTGACTATGATAGATGCATTTCATACATGAGTGCACAATCAGATAATGACAGTTGTGACCAAAGTAGCCACCGATCAGAGCTTAAAGCTCTAAGTGTGAAAAAAGCCTCGAGCTCAGACAGTGGTTAAGAGCTTAAGGCTCACTATATAAAATGAGCCCTATATTCTCATCGGATAAGGGACAGTTAGCAATGAGCCCGGTATCTAAAATGGATAGGGACAATTTAGGCACTCGGTCACAACAACGTAACAATTAGAAAGGAGTCTCATGAACATTCCATATGCATTTTGTTTAGTATAGTTGATTGATTGAAATGCATAATTGCCTATGCTTAAGTGAAAATGTGATACATGATCAATTATGAGAAAATGTGATTATTTGTTATGTGAAATGATGTGTTGTATGAATTGAGTGAACCATCGATGATGGTTACCTCATTAAGTTCACAAAACTCACCAAAATTGTAACGTTGCTTTTTCAGGACTGAGAAACAACTCTAGCTACTAAGAGGCTCTACCAGCCGTGTGGATTGTGATTTGGCAAGAGAAGTCATGGCTTAAGGTTGGTCAAGTGGGATTTTTGGACAGCTTAGCTAAATTGTATAAATATTTTCCTCTTTCATGTAATACTTTTGTACTAGGTTGATGATGTACATGTAGTAAAGGTTGAATGGCACAATGTAGACTTGCGGTTTTGCGAAATGAAATGAGGAAAAAAGTTGAATTTTAAAATATTGTAATTTTCTTATGATGATGCCATGTGAAGTGAATGTAGTGATCGATAGTAGCCTGCCCTTATCGTAAGATACGTACCGAAATGACCTCGAGAGTCTCGGTGTGTACCCTGTGATAAGGGGGCGCTACCGGACATGGGATCACCTTATCTCAAACCTCGTTGTCCTCTGAACATTCCATGTAAGACACCATTAATGGATATGGAGAAAGATGCCGTAGTGACACACTTCATAATCCATCCCACAAATTGTAATGGGAATCCCAATCCAATCAACATATTCTCAAGAAAGTTCCAGGAAATAGTATCATACGATTTAGTAATTCCAGGAAATAGTATCATACGCTTTAGTAATGTCCAGCTTGATCATGCATCTTGGAGAAATCCTCTTCCTGGTGTAGCCTCTAACCAACTCCTGTTCTAAAAAGACATTATCCACCACAGTTCTTCCCAACACAAAAGCAGATTGGGCCGGATTAACCAAAGATCCAAGTAAAGGAGAAATTCTTTCAGCCAATATTTTTGTAATCACATTGTATGTGACATTAGTGCAAGCAATAGGCCTAAAATCCTTCACCTTCGGGTCATTTTTGGTTTTGGGCATTAACGCAATGATGGTATGAATAGTTTGCTTAAGAAGTTTACCATTTTCTAAGAACTCTTTGATTACTGCAACAAAGTCCCTTCCCACAGTATGCCATTGCTTTTTGAAGAAAGCCGATGTAAAGCCATCAGGACTCGGTGCTTTATCATCCCCAATGTTAAAAAGTGCCCTTTTGATTTCATCCTCCAAAATTGGAGCAACCAAAGCCTCGCATGCAGATACATCAACTTTCGGCCTATTTAATAGTACATCCCTTTCTATTATGTTAGAGGTAACTGAGGTACCAAATAACCTTTTAAAGAAATCCACAAAACAGGTAGCAACTTCTTCAATCGAATTAGTTGTAGTGTCATTATCTCTAATAATATGAGAAATAGAATTTTTCAAGACCTTTCTCTTTGCCACTGTATAAAAGTATCTTGTGCACCTATCAGATTCTATAATATGAGTACACTTTGCTTTTTGTTGGTAGAAATGCTTCTTAGCCTCCAACAAAAAATTTACCTCTTTTCTCTTCTTTTTGACAAGCTCTAGAAGACCCAAATCAATAGGATTGATAAAGGAAGCCTTGTAAGCAGATTTAAAGCTTACCTTAGCATCCTTAGGTCTCGAAGAAATATAGCCAAAAGCTTTGGATTTAAGTGACTTCAAAGGATATTTAAGAGATTTCAACTTCAAATACAAAATATATTGAGCACACTCATCAACACCTTTATCCCCAACTACTAGCAATGATAGATTCAAAGTTTGAGTGAGCAATCCACATATTAAAAAACTTAAAAGGCTTCGTACATCTGTAATTAGGCCGGAGGAAATCCACCACAGCCGGACAATGATCAGATTTTGTGGTCATATCCAAGAACTTCGCATTGCAAGATAAACTAGTATTCTCCCAATTCTGATTAATAAGAACTCCATCAAGCTTAGCCTAAAGATTATTCTTATGCCAAGTAAAGAGAAGAGAGAGAGATCATAATGACATAGACCATAGAATCTGTTGTTGTCTGTGTGAGTGGATTGTTTTGCTTTTTAAAATTATTTTATTGCAATTTAGTCCTTGGAGATTTAAAAATTTATTGTACCGGTTAGCATTTAGCCAATATTTCAAATACCGACTGACACAAGATGAAAAATTCAATACTGGGCGATACTGACAACCGATACCGAAGACATTAATTTTGTACTATTTTTCAGCCGGTACGGTACAAAACTCATATCTTCGTTAAAAACCAATCTTTTAAATATTTATAACTTATGAATAACAATTAGGAGTAAAAAAGGGACTAGAGAATTAAAGATATAGATTTTTTATACTGAATTTAGCAGAAAACTAAGAGCATCAATAAAACAAACGGACCCTTAAATCTCTTCCGTACATATTGTGAAATTATGTTGTACCATTCAAATTGTTGAGCTGGTTGACACAAACTTGAGAGTAGAGCTTTCTCCTCCCTTCCGGTCAGTGTAAGTTACATTGGATATAGATGTAGACTCGCAGTACACTAAGAGCTTAGCTTAGAAATTGGGGCGATGTCTGTCAGACTAGTAGTACATTAGGTAGAAGTTGTGGCGCCGGACAATGATAGAAGCAGTGAATTTCAAAGACACTCACGTGAAAGTAACACCTTATGTAGAAGGCTTTTCCAGCCACAGTAGCTAGTTAAGAGATTTGCAATGTCAACGGAGCAATGATCAATTCTAGCTGCCAAAACAAACTTTTCTCCGTAGAAATAGATACAATATGACAAGTCAAATCATCTTCAGTAATTCCTTAAAAAAAAAAATTCATCTTCAGTTTCTGATGATTATGTTAATATACAACCACAACACTAGTTAAGGTTCGGAGATAAAGGCTTCAAACAAATATGTTACACACCAAGGTTACAGCTCATCCCCATTATATTTTGACGTGGGGAATTTGTTTGGTACATTAATAAATTATCAAAGAGAACTCTACTCCAGCATTTGGAAGGTCCCCGTCCATCCACGCGGCTGAGAAAGTCCATCTACATAATCATCATAGATACAGTTCAAACATGTGGCATGTTGACCTTCAGATTCTTAAAAATAGGCAAGAAGTCAAACTTCAGTAGTTTCGATACAAAGTAACCCAATTTTAGTAACATGGATTATGAATTCTATCATACCATTTCCTGAAAATAGAATTCATAACTGTATGGATGTCGTAGTTAGTTGTATTGTAATCACATAGTTGAGCTGGGAGTTGCTTCAAAGCTTTATCAAGAGTCTCACCTGACAATGAAATACATATATAATCGCAGAGTAGAAAATTATCAGAGACTTTTGGAGCCGTCCTCCATTGCCTTGTATATACGGAATGCAGCCAAGCACATGGTGGCATTACCTAATACTGTTAACGCTGCTTGAAGAGCCACCAAAACCTAAAACCCATTGAGGTGTACAAAATGCAAACCAGGAAATTAGAATGGCAGTAATGTCTTCTAATCAAAGGTCATGCTCTTCAAATGCATATATACAGGATATTAGTGAAATCCAATGACAGCAACATTGTTATGACACGGATAAGCAGATGCTCTGAATGGATCAAAATATGTTTTTCATGGAGTTTCAATTTATGATCCACACTTTATTCGCTGGACTCGAGCTAACTTTTGTTGTTTTGAAGTACCTAGCATTAATGATGCAGCTCTGAATGGATCAAAATATGTTTTTCATGGAGTATCAATTTATGATCCACACTTTATTCGCTGGACTCAAGCTAAATTTTGTTGATTTGAAGTACCTAGCATTAATGATGCATCAATATGGAAGTATCATTGATGAAATTTTTTTACCATTGTTGTGTCTGGTTGACCTTAAGATGATCCACACCTTACTGCTGGATTCAAAGGGTCAATCATTTCCCACGGTATCAAACTCAAAAAGCTACACGGTATGAACGTAAGTACCTAGCCAACTACATGAAGAACGTTATGAATAACTGCAATTTATGTTAGGTCAGATATTTCAAACTAATATTTTCAAGTCCTTTTACATTCATATTTGTAATAATCTCAACATGAAACTACGATGCACATAGAGCATCACTTACTAGTTTTATGTTAAAAAGTAAACCGATACATAAAGCAGAATTGCCTTGAATTCCATTGACTGAATTCTGCAACCTTATTCATAGATTCCCAGGTATCTATGTGAAGAATGGCCTCATGTTCATTTTGTTCCTAGCTTAGAATAAACTTGATATGACATGCAGGTTGTTTTCTTTATTCAAACTAAAGCCATTCAAACTCAAACAATCTTTTTCTATTTGAGGAAGAAGAAATCGTACGGTGCAGTTGAAAATTTGTCATACAAGACAGCTTCGGAGATTAAACTTTAATGTGGTCTTAAATACACATCCAAAGTGAATGAGAAATAAATATGTGAGAGGTGAAGAAGATCATAGGCATCGCAAAGAACAGACTATGCATATGGACACAGTAATATGGTTTGGTTATACACCATTTGGTTAGGTTACTTACTTTCCAATTTGGGCCTAAATGAAGCCACATACTTTTTCACTATTAATTATTAAATGATACAATCATTCTTACCTCGAGCGACTCGGAATTATAAAAGAAATGCCATGTGCACGCACAAAATGCTCCACCCAGCAGAGGTACCTATTCAATGCAGGGTTAGTTAAATCAGTTAACAATATGAGACTGGGAAATAATGCAGGAGAAAGTTAAAATGGAAATATCTCTCCCAGATGATAAACAAGTCTCTCACGAAACGGAAGCCAAGCAAGTTAGTGTCTAACATGTTTAAAGTGCTGGTATCCAAAATGTTACGCATCATTCAAATTTCAAAAGGCAGTTCGTCCTACATATGCAAACAATCTCCTTCAGGCATAACGTCACCCAGAAACGAGAATTATAGAAAATGTTTCATGTACTGAGTGTCCGTATCTCAGGAGCTGGAGAGGGTCATGAAAACAAAGCCCCTCAAAACGAAAAATGACATCCTGAATGGTTCAAGCTAAATTAAGGCCATTATTTGATTCCCACCTTTGTTTGTTTACTAAAGGAAACCATAGAAGAAAGAGATAAGATAGCCAAAGAGAGTGGCTCCCATTGTTGGGTTTTCCCTTTAACAAAGAAGAGTAACTCACCATACCCCAAGACAGTCCCTTCCATGATTCAAACCCCGATTTCTCCCCATATTCCCACACCAGTACCATTGCTGTAATCCTGTGCAGGCGGAGAACTCCAATTAGCATTAAGAACACTGAACCAATGTACCACACAATCCAACGTATTTCATTATCAACAAAGTATGGTAGTAAATTTAAAAGTCTATGAAGATGGGATCTTTAGTTTCCAAGAGTAGACCGTGTTAAAGTGAAAACTGAAACCGAGTTCTTTACTGGGCAGCTCGACTCAAAAGCCAATTATCAATCAGTCGCATGAAGATTAACAAAATAAAAGAACAATATCAGATTATCATCAGGAGAGGAACTAAATGAACAAAATTCAGAATTTTAAGCATACCACTCAACAACACTGGACACATGCACCGTCCAAGTGGGCAGGGAGAGAGCATTTGCGGGTTCGCTGAGTTCACCCAGCAAAGGCAATCCAGCCGCTGACGCTGGTCCAACTAGTGCTAATGCCAAACCCGCACTATAAAGACCTTTAACACCCCAACTACCGAGACTTATGTAATTCGATCGAGCTTGTGAAGCATCATCGTGTTTACAGGTTAGTGGACGAACGAGGGAAAAGAATGGGGTTTGCTTTGGTTTGCGGGAAAAACGGTTCTTCTGCGAGAACAGAGCTAAGGTTTTAGATGGTACAGTTGCCATGGCGGATAATTTCAGATTTCTCTGTCGTACGTTACGTCAGTCCATTTGCGGGTAAGCTATTGAGGGTTGAGAGAATGTGACTTACGACAACGTTTTTACCTGTGATCATTTAGAACGAAAGTTTTGAACCATTTAAATTGGTAATCCTAAAATATCAGGCCTATTTCGATAACTTGGATTTTTCCACCTTGTATTAAAAATTGAACTATTTTTCTAGGCTATGAGAGTCTGAGACTTCATTTTCGACCATCCAACTCATTCCAGGAACCGAAACAAAAGCCAAGAAAGGTACAACAACCAAGCAACTGGAGACTGTCATTCGTAGTTGACTTTCAACACTTGCAGAAGCTTTCTTTGTAGTGCTTTTCCATGCCTTTTCTGATCTAGTAAGATAGTTTATATAATCATTAACAAAGCTCCATTGAATTCTTCTGTACAACTACGAGGCAATCCCCATCTTGAGCTATAAGATAAAAATTACTACCCTTGTTTTTGAGACAGGAACAATGGGAGGAAAGCCAAAGCCAAAGGCAATAGCATTACCAATACGGGGCATACTGGTGATTCATCAGTTTCAGTCATGTGCACTGTCTGTGCTCCTACTTTTTCTTCTTTGCCCAAAGCATGACAAGAGAGAAGCCCATCAATGACATCATTACAGTCTGCGATCCACACGAGAATAGACGAGTCAAACCCATAAAATATCTAAACAACAAAACCAGTGCTCTGTTCCTCATATTGCTTATGAAATTATAACTTCCACGACCCCATTTGACGTTCAAAGCCAAACACAGCACGGACACCTTCTGTGGCGCTGTCCTATATATGCTTATATTCCCTCTCTCTGTCTCTCTCTACTTACACGCATAGTTAAACCAACATAAACATAAAGCGATATTTTTTTATATGGAGAAGTATACGCTAAGGTTGATTTCACCCAATAGACGAGATTCCTCTTGTTTCATGTTCCGCTATAATTGTCTTTCCTAGTCTACAACCTTATTCCTGAAGTTATTAACAAGCGTTCCTAACTTGAATATATTAATGTAGAACTCTTGTTTGTATTCGTACATGTTAAATCTCTCAATTTATTTTGCAGAGTGTGTAAGCCAAATACAAATTACATATGAAAACCATTTTTTATGCAGAAAAAAAAGACGTATAGGCAGCAGAATATTTGAAAATATTACTTACAGAGATTGCTGGAGGCACGGCTACAAGTGGATCTTGGAAAAACCTATTGGCCAATGCAAGAGCCAGAAGACTGCTTTGCATCCCTGAAAACCAAAAATAAATAAATAAATAAAATCAGTTGAGGTTCTTCGATAAAATCAGTCGATTGAAACTGAAGGTAGTACCTGTCTCATAGGATATTGTTCTTTGCAGTGCTTTGAGATCAGGTGTATTGGGGAAAAAGACACCAGTAAGAAAGTAACCAACAACAAATGCTGACAGATGAAATGCAACAATGAGCAATAGCAATGTTAATCCAAAAGGTGACCTAACAGATTCAACATTGATAGCCAGAGGCGCTCCAACACAACACGCAGTCACAAGGACTGATAATGGAGGCAAAAAAGGTCGAATGGCATTAGATATCTGAGGAAAGAACCTGTGAAAAAAGAAGTATTAGATTGATATAGACTTTAAGAAGAAGTTTTTGTTGTTGGGACGTTTGATCACCTGTTTATAAGCAAGCCAGTAGCAATTGGAGCAACAACAATCTGGAGTATGCTGGATACCATTCCCCTAACATCAACTGGCAGTCTCCTTCCAATAAGCAAGAGTGACAACAATGGTGTAACAAAAACCGCAGTAGCAGTAGAGAATGATGTCATAACAATGCTAAGAGGGGCCAACTGTGGATCCGTCAAAAAAGTAGCATAATTTGAAAGTTGGGCCCCACTAACACAAGATACCAACATAATCCCAGCACCTGACTCGTATATTCACCAATAAGTTAGCACATTGTTTCTGGTGTTAGCATGTAATGCTGGAATTTACATAAACAATCTCTCACCTACAGGAGTAGGAAGACCAAATGTTGACACAGCAATGACGCCAAAAATATATCCAAGAACAGGCTTTACAACAAACTGGCCAACATAACCAGCCACAATAACCGCAGGTCTTCTGAATGCCTCCAGAAAGTCTTTTTCGCTTGAATTAACTCCAACAGCAAACATCAGAAACCCTAATGCAGGAGCATAGTACCTGAAAAGTTTACCAAAATGATAATCATAAACTAGTACAGCGAGCAACTTTCGTTTGTGTACTGCATATAAAGTTACATTTTATTCAGAGCTTGCTGAACACCTCACTTATGCAACATTCTCCTAAACAGACCTCAATCATCGAATCAGAAGAAAATGTCCTCAATTATCTAAGTCAACTCATCATATAAGCTGCATTAACTTTTAAGATTGTTCTAAATAAGCAAAGGCGTCTAAATAAGTAAAGATGTATCACAGATTTATTTAATAAAGCTGCAGCAACAAGCAACATACACATGATTGCACCACCCTGAACTCCAAGATCCACTTAGGGTACCATTTTTATATTTTTACTTTGCACTTAGCCCGCAAGAAATTAAATGAATTTAAAATAAACTACAAAATTTGCATTAAGGAATCCAGAATTGGTTAGAACATCAGCAAAGAAGAATGAAGAGTATCATAGTTAACAAAGAAATTCCTTTGTTCTGTCCTTGTAATGATTTTCAGCGCATGTTTAATATCACCACTGATGGACTATCAAACCTTTCATTTGCAGTCCTTTCATCTTTCAAACAAGTTTTCTAGGTTATCATGAATTCCCTTCAATCAGCAATTAGAAATGAAGACTTAAACAAAGTACTATTCTTTTAAACTGCCTTCATCAAGATAAAACCATATAATATTATTTATTTGAGAAGTTCTGAAAAACCTGGTAGTGAACCATGTGAAAGAGGGTGGAAAGACAAGAGCCAGCAAGGTACTAGCAATGATCACATGAGGCAAAACGGAATTTGATTGCTTCAGGATATCCACAATAGAAGTTTTCTTTTGCTCAAATATCTGAAACGAGAAATAATCTGAAATGAGAAATAAGGTAATTCCACGATATTGAAAGACCTATGATAATCTTGTTCCTGTAACAAGTAAAAAACACACCTCTCCAACAAACACAAATAGTTAACGTTGAACTTGGAGTATGAAACATCCTAGCGTGCAAAAGAGAAATGATTATGAAACATCCTAGCGTGCAAAAGGGAAATGATACCCTTGCAACCTTCCTTTAGAATGCATCCGGGTGTTTTGCGAGCGTAAAATTGCAGATCAACTAAGCACATATCATGTGAGGTAATGCAATTAAAACATGAAGTTTACAACACCAGCTATGCTCATAGCACCCACCCTATCGAGGGGGTATCAGCCAAGATTGTGGCAGAAGAAACATGTTGCAACAACGTGAAGTATAGACCTCAAATTTCCCATCTTTCAGCTTTAGATTATTAAATACAGTGGAATTGAACCCAAAAGTCCACCAGACACAGAATAACGGGATTATCAATAAGAATTGGAGCACGGAAATCGGGTAAAGAAATGAAATTATGACAATCAACAGAACACACCTGCACTTGATTCAGGTCAGTCGTAAAATTCAGCCCCGGATCCGGTTGAAGAGATTCAGAGAATTTATCGGACGAACATCTGCTCAGCAAAACTCCTGAGCTCCCGACTGTGAATAACAGTGTGTTTCCAGACTTGAAAGATCAGAAACATTCGAGTACAAGCTACAAACAAATACCACTTGCAAATATTCAAATACTACAGCTAAAGAAAGAAAGCCCTACTCTGAAAATTCTGGATCGAGCGCAACACAATGACATCGGAAAGAAGTATATGGATGAAGAATTTAACAGAAAAAAAAATGACCTGAAGAGTTGAGTGAGCAAATTCTCCGTGGAAAAGGAAGCTGAAAACATTTTCTAGAAAGATAGGAGCTTTGGCAACGAAACAGAGAGATAGAATTTCGTGAGATAGACGGAGGTCGAACTTGTATGTACAAGTACCCAGGGTTTGCACTCATTATCCTCTTTCGAAATAAACCCACAAAAGCACCACCTGGGAATGGTCTAAAGTCTACACCTTTTTTCTACCATTCCTTTATTCGGCATATGCAGCAAACGGGTAACACGTTTCGATTACCCAAATCTAGTTTTTCCTTTTAGGACCCCAGAAATCAGAAAAGAGATACGAGTCAACTCTACTTGGGACGGTTAGTACCAGTGCCCGAGTCTGAGTGACCTGGAGTGGGAGCGATCTAAGAGAGGAAGACCGTAGGTCAACCGTTGGGGGGCGGGTTCGTTACAATCAACATTTGTAAGTCAACTCTTTCGGGGAGGTTGGGGACGTGAAGCAAATCAATTACATAAAATGTTGTAGAATTTTGAGTTCGAGCACGATTGTGTCAAAACTAAAATGGACAACTAATCATTACTTAAATATTACATTATCAATCATCTAACAAAAAAGGTTAAATTACTAAGGAACTTACAAATAATAATCACTATCAAAAGTTTAAAAGATAAATTTTGATATAATCATTTAACATTATTTATTTTATCACTCAACAAATTTTATGTTGATTTAAAATAAGGAATGCACTATTATTAATTAAGAGAATATATATTTATATAACTGCCTTTGTTTTTGTAATTTTTATGTATGTGTATATTCATAGCCAATAATAATGAATGTATTGAAAGTAAAGAATGGAAAGAGTTTAAAAGCATACAACTAATTTGAGTATAATTTATTAAATAAGTTTTAACTATCAAATAATTGAGACAAGATGTTTTTTATTTATGAATTTGAAATTTTTAAAAAGAACAAATTATTTAGAATATAATTAACATCTTTTAAATTTAAATTTACCTTAATAAATTTCATGCAATTCTAATAAAATTATAATTTATTACTAGTAAAATGTTAGAATAAATTACATTTGAAATATGAAATTTTACTTATTTTTTATAGCATTACTAAAAAGTAAAATATATTAATAAAATACTAATTTCTAATTTGTTAAAAATTATAATTTTGTTTTTAACACTATTTACCTAAACCAACACATAAATTGGACTCATTTACATTAACATGGTCATCAAATTTTCAATAAATAAAAAATATATTTTTAATTAAAAATAAAATTCAATTGACCATTCATTTAATAAATAAATTTTACTACATGTTGAGCCCGACAATCAAGAGAAGCAGCGTGATGATCACACGTGACTCACCGTCACTGCCATCGCCACCACAACAGCAACCGCCGCCACACAACCGTACCTCACCCGTCGATAACTTTTTCCATTGAGACGATCACGCGCAACTCACCGACGACACAAGTTCCCTTGCAACCCACTCGTTCGCACTGCCACTAGAAGGCTTTTAGCCAACCACCTACTGCGTGAAGAGAAGAAGTGTAGCCGTGCAACAGAGGGTCGAGAGTACAACAGAAGCGTGCAGAGGAGTAGTGGCAGAGTTGTTGCCTATTGCACTGTAATAGGCAACAATTGTAAATTAATTATAATTAAAACTAATCTATAGTAACTTTCTCTTCTGTGGCTGCAGTTCTTGCCTCGAGGGAAGGCCTTCCACGTGATAATGAAAGAAGGACTCCAAAGAGCTTCTTGCAAAATCTGGTGAAAAATCTGCCAAGGATGCTGCGATAAATGCCAGACAATCTGTGAACCCTCGCCCAGTTGGAGCCTAGAAAAATAAAATCCCACTTTGCACAATAACGATACCCCAACATGTTATTAAAAATGTGGTCAAAGATGGTGTTGTCCCCCATGGTTGAATTGTTGAGGGTTGGTTCCAAAGCGTAGTCTATTGCATTCATTGGTTTCTTCTAGTCCAAGAGATCTGCATTTTTTATTAGGAATGCTTAGGCAAAAGCTTGATGGGGAAGGAAAGGGCTCCATAAAGTCATGCTTTGTGAAGATGGCATGATTTTATTTAAGTTCAATGATGAATCCTTCTTGCAGAGATAGTGGAATAGAGGCCCTGGCACATTAGTGACTAGCCCCTTTTTCTTCGACAATGACAATCTGGAATGGAGCTTGATAGGTGAGGGATTAAGGTACTGCCAATGTGGGTGCATTTCCACAATCTTCTAATGGAAACCTATCTACATGGACACACAAACTACCACAATGGAGTGCATCTGATATGTCAAGTTGTATATTGAAATTCATAAGAATTCTCCCCTTCCTGACAGTTTATCTAATCTTAAAGCTAGGTGAGACTGGTGAATTGGAAAAGGCAGAGGTCCATATTACCTACCCATAGAAGCCTAATGACTCTACTAAAAAATGGGTTCCTACTGGTAAAAAATTTAAAACGAGGTGGCATAAAGAACTTATGATAGTTGACATTAGTAAGCCCTCTATTAGCCAAGAGAATACAATAGAAGCTTAGCAACTAGTGGACACTAATACTACTAGCTTATCAACTTCAAATTGCATGAGGAAACGAAGTGAAGTTGTTCACTTAGAAACCGAAAATACTGAAGTTCAAGATGAGCCTACCTTGAATGAGAATGTGCTAAACTCTTCACTAGTTAAGCTAAAGAGTAGCAGAATTGAAGAAGCTCCAGAATGCAATGATGAGGTACGGGTGAATCCCGAAGTTTCTCCCAGTGATAACTCTAACATGGGGAACTCTAAGATAATTTTGGGGAGTACCAAGAAGGACAACAACAATCATTCAATCACTACCTCCATTTCAAAATTTGAGGATGTTAAAGTGCAATCCAATACTTTCAGAGGACGATCAGCTAAGAAGAAAGGGAAACATATCAACAAACACAAAAGGGACTCCTTAAATGGTACTACTAATTTGGAACACTTAGAGTACTTAATGACCCTCCTAAAAAGTCCTTAGCCAAAGAGATGGTGAAGGATAAGAAACCTACTGTCATAGGTCTTCTTGAAATCAAAATAGAAGACTATTTTAACTTTGTTGGCTCAAAATTTTTAGGTTTTCATTGGGATCTCATCTTTAATCACAGCTCACATTATAATGGTAGACCTTAACTTCTATATATAGCCTTCATATCAGGCTTCTTCATCACAAGCCCGATATGGGTCTGGTCTATACTATTTGGGGTCCATTTTTTTCCCTGAACTTCGACCCATTAATCAAGATCATTTATCGGGCTACTTTATTATCTTTATCTAAATCAAATTTACGTAACTTAATCTATAAGTAAGTGAAAACCAACAAAATGCAATTAATTGTTTTTTACCTTTATAGAAAAATATTTAACAGAAATATTTGAAAATTTTTATCAAAATGATATAATTAGATTGAAAATTAAAAATAGATTCAAAGGGTATTTAAACCTTATTTGTCAGGTTTGTAAGTCTCTTTATGAATCTGTGAATATTTTGTTTTTTAACGGTAATTCTCACAAACTTTATTGTGCTAAAGCTTTCAACTGAAACTAATGGTAGGTGACTAATTTATTCAGATTTTCTTTAAGTTGTAGCATTTATACTTTATAACGAGAAAGGAATTGAATAATTCACTAAGAAAAATCTCTGGATAATTCCACATTTATCTCCAATACACTAAGTTGGATTAAACAAACTATGGTTGCTTTTAAAGAATTTGACAAAGCAAGCTTTCTAACAAGATCCAATTGGGACCTCCTTGATTCCTAAACTGAATCAACGTACTAAAGCTACCTGATCTTTAACTAAAGTAGCTCAGTAAGCTACCTATCTGTCTACAAGTGTTGTTATCTTAGGATTTTTCCCTGTTATTTTTTAGAGGCTTTTTGGTTAGCTTGAACTTTTTTTCGTTCCTTGTATCTTCGTTGTTTAGAGGATGAGTCCTCTTTGTTAACTCTGTAAAGTCTTAAGCTTCCTTCTATATCTTAATTCAATTTCAGCTTTAAAAAATGATGACAAATTTGAAGTTATATGTAGTACTTTACTAAGGCCCTCCAATTTATTGTCATCTTTACATGTGGGCCTAAAATCTTTCTTCTTATGCTAATCGTGCTCTTTTCTAAGATAAATCCTTCATAACTTGTTCCTTTTCCTCCTAACTTAGGTAAATGGTCGATTAGGTTGTTTTACTGTTTAGGGATATGTTCAATTTGAACTCTAATTTCTTTCTCATCATTTAATATAAGGAGAAGTGTTTCCACATATGTCGTCTCTTCTTTGGACATATAAGACCCATTCAACTAATTTACCACAATTCAAAAGTTAGAATTGACTACCATAATTGAGATCCTTAGGTATTTTATAATTTTTATTTTGTAAATTAAAGCCTCGTACTAATTCATGTTTGATGCTTGAAATTTTTGCTTCTAACAATATCTCATCTAAATCTCATGCGACTCTTAGAGAATGATACCAGACACTTTATTAAGATATATAATTCAAATGGGAGATTATTTTATGAAACGTTCATTTGGGTTTGAGCCATTAGTATGAATGGTGTATTTAACCATAAAATCGATCACTAATTGAGACTTTGTTAGCATTTGTAGTATGAAACTAATGTTAAGTTTATAAGCTTTACTAACCACTTCACAATTTATACAACATTAGGGGTTCTTGTAACAATTATCAGTGACATATTTGTTACTATGATGATAAAGTGAGCCTAGAACTAAGGCTTTATTTTTCTTTCAAACAAGATGATAATCGGCGCTGCCTTCAACATTTACATGTAGCTCTAAGCTTTGAATGATTTTGCTCACATAGTATATAGTATTTTGTTGTCGATCTTCCTATACTACCATTAAACTGAGTACCTTTGGGGATATAAAGATATATAGATAAATGTCTTTATTGATTTAAGGAGTAGTTATAAGAGGTAAGTTCTATAAATATATCTCTAGATTTTCAAAAGCATGTTAACATTCACTGTTTATTTGAACATTTGACTTGAAAAATGAAAGGTATTTATCGATCAACCTAGACAAAACATGAGATAAACTTGTTATTTTACCTATGAGATTTTGAGATTCTTTTAACGTCTGTGGTGGTCTTATTTTCATTACAATGTAAATCTTTTATGATGCCTCTTTAACTTATTATAAAAATTAAAAAATTTCTACTAGAAGTTTCAAACATGAACTTCTCGAGATTGAGATTCATGCCATATCTTTTTAATATCTTAAATAACTCTAGTAAGTTTTCTAGATGATCTCCCTATACTTTTGTTTTGACTATTATGTTGAACTTTATTTTCTTGCAAATATGCTTATGGAATATAAAGTTGATTAGTATTTGGCAAGTCACTCCATTCATTTATTAAATGATATCATCTTGTAGCAGTAAGTTTTGTTATGCAATACACACTATTTTTTCTTCATGTCATATTCTTATATGTGGATTTGATTATAGCCTAAGTATATGCTTATGAAGCTTAACTATAAGCGCCTATCGTGGCATCCACAAGCATATATACATTTGAAGTGAGTAGTTATCCTTTCAGAATATTTTATTTAAGTTTATAAAGTCTTCAAATATTTGCCACTATTAGTAAACTTTACATAATTATAAAGTTGGACAACCAATTTGGATGCACCACCTCCTTAATGAAACCTAAATTAAACAACTTATCCACCTCTTCTTGTATAGTCTATTGCCATTTCCTTGTAAAAATTATTTTCTTTTATTTCACAAGTTTGCTAATAGCTTTCACTTTTAACATATGATTGCTTATCTATGGTCCGATCCACTTCATACTTAAGGAAGAGCATATGAATAGCTCTTATTATTCTCTCAACAATGATATTATTCAAACATGTTGGTCTTATTCATATTTAATTTTACTTGTTGCTTTATTATATGAGTAATTTGTATATGTAGGATCACAGGAGAATTATACTTAATAGTGGCAAGAATACAAAGTCGGATAACCGAGACTATCCATTTATGCAATATAGGTTAAATCAACATGATGAGAATCATAATGTTATACACAAAGATATATGTATTCTTTTGATTATGAATCGTATGGAACTTTTTAAGTTGAATAACTAAATCAACTTTTGGTGAAAAAAGGATGATGGTGTTGAATTGTTAAACCTTATATATGTGATGTTTTAGATGAAATAACAATTTATGAAAAAGATGATTATTATATTTCATGATATCTACTAATGAATTTATGTGATATAGTCATATTTATTAAATGGAATAATTATTTAATATTTTGAAAAGTTCAAAGTGTTTAAATCTGAGTATAAATTAATCATTGAGAATGTTGATACATTTGATAAATAGTTGAAAGTCTATAATATGTTGAAAATTTCACTTTCATGATGAATTTAAAGAGTTTATTTTTGGAGATGGTTATGAATTTATTATATATACATATAAGAAGGTAGGTGGGAGTATAATTGTACTCTTTAGTGGGAGTGTGTAAAGACATACTACTCATAAAGAGCAAAAATTTATATTTTTAGGTATTGAATACGTGATAATCCAAGAATAACTTTTATTGGAGATGAATAGGTAACAAATTAATTATGGCAATTAGACCTACAACGATTAGATATGGCCTTTGTTTATCTGTTCTAATCTAAGTACATAGATAATGTACTAAAGGTATTTAGTATTTGAGTTATATGATACTTGTGAAGTACTAAAAATATATATTATTATAGGCATGAGTTGATATTTGAGTTCAAAGTCATAAGGATATTAACTTTAGAAGTAAATCTTAGTTAAGATATATTTGACTTAAAACAATTTTATATTGAGATCAGAAAGGTTTCAATGTAGCATTGATTGCTAATTAAGTCATAATAAAATTTTCATTTATTGGAAATGATTGTTTGGATTAAGAAGATCTTTAATGAACTTTATACAATTCTTTTTATTGTTCAAGACAGTAATGTACTATATGACATGAGAGCCATTAGGCCTATAAAAGAAGATAAGGTCTATTAAAAGACCAAGTATGCATTTAGGTAGTTTCTCTCAATTATAATGATAATTAAGATGAAAGTTGTAAGATTTAAGTAAATGCTCAATATAGAGAATCTTATAAAATTCTCTCACTAAACGACTGTCCCAACAGTAGCATGATCGTCATATAGTGATAGGGTATAAGTCAACGATTAATTTTTCATAAATGGGATATTATTGTTTTATGCCCTGCAGCTAGTCAGTTGGGTGTAGTTTAGTGACAAAATAATTTAAAGGCATTCTTTATCTTGTACCTATTTAGATGTTTATGATAAAGTTTATAGGATAAATGTACATTATATATAACACTATATAGATCATAATTATGATAATAATATTACATTTGTGTATTATACCTATATTGTTCTTAGTCATTGTTATATTAAGCCCGAATATTAATAATGCCTAAAAAGATTAGAATATATTATGTTCTTCCTTGTAAAAAAAGTAGTCAATCTTTTAGAATAAAGTATAAAGATAATTAAACAAGCATGTCGCTACTTACTAGAAAAAAAGTTAACTTAACTGACCCTATATGAGAATTCTATTTAGAACTTTACTTATATTTGTATGAAAATTGTTATTGTGATGATTGTCTAAGTGATCTTTTGATTTGAGATTTTAAAAGTATCTTGTATAGGGATGTTACATATTGATAATGCTTATGACCTATTCTAGTCGAGGGTAGTTCAATTAGTAGTCATTAGATATAGAATGAATTATATGGAGATAGTTGAATGATCAACATAAGATTCATCCTAAAGTAAGTAAGGAGACATTATTCTTAATTAGAATTGATTTGGGAAATCTTTGGCCAAGTTGGAATGATACTTTATAAAACACTTTTTGAATGTCATTAATAGATCCAATACTAATGGTAGAGAATTAATAAAATTAGACTCAAATAAAGTTGGCATTAAATAGATGCTCTATGTCTAATCATAATATTAAATGACAAAAGGATTCAATTATATGAAAAAAAATTAAGCAAATAAAAGTTTAATCAAAATTATTTTGATATTCCTAAATATTTGGTGGGTCATGAAACATTGCCAGATGCCAATATTAATCTATAGATATAAAATATTGAATTAGAAATTTAAATATAAATTAAAAGAGTTTAATTTATCTAATCCTTAATATGATTTAAGGTTATAATTTATATTTATTACCAATATATTTAGAAACATATTGGGTTATATATAAAGACAAGTTAAAGAGAGAAAAGATATTTTAATCAAGTTGAACTTGATTATAAAGTTTGATAAACTTTATGATTAAAAATAGGGACCAATGTAAGATATTGAGTCTTATTTACGAATAATTGATATTTAATTTAAATTAATTGTAATTCTACTTAAAATTTAATTTAAATTGTAATTTTATTTCAATTAAATTACTAAAATATCTAGAAACTATTATAAATAGAATTAGACTCCAAGAGAGTTGCTACTTCTTGCCTAACTCTCTTTATAATAGTTGTAGAGTTCTCTCAACTTATTCTATAGATACCGTTAGGGATTGGATATGTGTGTAGCTATAATGGCTGAAATGAGTTAATTGTAGAATCAAATCAAAAAGAAATGATAAGAAAATGATAGAGCTTCACACTAATGTACAAGTTATGATTTATGATTTATGCTTTATTATATTTTATGTATTAATCATGTTATAGAATTTTGAATGATTTTGATGTTCATAAAATTATATGAAAAAGTTTTATATTTATTTTGCTATATGCAGGATCGGATCTCGCCTTGATTTCATAACAAAACATAAAATATATTAAACTATATTTGTACTCCCTTCAAGGAAATAAGCCTACAAAATAAAGAAAATTACATTATAATCATTTTCCTTTCTATAATAGAAGTTATGGTAATTCTAACTATTAATGAGAAACATCAAAATAGGGGACAATAACATGTTATAGGAAACCTATACAAAACCCTAAAATCACAGATAAATATAATGATTTGAAAAGAGAGAAACCCAGTAATTGTAGCTGTAATGCAATTTTAATATCCAACTTTTATATGAAAACATGAATCAAAACTAATGGCAAGGGATATAAATAGGAAACTAAAGGACTAGATAACATTAAGTGATAATTACATTAAAGGAGGATAGATCAAAATCATATACAAGAATTTTGACATCAACTTTCTTATATCCATCTCGTCTAGTTATCTTAATTTTTATTGTTTGTTTTAGACCAGATATTAGGAAAGGGACATCTTTAACCATATGCACCATAATTAGTGTATACTATTAGGAAATCAGAGTGGGATTCAATCCCATATATAGTGAAATAATAAAGAAAATTTTTTGTTTTGATTTTACAAAAGCCAAGATCACTTTAAAATTTATGAAATAATTAACATATAAACCACAATAAAGCATAAATCTTAATTTGTATCTTATTATGAAGCTTGATCCTTTTCTTGTCATATCCCTTAAACTATTTCTGAAACTAGCTTATCTTAACCATCGTAACTACATAAATGTCTGGCCTCTAAATGGTATTCATAGAATGTGTTGAGAAAACTCTGTAATTATTGTAAAAAGGGTTAGGTAAAAAGTGCTAACTCCCTTAGAACTTAATCCTATTTATAATAGGTTATAGACATTATAGTAATTTAATTTAAATTGAATCCTTAATTTTAATTAAACTTTAATTAAAATTATAAATAATTCTAATTAAATACCATATTTGTGGAAATAAATCCAATATCTCATATTGATCCTTATTTATTAAATATCTCATATTTAATCATAAAGTTTCTTAAACTTTACAATCAAGTCCAACTTGATTAAAATATCTTTTCACTTTTCAACTCGTTCTTTATATGTGATCCATTAGTTTCTCAAATATTTTAGCAATGAATATAAATTATAACTCTAAATTATATTTATGATTAGACAAATCAAACTTTTTTAATTTATCTTTAATTGTCTAATTAAACAATTTATATCCGTAGATCGAGATCGGCGTCTAGCAAAACATTATGACCACTCAAATATTTAGGAATGTTAAGGTGATTTTGGCTAACTTTTCCAGTATGATTTTTTCATATAATTCAATATTTTCTTCAGACAATGCTCCATTTAGACATAGAGTATGGAATTAATATCTACTTTATTTGAGTCCAATACTGGTAGATCTCCACCATTAGTTTTTGTAAACTATTTTCAAAATGTCATTCTACCTTGGCCAAAGATTTCTCAGATCAATTTTAATCGAGAACAATGAAATATTCTTCCCAAATACTTAGGGTGAGGAATGCTATATTGATCACTCAATTACCTCCATATAGTTCATGCTATATCAAATGACTATTAATTGAGTTATCGACCAGAATAGGTCATAAGTAGTATCAAAACCTAACAATTCCTATACAAGATAATTTTGAAGATCTTAACTTAAAGGATCACTTGTACAATCATCATAATGAGAATTTCTATAAGCATACAAGTAATGTTTCAAATGGATTTCTTATATAGGGTCAGTTCAGTGAACTTGTTCTCTAACAAGAACTCGTAAATTTGTTTAAGTATCTCCATACTTTAGTGTATAAGATTGATTACTTCCTTCATAAGAAAAACATAACGTGTCCTAGTCTTTCATATTCTATTAATGTCCTGACTTGATAGAATAATGACTAAGAACAATTTAAGGATAACATATAAAGGTAATATAAATCTTATTATAATTTCATTTGAATGTACATTTATCATGTGGACTTTATCTTATACCGTATGTATAAGATAAATAATGTCTTTAAATTATTTTATCACTAAATTACAACCAACTAATTGGTTGTAGGGAATAAAACAATAATATCCCATTTGTACTAAGCCAATCATTTAAGTATCTTATATCATATCACCATATGACGATCATGCTATTATTGGGACAGTGGTTTAGTGAGAGAATTGTACAAGATTCTCAATAATGAGAACTTGCTTAAATCTTACAACTTTAGTCTCAATTATCATCATAATTAAGAGAAATTGCCTAAACATTTCATTGGATTTTTGATGAAACCTTTGCTCCTTTTGCATGCCTAATGGATCAAATGTTCTACAGTACATTACTGTCTAAATGATGCAAGGAGCTATACAAAGTTCATTAAATAAATTATGTTCCATATAATCATTTCCATTCCCAGTCTTAAGAAAATATTTTAAAGTAAAATAAACCTTAATTAGTATTTTCTTCTAAATTTAATATATGTATAACCTTGAACTCAAATATCAACTTATACATAGAATAATGGATATCTTTAATACTTCATAAGTATTAGATATCTCAAACACTAAACATCTTTAGTATATTGTTAATATACTTGGACTTAGAATAAGTCAACAACTTCCAATCTTTATCTATAGATCTAATTCTCATAATTAAGTTATTACCTTTTCATATCTGATATGAATTATTCTTGGACAATTATGTTTTCAAAAATAAAAAATATGAATTATTTTTCTTTGTGAGCAATATGTCTGCATATACTCCCATTAAAGAAGACAACTATACTTCTGCTTACCTTCTTATAACCATGATAGATCTACAATTATCTTCAAAACAAACTCCTTGAATTCACCATAAAAGTAAATCTTTCAATGCCTTATGGCCTTTCAACTATACATCAAACATATCAACAAAGGCATTAGTTTTGATTGGATGTATTGTCATAAGATTTGAACTTTCAAATTTCAACTTACTGTTACTACTTATCATGACAACCATTCTCCTATAAGTGTTAATTGAAACAAAAAAATTGTTCAATGGGACTGTAATATTATATCTAACCTTTTTGGATATTTCATAACCATCAACTATCCAAGTTAGTTCTAAACGTATTAGATAATATATGCTTCAATTTAACATCACATAAAAGTCTTAACATTTTATATTTGATATGAAATATTGGTAATTGATCTAATTAGAACTGTTAACAGTCAGTTGGAAGGTATAACTATAATAAAAATAAATATTGCAGCGTACAATATCTCTATGTATTTTCTTCATTCTATAAGTCTATAGACTTATAAAATTTTGTTGTGAAGGAATTTAATAAGGAATCTCATTTGCTATAGATGGCCAAAAATATTAAATTTCACCACTTTGATCTTATTGAAGTGACTTAGCATTCCTGACGTTTAATTTTCTACTTAGATTTAAACAATTTAAATTTTTTAAAATTTTAAATCACTATTTTATCTAATATATATGACTATATCACATAAAGTTATTAAGACTTTTAATAAAATATAAGAATAATCCTTTTATGGATTGTTATTCTATCTAATACATCACCTATATAAATTTAATAATTCAATATATCATCATCTATTCACTAAAGTTTGATTTGGTTATAATTCAACTTAATAAGTTTCACATAATTCATAATGAAAACAATACATATATCATTGTATATAACTATGTGATTCATGTTATATTGATTTAACCAATATGGTATAAAAGGATAGTCTTAGTTATTTAACTTTGTGTTCTTGCTAGTTTAAGTCACCCTTGATTCAATAGATACATTTGTTTGTATAAGATTGAATAAATTACTTTTACTTAACAATATATTTCTTATCATGCAATGAACTTTATAATAATGTCAAATATGAATTTACTATAAAATACTCATAAGCATGAACTAAAAATACATATGATCTATATCATATCATGTATAAGTAAGAAAATTTATGCAATCATTTTCTTCTTATGACATATCATATTATAGCAAAATCTTTAACTGATGTCTATGTTTATATTTTTAGTAGGCTAAATTTAGGGGAACAAGTCCATCAAGTTACTATGCCTTTTAGCTCTACTTCATGTAACCTCTTGCATCTTGCTATCATGATATTGACATACATATTACATGTTGTCATCAAAGTTTATAAGATAATAGTCAACTTAAAATGTTCATACATGTTGTCATCTATATGATATTGATATATATTTAAAACTCTGTTACTGAATCCTCAACATAGATTAATAACAAAATTGCATATTGGACATACAAATTTTCTATCTAACTTTGTGAACTCTTCTCAAACATAACTTTTGTCCAAGAAATTTAGTTCATTAACTTAGTATTAACTATACTAAACAACGTAAATTCTACTCAGAATAAAATATAAATGTAACAAAAGCAAGTATTGGTTATATGTCATGACTACCAAATAAGTTCAGTACTTTAACCGTGTATTTGGTTACTCCCACTATTTTATTTAAAGTAATATCCCTCATTACTATTCAAATTCTAATCTTTCTAGTGGACTAGGAACTAATTCAAATTTAGTTAATCTTAACTTTGCTTAACAAATCAACTAAACTTAAATTAGGTAAGTAATAACTTTATTGATCACATCTCATATGTCTCCTAGATCCGTTATGTGATAACTCTTGCTCAAACATATTTTATATGTTATTCATAACCCTACTTTTAAATTCATGTGATCATGAGTTTGCTCATCCAAATGACACAAATTTAGTTAAGTAGGATCCATCATTACAAAACTGAAAAAATTCAGGTTAAAACCACCTTGAGTTTGCTCAATAATCCTAACAATAAATAGAACTTTGATTTCTTCTTATATGAATGGAAGAAAACAATTATATTCTCAAGTTGTACTTAATATTTTAATAAGAGATTTAATTTTATTCGTCTCATCAACACAAAATTATATGTAATAATATCACATACAAAGCATATAATTTAACATGCATCCAATATATACATCAAACATATAAATAAAGTATGCAACTTATGTATTCATAATCAAATTATATACATAAAATATCAAGCTTCATTTGATTCTAGTCATTAATCTTCACAATCTAAAATAATAATTCGAACTCTTTGGATGACTAAATTAGATTAAATTCATTAATTCATGAAAGAATCAAATTCCTGTTCCAAATAGAAATTTAATTTGATTAAAAATAATTTCAAATTCAATTGGAAACTATTTTCAATTATCTTAACCCCTTTAATAAAATTTAATTGAAAACAATTTTCAATAAATTATGCTTCTTACTCATTATAACTTAGGAAAACTCTTTTTAAAAAATTTAACAAGTAAGAAATCCTAATCCAATTAGAAAACTACTTCAAATCTAGTTAGAAATTATTTTTCCTTAATTAGAAAACTATATCTAATATTAAAAGGAAGCTACTTTCAAAATTAAATAAAACACTTTTGAATTTAATTTAAAAATTCCTTTACATTAGTTATATAGAGATTGTTTTATTAATTAATTAGAAATTTTTCAATAAATTAAAAATATTTTCAATATTATGAAAGAAATCTCATTTTTCTTGATTAATAAATGAAAACACTTGTCAAATTTAATCAATAAAAGTACCTTTTCTAATAAATCAAGAAATCTATTATTCATAAATAAAAAACAATTTGTAAATAAATAAAATAATAATTTTCTAAATAAAGAAACAATATAATAATAATAATATAAACAAATAAAATCAATAAATTTAATTTATCTTAATCAAATTGAAATAAATAAATTTAATTAAGAAGCACCTTTCATAATTATTCAAGAAAAAACTTTTCTTAATTTTAAGGAGTCTAATTAATTAATTTCAATCTAATTAAAAATAATTAAGTTTATTTTAGTATTTTAGAAACAACTTTTCAAAATTTAAATTAGGAATTGATTTTACTCTTAATCTTAGCCATATTAAGAAAGATAATTACTTTAATATTAAAATTAAGGTCTCATCTTAATTAATATAATCTCATTATATTATTTAGCTAACACAATCTAATTATGAATGATAATCCTTTTTACATATTTGCTGATTATAATTATTGATTTTACAACTAATTTAATTTAATAATTCAATTCTTTGAAAAATTAAACTAAATTTCAAAAATTATTCCTAATAAATTAACCTTTTGAAAATAATTCTCAGATAATTAGAATTTTTCCATATTTATTAGGAATTTAAATTAATTTGATTTGAAATTCAAGTTTAAAGCACAAATCAAATAAAAATAAGACTGTCTGGTGCGTGATGCGTCAGATTGTTTTTGTAAGGCTGTGCAATTCATGCACCTCAGTCAGTTAGCGTTGACTTGTGCACACGTGCCATGCATCATTTGACCATCAGATGTTGATTTCCTATAGGTTGCATGTGACATATATAGGTTTCGGTGTAATTTTCTGCGCACAAGGAGTCGTCATATACTAATTGGTCGATTGTTGATTAATCACTGGCCCTGCTCAGCATCAAGTTCCCATCAGCCGCAGGTTCCCAGTAGTTCTAATTCCCACACTGCCGCTGGAAACGAGACGTCTGCAATTGATCCGACCAAGGAGCGTGCCTAGGGAGCTAGAGGATCATCAACAAGGAAAATTCTCCCTCTCCCCCCTTGTGGTGACTCGAACTCAAGACCTCTTACAAAGGAGAGCCTTAAGTGAGGAGTTGAAACCAATTAGGCCACTCCTACTTGTCTCCTTTAGTGCTCTCTTATCTTGACTGCATGATGTGTCTTTTCCCCATTGCATTTTTTGGGCGATAATTGACATTAACAATGTCTCACACTATTGACCATGGTCACCATTGGTGAAGGCACACTGCAGGAGACATTCTCCTTCTAATTTTTGACCCAACTCAAGCAACTAGAAATAATCTCATTTGCACACACACATACATGATCTAGCTTAAAGGATATACATCTTATTTTTATAAATCCACAAAAATAGGCATGCAATTTAGTTTTCTTTTCTTCTTTATAAACAAGGTAGATTCATGTTATTTCCTAGAAACAAAAAGGGGAGGCATAATTGATTTTTTAGAAAACACAAAATAAGGGCCATGTGATTAAAATTAATAAATATTCTAGCTTTCCAGAAATTGTTACAAACATGTTTTATCGTAAGCTTTAATAAATATTCTAGCTTTCTAGAAAATGCAAAAAGGAAATTTCAATTTTTCAGAAAATCAAAACAATCTCTAATCAATAGTATGGAAATCTATGTATAGTTCAACTTTTACACTAATAAACTTAATTTCATCAAATCAATAACTATTGAGCAATTTAATCAAATTATAGAATTTAAGTATGCTTTGATACCACTACTGAAAAATTGAGGTGATATTTAATCTCTATGCAGTGGATTAATAACAAAACTTTTTGTTTTGAAATGTCAAAAGCCAAAATCACTTTACATTCTATAAAATTATTAACATAGAAATCATAATATAGCGTGAATCTTAATTCGTACCTTATTTTGAATCTTGATCCTTTTCTTATCATATCCTTCGAACCGTTTTTGAAACTAGCTCATCGAAACCATTCTAGTGGCATGAATGCGCAACCTTTAATGATATCTATAGAATCTGTTAAGAGAACTCTATAACTATTATAGAAAAGGTTAGGCAAGGAGTGTTAGCTTGTTTAGAGCTTAACCTTATTTATAATAGGTTTTGAACATTATAGTAATTTAATTGAAATTAAATTCCTAATTTTAATTAAAATTTATTTAGAATTATAAATAATTCTAACTAAATATCATTTTTGCCTAAACAAGATCTATTATCTCATATTGGTCTTTATTTATTAAATGTCTCATATTTAATCATACAGTTTCTCAAACTTTACAATCAAGTCTAACTTGATTAAAATATCTTTTCTCTCTTAAACCATTCTTTATGTATGACCCATTAGGTTCTCAAATATGTTAGCAATGGATAAAAATTATAACTTTAAATTATATTTAGGATTAGATAAATTAAACTTCTTTAATTCTTTAATTAAATAATTTATATCTATAGATCAAGGTTAGCGTCTAACAACACATCATGACCACCTAAATATTTATAAATGTCAAAGTGTTTTTTATTGACCTTTTTGTGCATGGATTTTTCATATAATTTGATCATTCATTATACAATGTTTCAATTAGACATAGAGCATGGAATTAATGTCTACTCCATTTGAGCTCAATGTTATTAGTTCTCCACCATTAGTAATTGATTCAATTAATGACATTTGTAAACTATTTTCAAAGTATCATTCCATCTTGGCTAAGGATTTGTAAAACAATTCTAACCAAGAACAAGGAAACATTCTCCTTAATTACTTTAGGGTTATATTGATAACCCAACTATCTCCATATAGTTCATATTATCTAATGACAATCGACTAAGCTATCATTGACTAAAACAAGTTATAAGCATTATCAAAACATAGCAATCCCTATATAAGATAACTTTGGAGATATTAAGTCAACGATCATTTATAAAATTATTATAATGAGAATTTTCATAGACATACAAATAATATTCCAAATGGATTTCTCATATGGGGTCAGTTAAGTGAGCTTATTCTCTAACAAGCACTCTTACGTTTATTTAATTTTCTCCATATTTTACTGTATGAGATCAACTACTTCCTTCATAAGGAAAAACATAACATGTGCTAATCTTTTTATATTTTATTAATGTCTAGTCTTAATAAAAAATGGCTAAAAATAATTTAAGGATAATACATGAACATAATATGAATTTCATAATTATGATTTCATTATAATTTTACTTGTAATGTACATTTATCTCATGGGTTTTATCATATACATTTGAATATGTATAAGATAAATAATTTTTTTAAATTATTTTGTCACTAAACTATAACCAACCAATTAAACTTAGGACATAAACCAACATATACCTCCGGAGTTACCATTTTCATAATAAAATCTTGTGGACCTCTACTCCATGTCATCTCAAATCTTCTGCTATAAATTGTCCATATTATTGCTCCTCATGAATAGCCTTTGTTCTTTACAATGAATTGGGAGAATTTAGGGTCATTATTTTAAAGATTTACAGAATTTATGTTTTATTTTAAAACTATTTATTTGTCACGTGATAATAATAATACACGTGTTAGTCATATAACAAATGGATTAATTAACATGATTAATTTTATTAACATGATTAATTGTGATTTGCAAATCAATTTTATGAAAAATAAAAAAATAAAAATGTTATTATCAACTTTTAAATTTTAAATTATAATTATAGAATTAAGTAAATTTTAATATTTCTAATTAATTCTAATAAAATTATGGATTATAAAGATTACTTAAGTGCTAAAAGGAATAAAAAAATTATGACTTACTTTAACATAAATTAGGTTTTCAAATTTGATTCCCAAATTATAATATAATGTAGCTTAATTTTTTATATAGTTAATTAATAATTTGTGTTTAAAAATTTTAAAAATTACAAAAAGTTGTAAATTGCGGGTGTGTACTTAATAAAATTATTAACTCAGAGCTGTATGTAATATAAAATGAATATTTTTGTATTAATATGTTAAAATACAATTGAAGTTAATTTTAATAATTTTATTGAAATTACAAATAAAATTTACATATATGTTCTACTGGAAACTTGTAAATTGTGACATGCTCTAGATAAAAGAACTAAAACTTAAATGCAACAATTAAGTGTTGGTTCTAGTAAAAAAAGAAAGGAAAAGGTTCAAATTGAACCCTAATGGTTTCACCTTAATTCAACTTAAACTAACTTTTTGACACGATAAGAAAGAACTTTGACACTTTATAAACGTAAAATTTGAACATCAAATTAACTTATCTATTAATCCTCTATTACAAAAATCATATGTATCACTTTTTATAGGTGCTTTGTTAATTCTGTATATTACATGGCAATTCAAGTCTAAAACTTGAAAAAAAAAACTCTTTTTTCCTTCTCTCTCCTCTCCTTTCCTCTCTGCGCTCTATTTCTTTCCTTACACCTCTTATAGTTAACCGTTTATATTGAATAAAACAGTGAACATGTTCTTGCAAGTTTGAAGGTAAATGACAATGCCTTATCCAGTCCTCTGTATCTGTTTTAATAGTGATTCATTCATCTATCTTAGTAGTTGATGTTTGCATAAAAGTCTTAAGAGAAACAACAATTCAATAATATTAAAATAATTTCAGCAACAATGTCATGAAAATGAGGAGCACATTAAATGAACAAATGAGGATGAATACCTACATATTGCCTATGAGACGTGCAAACAAAAATAAACCCATGATGCATATTCCAATGCTAAATAAAGTTTTAGATTTGTAAATGCTTGTCATCAGGGTTTGCCCATACGAACTAAACGAGAAGATTTTGCATACACCAAAGTGAGGGCTTCAATATATATAAGAAAACTAGTAGAAATTGAAGACATAATATTATACCTTAGATTCCTCAAGCCCTATAAAAGGAAATAGAAGTATTTATCATTGAAAGTTGCTCCTGCGACATGATTGATGAAGGCATCAATAAATATTCTAAACTGAAATGTTCATCGTGTTTAGCATCACAATTAGTTAACAGATGAGTGACTAAGCCAAGTTTGGCATGAAAGATCTTCCTTATGACTATAATCTACAAATGTAACATCACAAGAAGGAGAGTATATATATCATTCTTCTCCTACAATGTTGCTCCCAGCACTCATGTTGCTGTTAAATGGATGCCAAATACTATATAGTTCCAACGGCCTACATTGACATTTATGATAAATCAAATGGATAAAATATTCTTGTAGCATATCAGTTAAGTTGTAGGATCAACTTCGAAAACCATTTAAATAATGGTCATGTATTAAGTTTTAACACTAAAATTTAGGATTAAGCCCCTATAATATCATCATCTAACAGTGGCAAAATGCAAAAAGCTTACATAGCTAACAAGTACATAGAAAAGTAGATTATATATCGCTCTTGACCATGAATTCTTGGCTATAACCCTTGTAGCTTTCACAATTTGATTGTTGAGAAGGAACATAACTATTACAGAGTCTAGCCTAATTACACTTACACCTGAGACAAACGAAGACGTTAGCATTATTCCCTCATCTTTACATTTTATTCCTTCTTTGCTGTATAGTTTTCTAGATGATTCGTTGGTTACAACAAATAGCCCTTATAGAAGTTCTAGAAGATAGGTACATTAGCTAATAGTTTTTCATTGCTTTTAGTATAAAGTTCTCATGTCTGTACATATTCAATATGATGGAATAAAGTTTTCTTCATCAGTACAAACAATTCTTTACACGGTATCGAGCCAAAGGTCTAATACACCTTACCCTATCTACCAAATATAGCTAACGACAGTGAAACTAGTAAACCCAACCCAGACATAGAAAAATACTCTCTATCACAAACACAGAAAAACCCTAGAGCTATTTTTATTACTACCCCTTTCAATGGTAACAACTATTTAACCTGGAGTAAATCAATGATGATAGCCCTTTGTGCTAAAGATAAGCTTTCCTTCATCGACGGGACATGCGCACCACTAACAGACGACACAGTTCTTCTTGCAAGATGGAAAAGAGAAAATTCCATGTTCAATTCATGGACTCTCAACTTTATGAACAAGGAGCTGAGTGGTGCTTTCCTGTCATTCACCACAGCCAAGGAACTATGGGAAGAACTAAGAGAAAGATTTGGAGAAGCCAATGTCCACTGACATCTCAAATAGTATTTCTGCATACTACACAAAACTGAAAAAACTCTGGGATGATTTAGCTAGTCTAATTCCTACACTTACACGTATTTGTGATGCTGCTAATGCTATTACTATCAAGGAAAATACTCACACACTTGTGTAGTTTTTGATGGGATTAAATGAAGATTATGAACATGTAGTTAACCAGGTCATGTTGATGGAACCCTTGCCCATAGTTAATAGAGCATTTGCCATGATGCAAACGGTGGAAAGGTAGGAAGCAGTAAATTCTAGTAATGACAATAACTTAAATATAGCTATGATGGTGAGGCAAAGCAATGTCAATGTTAAGAAAGATGGCAGAAACAACAAAAAATCATTCCTCAAGAAGCAAGACAAATATTGTGAAAAAACGGGACATACTGTGGAGACTTGTTTTAAGATTCATGGTGTACCTGACTGGTACAAGCAGTTAACTGGGCAAAAAATGAAGCAAATGTAACACCCCACTCCCGATGCTACCCGAACCCGATATCTACGGTGATATTCGAGTCCGTGCCCCATGAGGGTGGTGTGCCACATCACTAAACAATCAAAAGTCAGTATAAATTTTTTTTAAGACATACAACATAAAGTACAGAAAATCAGTAACCAACACGTTCCACTTTGTTTTATAACCATTTGATACAACACAATAAAATTAACAGAAACTTTTATTAGTCGATTGGGCCCATTTCAAAATACAACAATACAATCATTTCCAGTTTCTCAAAA
>JANZXR010000172.1:33513622-33530551 GCA_027575705.1 Erythroxylum echinodendron | reverse complement strand
TGATTATTATTTGTTATTATGATTTTTGGAAATAAGGTTAATGTAAACTTGTAAACAGGAAACTGTACAGTATATAATTGTACTATATATCAGTGGACTATTTTGCAAATTTTAAAAATTTCATGGACTATTTCATAAATATAAAAAATTGCCCGAAATGGTACCCAGTATTGACCGGTACCGGTACAGTACCGTTTTAAAACTCAATCCGGTACCGAATCCGGTACGGTATTCACAACATTGCCCTAAACAAGCCTTGTTCTAAATTAGTAATACCTTATTCCTCACCTAGAACAAGTTAATCTTTCGTCCAAACAAGCTTTGTTCTAACTTTATGATACATTGTCCTAATTTCCAAACAATTATATTCTAGGGCTAGAATAAGGTTATTCTCATTGCCAACCAACCATTTTTTTAGCTCTTAGATAGTCTTATTATTGTAACCAAACAACCCATATTCAAGTGTTAAGCTTAGGTAATTCCACTTCCAAACACCGTTATTCTTGGTCAAGGTTACACTGCCGAAGGTGAACCGCCGCCGCCACCCCCTAGAGGTTCAGCCACCACTACAATCTTCCACACACATCGGCTTTTAGCGTCCCCTCCTAGCGCTGGATGTCACAGCTACATGCTTGTCGCTTTTCTACATCTCACCAAACGTCGTACGCATGTTCAAGCCGCTAACTGCCAAAGAGAAGCTCCCAGCAGCTGACCGCCAGTCGCATTCTCCTCGCCAAAACCAATAACCACACTGACGTTGCTTCTTGTCTACCACTAACCAGTGTCATCAGTAGCGCTCCCGCAAACACCATCTCATGGAGGTCAGCATAAACGCCTACAATAACCATAAGATTCTCAGCATCATCCATAATTGTAGGCCAACAAAAATTTTAGATAGCTACAATTCTCATCCTTATTTTGTTCCACCGGCAAAGCTGCAATTCTCATCCTTATGTTGTTCCATCGGCAATTCACAAAATCACAGCCTACAAAACAATACCCCATCAATTAGACAACCATCTAAACATGGCTACTAATTAGAGGGAAGAGTAGGGATTTGCATTGGGACATTGACATGAACTTTTTAGATTCAATAATTTAGAGTTCTTAAGGGTCTAATATTAACTTTCTAGATTATCATTTAAATCTAATTTAACTTTAAAGTTTAGGGATTGTAATTTTAATTCTAAAATTTTGAACAATAACAACCAAGTAATTTTTATTCAAGTTATAAAATTAAAATAAGTTTTGATACCACTATTGACAAATCGAGTACGAATCTGATCCTACACGTACGGAACAATTACGAAACTTTTTCATATTTGATTTTTCAAAGTTAAGATCACTTAAAATTCTATAAAATGATTAACACATAAATCATAATAAAGCATAAACTGTGATTTGTATCTTATTTTGAAGTTTGATCATTTCCTTGTCGTATCTCTCAAACTATTTCTGAAATCGATCCATTTCATCCAACGTAGTCACACATGTGTCTGGCCTCTAACAATATCTACAGAACAAGTTGAAAGAACTCTGCACTAAAAGAACTAGCACTCTTTACTTAACCCTTTCTAGAAGAGCTTAAGCCTATTTATAATAAGTTTAAGACATTTTAGTAATTTTGTAATTAAATTTTAGTTAGAATTACAAATGATTGTAATTAAATCCTCTCATATTAATCCTAATTTGTTAAATATCTCATATTTATTCATAAAGTTTTTTAAAAACTTTACAATCAAGTCTAACTTGATAAAATTTCTTTTCTCTCTTCAAATCATTCTCTATGTGTGACCTATTAGACTCTCAAATATATTGGTAATAGATGCAAATTATAACCCTAACTCATATTTATGATTAGATAAATTAAATTCCTTTAATTTATCTTTAATTCTCTAATTAAATAATTTTTATTCAAAGATCGAGATTAGCATCTAGCAAAATATCATGACAACTCAAATATTTAAGAATGTTAAAACATTTTAACTAACGTTTTTGTGCATGATTTTTCTATATAATTCAATCCATTTATCATACAATATTTCGATTAGACATAGAACATGAAATTAATATCTACCCTATTTTAAGTTCAATCATATTAGTTCTCTACCATTAACTATTGATTCAATTAATGACATTTGTAAATTATTTATAAAATCTCTTTCCTCTTTGGCCAAGAATTTTTCAAATCAATACTAATCGAGGACAACATAGCATTCTCCATAATTATTTTAAGATGATGAATCCTACTACATCTAATAACTACCAATTGGGCTATTTTTCACTAAAATAGATCATCAGCAGTATCAAAATATAACAATTCATATACGAGATAAATTTGGAAATCTCAAGTCAATGGAACACTTATACAATCATCACAGTAAAAATTTCCATAAACATACAAGTAATGTTCCAAATATATTTCTCACATGAAGTTGGTTTAGTGAATGTATTCTCTAAAAAACACATAAATGTTTGTTGAAGTATCTCCATATTTTAGTCTATAAGATTAATTACTTTCTTTTTAAGGAAAAAATAACATGTGCTAGTATTTTTATGTTCTATTGATGTTAGGAACAATTTAAGGATAATACATAAATAAAATATGAATATTATAATTATAATATTATTATAATTTTATTTATAATGTATAATATTCTATGAACTTTATCGTATACATCTGAATATGTACAAGATAAAGAATGATTTTAAATTATTTTGTTACTAAACTACAATCAATCAATTGACTACAAACCATAAACAAACAATAAATCCATTAAATAGTAGACTTCTCCAAAATTTTGAGGCATAATCTCACATAGACTCTTGTTCCAGTATGAATTCCGGCTAACAATAAAAACATATATTCATAGACACTATGCTTTATTATGCATTTTCAATGTTTAAAGAGCGATGATACAAAGATCATAATTATATAGCATATGTGAAATTATATCATATTGTAATTACTCAATAATTTAAATTTTGTTATATTATAGTTGCAAATATCGTTAGGACTACACTTTATATGTAGTCTTTGGTTAAGATATAGCGGGCCTATGTGCATCTTGTAAATTTTTAATTGATAAAAATTATAATTATGATAATAGTAAAGAGAAGCTCATGCTTGTCTAAATATTGCATATTTTTATATTCCATTTTTACGAGCAATCGTTGATAAGAGCTCTGTGATTTATGAACTTTAACTTGATATGATTATTAAATGAGTATCACGTAATTAGTTTATATATGATCGAGTTGTTGTTGTCAAGTATACATAATACATAAAACAAAAAGGACTATAGTGAAATGATAATGGAAGAGTATCACCCTACTTTATTAGAGAATAATAGACATAAACTTAAGAAAAAAAATAAGAATCGTAATTGGAAAAATAATTTGAGGATATATTTATAAAATAGGGAAAACATTAACTTATAAATTAAATAAGAAAATAATTTAAATTTTGAATTTTGATACTAAAAATAAAAAAATTGTGGAAGACCTAAAATATAAAAATATGTATATATGAGTCTAGATGTTTATAGTTTTTTTTTGAAGTTATAAAGTGAAAAATTAAAATATATAGTTAATATTTGAACTTTAAACAAGTGAATTTTATGTAAGAATTTATGAATTATCTAAAATTTGAAAAAGAAATTAAAATATGCCTAGGAAAATTGTTAAGACATTTTTTTAAAGGTGAAAAAATGCATTAAAGCTCAAGAATGAGCGTCAAAGAAATAATGTACAGTACAAGTGTGTAATTGCAAGGAAAGGATTATAAAACTCGCTACTCTAGAACATCATTAGAAGAAATAACCAATTCTAAACCCCATCTTCTTTTGAAAGCGGTAGTCATCCTTTCTGTGATATGGACTTGCAGTATTTCCCTGATCCAACAACAAACCTTATAAGTAAGTCTCAGCTCTTTTCAAGTTCTTGAGTAACTTTTTTTTTTTTTTCTCTTTCCAAAAAGAGGAAACGGAACAAGTTATACAAAGACTGATATCTAAGCGATCTCCCCTTTTTTAACTGTGAATCTTATCAGCCCATTTGAGTATATCTTGCCAATCTTGGTAAGGGCAATACAACTTCATCATTGGCTGAATTCAAGGCCGTATTTATCGTTTTATAGACCCTGGGCGAAATTAAAAAAAAGGCCTCAATAAATCGACAATATATAAATATGTAAACTTAAAACTTACATGTTTGTATGAAACATAAATGACTCAATTTATGAAAAATGTTTTCTCTGCGCATTTCTAGATACAAAATCATTAATAATATTATCAAGATCAATATTATCGAACATATCCTTCTCAATACATAATATAGCTAAATTATTTGACTTTTCTTGTGACATTAATGACCTCAAGTAGATTTTCAATAATATGAACCAATTATAACAGAATTTTCTTTTTTTTTTCCCCCTTTTTTCACTTCCAGAGCATTAAGCAACATAATATAAACCAATTATAACGCAGTTAGACTAAAAGGGAACAGACGCACCTGTATGAAACTGAAAGAAGTATGCAGGCATAACTAAACACTAATAGCTTCACAATATATCACAAAGATATATCAATGATATTATATCTGTGATAGAGAAAAATAAATAGAAAATTTTAATATCTAATATTAAAAATGAAAAAAAACAAAGAGCAAATTTTAATGGTAGAGAAACACTAATTTCTAAAAATACAAGAAATTAATATACTTAAGAAAATATAGTAAATAATATCCTAAGTTATTAAATATTCTAATTTTTCCAAGTCAAATATTATCCGATTATATAAACTGTAGAAATGATTGAATATTAAGACATGTTTAATAAAATCCTACATATTTTTATAAGAAAGAAAACCATTTATGTAATTTTTGAATTGAGTAATTTAAATTGCTGGATTTTGTCATATTATCTAAACTTATGTAAACTCTACAAGAACACAAATTCAACAATTATTACATTACTTCTAGTAAAGTATAATGAAAATTACAATTACAAAAATTAAATTATTTATTAATAGTTAATTATTTTTATAAATAATAAGTAATCTAAAAATAAAAAGAAGAAACACAAATAAATACAATATTTTTTAATATTAATGTTATGATTTAAAATGCTAATATAATGTCTACGTAAATGATAAATTACAAATTAATTACAACATATTTAAATATTTAACAAGCTAAAATATATTAAAATATCATAAACTTTACCTTAAAATTACACTCGAACTTAGAAGACAAAATCGTGAAATTTTTATACTGCCAATTTTTAAATTGGAGAATCTTATATGCATATATTGATAAAAATAAAAAAAAATAGAGGGTAAATATACCCCTAAATTCTTTAAAATTATTTATAACTCCTATCATTAGTTAACATTAACTAACTTATAACGTTACCATAAGTTAATTAACTTAATAACATTAACTAACTTATAACGTTACCATAAGTTATAACTTATGGTAACGTTATAAGTTAGTTAATGTTAACTAATGATAGAGAGGACGATTCAAAATGAGTTGTAATAATGCAAGGACAACCACTAGCTTCCAAGAGGGGCACCTTTTGTTGATGGGATGAAATTCACTATCACCATACGGATTAGTTTGATCAGAAACTTATGGTCATCTACTCTATATTGCTGGTGATTCGTATTATGCACTATAGGCCCATTTTATTGATGGGCCTAGACAAATGCCCTGTCGACCAGCTGAATCCTACTCCAAATAACTCTGGAATAAACAAATTGAAAAAATAGATTCAGAGCTAAGATTGCATAGTATGCAAAGCTGATCATTAATACCATAAGCCCTGTCTTTACTCCGCAATCTGTGGCTTGCAGCTAACCAATTGACAAAAGATGCTTTAGATATAAAAGGCCATTTCCACATAATATTAAACCATTGAATTGTAGGCTATTGCGTCTGATAGCAGTAGGACAGTATCGATTAGTAAATTCCCCTACCTCTATTTGGCAACCAGGCTATCGCATCTTGAAGAATCGGTAATCGGGGAGGTAACATCTAATCCTCTCACTACCCTTGAAGCTTGCGGCCTAACTTAACTGCATCCTTAACTTGGGCCTGGATAGGAATTTTAGCAATCTAAGTTGAGATGTCCTCCCTCAAGATCAGAGGACTAAGAGTAGCCCAATTGTCAAACTAAAATCAAGAAGTTTGCCAATCACTTATATGAACTTTGATGAGGGGTAACTAAGTGGTTAATAGAAAAACTACCAAATAATTGCTTTAGGCCTGAAATCAAAATATGCCTAAAATTTTAAACTTATAAACTGAAAAAATAAATCAAAACGAAATGGTTATGATTTGAAATTTAAATCGAAAGTTACGCTTTGTCCGATAATATTTGCACTAAAATTTAATATAAATTTTAATATTTGATTATATGTAAAAAAATTTAATATTCTGAAATAATGTTCAAATTAATGAAATTGGAAATTTAATAAATTAAATTAACATAAACTTTTAAAAATTAAGAACATAATTAATTTAAAAAAACCGTCCCGATTGTCTTTCTTTCCCACCACTCTTTCCTCGGAGGTCCAAATGTGGCACCAGCACCGTTGTGGACGCATCCGTGTGGAAATCTTAAGTTAGCTTTACATGATTATTGCAAGTAGGAAGTGCAATAGTTTAGTAGACAACCATTTTGTTCTCTCTTCCTGAATGGGATAATGGCAAATGGTAGTAGGCGGTGAAAGCCTTTGTTCCTTGAGAAGTAGATTTAGTTGCTCTTTTTTTGTATTTTAGGGGATCATTTAGTTCCACTTGTACTTATTTATTATAATTTTTAATTTTTAAGTTTTAGAATTTTTTAAAATACAAATAATTTTGTTTTTAATATTAATGTAGTTATATTTTTATTATCGATGATAATTATATATTATAATAATTAAATAATAAATATTTAATTGACAATAAATCAAATTATGAAAAAAAGAAACAAAAAATAAAAAAACTTTTATAATTTTCATAAATTTTGAAAACCGAAAGAACAAAAAATAATAATAAGAATTAAAAACTTAAATAAACAGTTATTTTTACTAAATTTGAAAACTATAAATAAAAACAAACAATTACTAAATTGTTATTGTAAATAAGAAATACTGGGACGCTATTCATTCTATGATTACTGTTTTTCACTAGATAGCCAAGTGAAGCGTGCCCATGCATGGGAGTTATTTTTGGGCACTACTTTTGCCACAAAAGTTGGGGGCTTGAGTCTCCACGCCGTTATTGATTGACTCAGGCATCAGATGGAAATGTTTAGTTTAGAGAGCTCAAGGCTAGTGTGCATGTCGAGCCACTCCACAAAGGAAAAGATAATACCGACATGGTTCTAAAGATTTAGGACTTTTATAAAATTTTCAAATTATAAAATTTTAAGTTAATTAATAAATAATGTATGCCCCTTAATTCACCTTAACAGTGATTCTATTATTTTTAGTTAAATTAAAGAACATTGATGTACTTTTAAAATGGAACTGATTAGCTGATGACGTGGACTTTAGCCTATTGAATATATGGGCTAGTATTTCCTAACGTAGCCCTTGGGTTGGGTGCTTAACTCTAATTCAGAGACCGTGGTGCCCATTGTTTGAATTAAGCTTGAATGTTGAATGGGATTACAAGTTTTTACTTTACCATCTTTGTTTGCTCTGTCTTTCTCTACAGACGTAGGGTCTGGGTAATACAAAATAATTACCTATAAATAAATTTATGTTAAATATTTGTGTAATATATTATATGGTTCAAGTATCATATCTTATGCAAAATAATTACAATAATCAATTATTATTATGTAAATTTTCTCTTTCACTTATAGTAATTCATATGATATTTTTATAATATCTATCCAATATTGTTACGATTATAATTTAGAACTCACCAATCAAGAGTAGGCTATTCCTATTCCCTTCCTACTCTCCCAGCACTTAAAGTGCTGGGAGAGTAGGAAGGAGTTACACGGCGGAAATAAAATAACCAAGATTAATAAACCTTTTTTCTTCGAGAACAAGCACAACTAACCAATCCTAAAGACAGTGCACTAAAGTAGATAATGGTTCAAACCAAACTAATTTCAAATGCAAGAAATTAAGTGTCAAAAAAAGTAAAGCACACTAGCTATTTTTTCTACGTGAAAAACTTCTCCCAATGTAAGAAAAGAAAAATCATGGGATATAGTATAGTCAAAAAATGTCCACTATCACCAAATCAAGATACGAAGGAGTTTTTCACCTCTAGATAATACTAGATTCAATATTCAACTCAAAATAACAACAATAATTATCAAAAGATGAAAATCAAAAAAACTGAGAACAAAATCACCCAAGAATTTGACAGCAATTTCCACCAAACATTTGGGCATTCTAGAGACCTTCAAATCAGATATCCACTGTCCACAATGAAGAACAATGAGAGTAGCACCTTTGGTTAAAATTTCACGTTGATTCGACAAGAAATCGCCACCTGATTGAAGTCTCGATGAAAATTGCACAATGCTGAAAAATGACGAAATTCTACCAAAGTTTCAACTATTTCTTTTCTCTCTCACTTTTCACTCTCTTTTAGCTGATTCCCTTCTTTATTTCACTTAAATACATAGGGTTAAAACGAACCCTTAAGTCATATGAACTTAGGTCTTACTTAAGAGTGACCCAACCTAACATTAAGGAACTTAATGTATCTTTTCTTGGCTGAAACTTGACCAATGTAAAGCCTGAACGCGAATCGCAATATTATTGGCAGTAAGTAACGATTATATTTTTTCAAAAAAAAAGACAAAGTAACGATTATATAGTTATACCTAAGTTCATTAAACGTTTTTCCAAAAAAAAAAAAACGTTCATTAAACGTTTGGATAATAAATTGGATTAAAGAACCACTCAACAATTAAATCTCCCATGAACTGCATGTCGTTTGTTTATCTCTTGGCATCTAACGTGACTTCAAGTTCATATGGGGTCCTCGATGCAAAGAAGATAAAGGCAAATTTTATGTCTCGTTTTAATTTACTTGATCATCGAAATTTCATAAGTTCACCTAATTATAATAATTGTAATATTCTTATCAACTTTTAAGTATATAAACATAGTTTATTGTTAACTGTTTTGTATTAAAAATCTATCAGTTGGTACATTATTAAAAGTTAAAAGTTTAATATTCTTTAAATTATTTTTTTCCATTTACTTGTTATTGATAAAAATTTTAATTGACCTCAAAATAAAAGTAACTTTCTTATCACTTTTTAAATATAATGAATCTAGTTTTTCTATTTATTATTTATAATATTGAAAAATAACTATACATATAAAGCATAACTATTCAACTTATGCCATCTCTGTGGCAATCCTTAAGAAAACTAAATGATTAATAAGCAGCTTCCTTAAACACGTGAAGAGCTCCCCGCAGGACACGTGTGGAACTAAATGATTAATAAGCAGCTTCCTTAATTCGTGAAGAGCTCTCCGCAGGACACTTGTAAATCATGCAGAATTATTCTCCTCCCTTGTCTTTTTTTTTTTGGAAGAGTCTCCTCCCTTGTCTGCTGCGCCAGAGTCCACTTTGCTCCGCATGCCAGTTCCAACTTCCAAGTCCTTGTCCTTTGACACTACAAGAAATAGCACATTTAGCCAGTGGCGGACTTACAGAGGGACAAGCCCCTGCGCCAACCCCGACTTCTTCCTGGTGGTCACCGGATACCGATAATTTGAAGAGCTTGTAGGAGGTGGCCGGCAACGCGGCGGCGTTGAAAGAAGAGGGACGCTGTCACGCGGTGCTGAAGGAAGAGAGAGAGACGCAGGCGATGATGAGCGATGAGTGATGACTGAAGGAAGAGAGAGGGACGCATGCTACCGTTTGTTGTTCTCATATAACAAAGCTTAGTATAAGAAACGAAATAAGCTCCGGTTCCAGGACATTCCTGGCTCCGCCACTGCATTTAGCGATGAAATTTAACGTCGTTAAAGAATAAAAAATCGTCGCAAATACTGATTTGCGAACGAAAATATATCGTCGTTTAATCTCAATAGTAAAACAATATTTGCCACGTGTTTTTGAAGTCGTCGCTCAAAAAAATTTTCGACACAAACAATTCGTCGCTAAAAAGTATAATCGACGACAATAAAAAACGTCGTACATAGTTATGTGCAACGTTTATGTTTCGTCGATAAAACTTTTTAGCGACGAAAGTCTATTCGTAGGTAATTGTTTTTAGTGACGATTTTATTTTAGTAGCAGAGTAGTTTTAGATACTAAGTTTTTATTGTGGGAAAAAGTTTTTAGAGACGGTCTGTAAAGGTAGGCAAAAGCTTTTTATGACGAATTAGGATTTAGTAGTTAATCGATTTTTCTGACGATTTTGTTTTGGTAACAAAATACTTTTAGCTACTATTATGTTGTTGTAACGAAACATTTTTAAAGACATTCTGTATATGTAGCTAATGATCTTTTGTGACGAAATTTTTTAGTAGCTAATAGTATTTGGTAATAAAATTTAATTTTGAATTTAATAATTATTATAATTGTTAAAAACGAATTAATTTAAATGTATTACAATTTTTAAGACTTTTGTGACGAATTTATTTTTGTAGCTCATATTATTTAGTGACAAAATTTAATAATATTAATTATAATTGTTAAAAAATTTATTTTGAATTTATTACAATTTTTAAGACAATTTAAAATATTAATATTATTCATTTTATAATTAATGTTAGTGACATAATTTTTAAACAATAATAAATTAAAATAAAATAAATATACAATGGAATGCATTTTATATAAAAAATATTTACACATCATTTACAAACTAAGAGTCTTGATTTGAGTCATTACCACTAACATATGCAGAACTTAGTATTTGTTTAACCAATTTTTTAAGCTTGTTAACTTCTTTAATATTACGATCTAACTTAGTCTTCAGTGTCCTGTTCTCCTCTTAAAGCGCCATCAACAATACTGGTCAGGACGAAGAGGCACCAACAGGCTTAGGGCCATACCCAAGACCTTTGATATAGCCCGATCGTGTACCAAGAACATTGCTGCAGATGTCATTGACATTGGGCTGATTCCTCTCAGCTAATGACGTCTGTAAGAACTCTCTTTTCCTAAAATATAAAGTAAAAATTGAGTTAACTAAAAAAATAATTACTTACTATTACATAGAAAAATAAATTATAATATTAATTTATTTGTACTTACATAATTGCTTTGTATCTCTTTCGATGTCCATCCTTGACCTTTCTTGTAGTGTGTGTGCTTGTAGAGTGTGATCCTATTACACTGTTGCCCTTGTAGTTGCGTTTGACTCTGTAATATGAATTTAAAAAATTATAACCAATTACAATTTATTGTATTCAAAAATATAATAATAAATTGAAAATGTTACACTTACATATTCTTGTCGGACGACTACAAATGACCTGGACCCGGTGTCATGAGGAGTCTTCATTTTTGCTCTGTTGGCCTTAGTTTTTCACACTTTTCCTAAATTAAGAGAAGTAGATATGAGATGTTTAAATATAATTAATGGAAGGAAATATGGAGAGAAAACTAATTACTTGAACCTTCGCTGAAGCCCAATAATCGCACATTTCATTTCAATTTTCTTCAGTCACCCGTTTCAGAACATGTCTCCTTGTCTCTTCATCGGAAGAGAAAGACTGATAATATTTATAAAGCTGCTATTAATGATTCTTCACCCTTTTTTTTAACAGTGAACTAACACTGCTTGAAACCTTAGGCGTGCCGATATCAACGATATTGAGCTTCATCTATGAAAACACGTATTAGATAAGTTACTGTTTTAATGAAGTAAAATTGCAATACATATAATGAAATTAATTGAAAAATTACCGAAACTTTATCTAAAGCATTTTGCAGCAAGTTGTCTTCCTTCAATTGCCTGACATACTGATGGCAAGACAACTCATTCCTCACGACGATGCCCAACTCACTGGCCAATTTTACAACTTAGATCTTATCCACTGGGCGCGCTTGTGTGGGGTCAATCGTCACTGACAACTTGGTATTCATTACAACATTCATCCGTTGCAACTCAGTTCCTTTTGTTTTACCTCTACCTCGTTTTTTGAGGCCAGTATTATAACCTGAAAAAAAACATAATGATAAAAACACACTAAACATGTAATGAGAGTATAAATGTAAATATGTTTGGTTGTCAAGAACATACCTGAAGATCCTTCATGATTACCAGACTATGTTGGTAAAGGTTGTTGTTGCTGACTTTCCTCATGTGATGATGCAATTACTGGTTGTTCTGAGGGAGGAACTTCATCACTCGTTACCCCCTCTTTTCTTTGTTTCGACCAAGTGCCATTATAATGAACCTGTGTAAAACATCAACAACATCAGACAACTATATTCTTAATTCAAACAACAAAAACAATCTATTTACAAAAATCGTCAAGATCAAGATTTTGTCAAAATAATCAACTACAAAAAAAACATCACTGAAACATTAAAAATATTCTTATAGTGATCGTAAATTAACAAAACTACAACATTAATAACATAAGACCTATAGTTATCTTATTAACATTTGAAACACTACAAATAATGAAACTTACATTCAATCATCATGATCAAGATGAAGAAAATCATCATCATTAAGTACATTATCGTTTGATTATTCATCACTAATATATTCCAGGAAAGTATCATCGTTGTCATTGAAGTCATCCTGAGTATAGTCTTCATCTGTTTGTAAGATAAAATAAAGTTGGACTTCAGCCAGTTGAACTATATTGGGCTCGACATCTCTCTTATAAAATGATGATATATCTGCATCTTCTACTAGAATGTCTTCATTATTAATATCCAATCCAATATCTTGATAGACTTCATTAGCATCCTTATTCAATTCAGCAATATCCCTTTTAGAAAATCGAATACATTCCTTTGTTGAAACTTTTGAACAACCTTCCAATTGTTACCCAACACAGTATCGTTGACGTAGAAAACTTGTTTGATTTGACTTGCAAGTACAAAAGGATCATTATCATACTATGCCTTATTAACATTTATGTTAGTAATATGCCCATTCACTCTCATATTAGTTAGATCAAACCATTTGCATTTAAGCACAACAACCTTCTTATCCTTGATGTAGAGCAACTTTATAATTTCAAATATGACACTGCAGAAGTCAATGATTTCGTCATCATGGTATCCTTCAATGACAACCCAACTATTTTGACTTCTAACTCGACTATCTCGAACTTGTATGTGATATCACACCGTATTAATAATGCAACCTGAGTATTTCTTTCCACAGATATGAGGCCCACATGTCAAACTATATAATGTTGTTTTCGTTTCTTACACGTTACGGTTATGTAACCGTATCATCTGTACAATAAATTGAGAATAAATATGAGGATCTCATCATATTCTCATATTTTCATAATATGTAATTAATATAACAAACTGGATTTCTAAATCATGATACAAACTTCTGCCTATACCTTTCTTCAACATTAATGATCCCTTTGCTGCGAATTGTATCTTTATGCTCTCTATTGAAAAAAAAAACACAGCAAGATCTCAGAGTTAATGAAGGAAATTGTAATATGATTGTTTGAATTAAAAGGAATATACATACTCTATGTACATATCGATGTTCTCGTAATTGTTCAAAATATACTAATGGGCGCTTTCGAATTCGTCTTTACTTAACTCCACATATTTACCTACACCGAGTGGCCTAACTTTTTGGGAGAAAATAGACAACCCAATATCGTCATTAAAATCCAAGTTGCGTTATGGTGTATTAAATCTCGTCTCCACATCAGTTAAGTATATTGAACAAAAAGTCAAGCATTTATTTGCTATATAAGCCTCTGCAATAAACCACTCTAGTTAAGCTCTATTACATACATAATGCTTAAGAGAGCATAAAAACCTGAACAAAAACAGTTAAAAACTTAAGAATTGTTACAAACAAATAACATAGGAAAAACTTGTTAAATTTAATATGAATTACCTTTCAATCGGAAACATCCATCGAAATTGAACCGGTCCACTAAGTTTTGCTTCATATAGCAAGTGAATTGCCAAATGAACCATAGATCAAAAAAAGATGGGGGGAATAATTGTTCAAGCTTACATAGAGTCAATGCTATGTCTTTCTCCAATTTATCAAGGTTTTCAACTTTAAGTGTCTTCCAACATAATCACTTAAAAAACTCTCCCACTTGACCCAAAGTAACAGACAAATCCTTCGGCAAACACCTAGGTATTCCAATAGGAAGTAGTCGTTGCAAAAGTACATGACAATCATGATTTTTCAACCTTGACACTTTTCCCTCTTTAACATTCACATAACGGCCTATATTAGATGCTTACCCATCCGAAAATTTGACTAATTGGAGGAACTGACAGAATACTTGTTTCTCACTTTTTTGACATGTTGTAACAAGTAAGGAAAATAAAGTATGATCCATCATCTCTTCTTCTCAGTTGCAAATCTTTTATAATATTCATATCTTCCAAGTATAGTATAGTCTTACTAGTGTCTTTGGATTTCCCATTAATTTCCATAATAGTCCCTAAAATGGCCTCACAAACTTTTTTCTCAATATGCATGATATCAAGATTATGCCTCAATAGTAATTCCTTCCAATATGGTAAGCTAAAAAATATGCTTTTTTAGTCAAATTCAGTTCAATATCATTTCTCTTACGAGTTCTATTACTTAGGTGTTTTCCAGGTGTAATGTCACCCAAATGTGATTGCTGGTAAATAATATCATTACCCGACAACTGCATCGGAACTTCACCCAACTCCACTATGCCATTAAACTATTTACTTCTTCGCCATCTATGGCCATGTTCCAAATAACGACGATGACCCGTATAACAAATTTTACTTTGTATCTTTGTTGAATATGTTTGATGATTACAGACAGGACAAGCCATATAACCTTTAGTGCTCCACCTCAACAAATTCCCATAAACTGAGAAATCATTGATAGTCCACAATACAGCAGCATGCATTGTAAATGTGTTGCTTTGAACAACATCAAAAGTTTGTAATCCATATTACCATAGATCGTTTAAGTCATCAATTAATGGTTGCAAGTAAAAATCGATGTCCTTACTAAGAGCAGTAGGTCTTAGAATCAGCAAAGACAAAAACATAAAAGGCTCCTTCATACACTTCCATGGAGGTAAATTGTATGGGACTAGAATCATCAGGCACATACTACATGAATTACTTATAAAGAATTAAATCCATCTGATGCCAATCTAAGTCGATCATTGCGATAATCTTGTTCGAACTATGGAAACTTTCTATCAAGCTCTTTCCATGCCATTGAGTCAGCTGGGTGATGTATTATGTTATCATCAATGCATTTCTATTTATGCCACCCCATATTTATAGCTGTTTTGTTGACATAAGCAACCTTTGTAATCATAGTTTAATAGGAAAGTATCGAAGGATTTTTATCGGTATCTTTTTCCCTCTCCCATCGTCCACTCGCCACCTAGATGTCTTCCAAATAGGACACTCCAGAAGTTCTTTATTTTCCTTCCAATAAAAAAACAGTCATACTTACAGGCATGAATTGAAATATATCCCAATCCAATGTCCCTTAACAATTTCTTCGCATCATAGTAAGATTTCGGTAACTTATGTCCCATAGGTAATGCATCGTTTAGTAAGTCAACTAACGTGTCAAACGACTTATTACTCTATTTATTATAAACCTTCAAATGAAGCAATTTCACAACAAATGACAGTTGAGAAAAATTAGAACACCCTGAATATAATTGTTCTTGAGCAACCTTCAATCACTTCCCAAAATTATCTTATGTCATACTACCAATTATGTTAGGCATTCCTGTTTCATTCATAGTCTCCATATAATTTTGACAATCATTTTACATCTCATCAATCCCATCATCACCATCATTCACATCACAATCATCATCATCATTATTGAAACTCTCATCATAAGATGTACCGACACTTCTACTATAACTTGCTTCCTTTCGTTCACCATGATAAAGCCATGGACTATAGAATTTGTCTTTGCCTTAGATGAGCAAGTGATTATATACAACATCTTGACTTTGGAAGTTTACATTTAAGCAATCAATGCATGGACAACGAATACTACATTCATCACCCATTTGATCTTTTACAAATTGCGTGAAACTCTTAACTCCTTCTACGTATTCAATTGACCATTTTCGATGAGACATCTAACTCTTATCCATGTAGCTATACAATACAAGAAGTAACAGAGTTATTACATGCATTTTTCATTTTTTATTACTTTAAAAAACCTATGTTTAATATTAGATGCAGTCAATAACGTTGCATCATTTTATACGCATCAATTATTCATTAAATATACAACAAATTGAAACAACAACGATATATAAAACAATAAGGTTACTAGTAATCTGTATTATGACACCCTAATACCCCCTGGGAGGATATTGCGAGTGCCACATACACACAGAACACACTGAACACGAAGAATTACCAAACATACAAAACTCTTTATACATACATTACTAGAATCTCAACAAACATACATTGCATGTCAAAATTTCCAAAAGAAGCCTGAATTTAGGTTATTAAAACCCATCAAAATAAAAATTCATGAGTTATAGACATCATATACAAATCCAAAAGCAATCTCAAAATACATGTGAACAAAACAAAAATCAGACTCCTTTGGCCATCGCGGTTGTCTTGTTCCAATTCCTACGTCCCTCCTTCAGAACCTACACGGGGCAAATCCACCGTGCTAAGCATATAGCTTAGTGAGTAATAACTAATATAAGGATAAACTGACAACTTATCAAATTAAATCATGTAACAGCATACACATGCATTAAACAATAAATCAGACATAAAGTA
>JANZXR010000172.1:33497574-33513522 GCA_027575705.1 Erythroxylum echinodendron | reverse complement strand
ATTGTGGTTATTATTTATACGTGAAATATCTGAAAATTATTGTTATTTCATATTAATTGTGATTATTATTTATTATTTTGATTTTTAGAGACAAGGTTAAAAATATACAGTACAACAGTACAATATGATAATGGACTATTTTGCAATTTTTAAAAAATTCAGGGACTATCTTATAAATTTTAAAAATTACCCGAAACGGTATCCGGTATTGACCGGTACCAATACAGTACGTACCAGAACCCAATCCGTTACCAAATCCGGTATAGTACTCGTAACATTGCCTTTATCCCTCTTTCTTTCCCTTTTTCTCTCATCTACAAATCTCATTCTGTTTATTCTAGTCATTCTAGTCCCTCACCTTCTTAAGAGCATTTTAGTCCTTGTCTTATAACTTTAGCCTCTCGCCTTTTTCTTTTTCTCACTTTTGATATTGCTTCTCAAGCTTATCCTCCTTTTTAGCCAGCTTTTTCAGCTTTGAGATAATTTCAAGCTTTGGTGCGATGCCTTTTATTGACTTTAATTTAGCTTTGACATTTTCACCCTGTCCTTTATCTTATCCATCTTCCTACACTAAGTTAAGCAAAGAAGCACCAAGGTCAGGCGATAGGTACCTCATGTTCAGCACAGATGAATTGGAGAAAGGTGGTAGGGGATTCTTTGGAAATTTACTTGCAACACTGTCCTTCTTGTAACATAGAAACAAGTAAGATTGTAGCACCCGACATTGAGGTTCTAAAAAAAGGGGCAAAGCTTTGGAATACTACAATTGTTGGTCATTTCTAGGCTGTAGACGTCCTTTCCAAACAATCAACAAATGGGCATACTCAATATAGAAAGGTAGAGGGTTGCAGGAAGTCCTAATCTCAGAGGAAAATAATATCATGTTCAAATTCCAAAGTCCTAATGAAGCAAGGAATATAGTTAAGTCAAGTCTATGACATATATTCAACCTGCCATTTTTTCTTTCAAGTATGGAGGCTTGATATTAGGTTAAACAAGGTCAAGTATGAAAATATACCACTATGGATGAATATACATTATGTTCCCTTAGAGTATTGGACTAATAAGGGGCTAAGTTCATTGGTAAGTCATATAAGAAGGCCCTTATGTATGGATAAAACAATAGTAAAAAGGAGAAGATTGGTTTTGCATGCATTTGAATTAGTGTGCGAATGGATTAAGAGTGTTTTGAAGCTATTCCAATCTTAAGACTCGATGAAAAGGGGAAATTTACTGAAGATGAAGTTTATGTTTCATATAGCTAGAGACCCACTCTTAAGCATCAAGGTAAGATTTAGAGTCTAACTAATAAACTTTTCATTAGAGAGGATTATGAAGAGTTAATGAACCTAGACAAAGCTATTAAAAAGGGCTTGAACTATCTAAAATAGCTGCTAATTCCCCTTTTAAACAAACCCGAGAGGAGTATACAACGTTACTAGCTTATGAAAATCAAAAGGAGGCTATGGAAACAACCAACCCACCCCTTTCGTGGTGACAATACAACAAAAAGAAGGTAAGGAAGATCTATGAAAAGATGAGGTAAAAAATGCTTCCAATTCTCGAACACTATCGTTAAACATTTCCTTAGTGGAACTACACTAGAAAGAAGGCAAGGAAGGCTCAGGAAGAACTAGCATGGAGCAAGACACATGGGAATTTCAATTAAGCAAAAGGAGGAAGTAGGAAGAAAAAGTAAGGGTAAGGGCCCTACCACCACAGCTTCTTCTTAATGTCTATAATAGTACGGAATACTAGAGGCATAAATTGTAGAATAAGTTAATAGCAGTTAGAGAATTTGCCATGAAAAATAAACTTATTTTTTTGGGATTATTGGAAACTAAACTGAAGAAAATTTGGCTAAGTTCAATATTTTGGGTGGCTTTTGGACAATTTTATCTTACCACTATGTTGGGAAATATCTAGCTGGATATCTCCTAACTATTATTGACTCCTAAAGTTAGCAAATCAGATCAGTTAGGATATTATGTACAGATATTAGGATATTATGTTCAAATATTAGTTTCCTGCTAGAATAGGCCTCTCTATTTCTATATATACTTGTACCTATGTATATTGGTCAATGTGAGAATAATATACAATTGCTCAGAATTTCTGCATGGTATCAGAGCCATACTTGAACAGTCTTAAACCCTAGCCGCCACCTACTGTCTCTAATCCTACTACCTAAATAGTCCTAAACCCTAGCCCCCACCTACTGTCTCTAATCCTACCAGTCTATGTCAACCATGTCTAACATTGGTGAATCCTCTAACCCATCTCGTCAAACACCTCCTCTTTATAATACTACCTCAGATTCTCATTCCATTCATATCACTAATATACGACTGAATGAAGAGAATTTTCTTCGCTAGTCTCAATCAGTTAGAATGTACATCGGTGGTAAAGGCAAGATTTGCTATGAACGATCAATCACAATAATCAAAGAACAAGTGAGAAAATAACAGGCCCATACAGATTTACGTGGTTCACCAATGTTTTGACTATGTCCACAGGCGGCTAGGATTTTTATTTCACTGTGAATGTTTTTCAACCTATTGTACACTAGGAGAATAAAACGTATTTATATGCTCAGGAGAATACAAAAGACATAACTGATCCAAAAGACAAAAGACAAAAGACATAACTAATCTGCGATTGTGGGCTTGGTGTAAAGTCCAAATATATTATCAGGCTCCATATCTTAAGAAGATTGAAAATTTGACTAGTGACAAAAAGGAACCTGCTGCTGATTCTATAGTGATGACATGACAAGTAAATTATATAGAGGCAGATATTATCTCTAACTATATGTGTTACCACACAGCTAAGGAGCTATAGACAACGTGAATAAGATATATTCTTATTTGAGAAACCAGCCCCAAGTGTATGAACTAACTCTCAAATTGGGTGAGATCCACCAAGGTGAGGATAGTGTTATTAAGTACTTTAATTTTCTGAAATGTTTGTGGCAAGACTTAGACTTGTTTGATGACTATGAATGGAAATCTCCTGATGACTGTAACTATCTACAAAAGACAGTAGAGGATAACCAAATTTTTAAGTTCTTAATTGGACTTAATGTTGAGTTTGATGAGGTTAGAGGCAGGATTATTAGAAGACAACCACTTCTTACCATTGGAGAAGTCTTTACTGAAGTACGACATGAAGAGAGTAGACGATTTGTGATGCTTGGCAAACAAAATCCTACACTTACTATTGAAAACATAGCATTACATTCTGAAGCTACTGAAACCCAAATTTGAATCCTCAAGTGCTCCTAATGCTTTTTTGGCACAAACTGGTAGTGATTTTAATACCTTATCATGCTCCTTTCCATACAATTTCGCTCCTCGGATCATTGATTTAAGAGCATCTAACCATATAACCAGTTCTTCTAATTCATTTCATGCTTATGACCATTGTTCTGTCCATAAAAAAATTCGTATAGTAGATCGATCATTTTACTACTGTAGCTGGTAAAGGTTTAATAACTCTATCCTCAAATACTTAATTAATCGAATGCCTAGCCATGTTTTGCATTATACTATACCCTTAGATGTGTTTAAACAATGCTTTCCTAAAAATAGACTTTACTCTACTCTTCCTCTTCGGGTCTTTAGGTGTATTGTATATATTCACAATTCATCTAAGGGAAACTCCAAACTAGATCTAAGAGCTAAAAAATCTGTCTTTATTGGGTATGATCCTAGTCAACGAGGTTATAAGTGTTACAATCATTTAACTCAAAAAATTGTTGTCTCAATGGATGCCACATTCCTAGAGCATAAAAAAAATTTCCTTCAGAGGGAGAACTCTAATAAAGCAGAAAATTTTTGGGCCATTACACCTAACCCCTACCCACTGTCATTATTGATATATTATAATTCCTAATAATGAAGCCAAATATACTACTTCTAATCTGTCCATACCAGGAAATCCCAGTTCAACCACAGTAGGAGAAATACTACTGTCCGTTCCTAAGGACCAGAATACTGAGCTTTATTTTTATACTAAGAGGAAGACTCAATTGAGAAGTAGAGAACAACCTATAATGCATGGCCTCTCAAATCCCTAAGAGAATGAACCTAGGAACAATTCAAGTAGCCCTTTTGCTACTTTACCCCTTATTGTACCTAGTAATGATCAATCTATACTTACTGACCCAAAAATTACTAGTAATTTTCCTATTGATCTCTATGCTGATAATTACCTACCCATAGCATTTGGAAAGGGGAAACGACCTTGCACCATTCATCCTATATCAAAGTACCTATCTTGTGGGAAACTATCACAGACACATAAATCATTTATCTCCAAAAACACTAATTTATTTGTGTTGAGAAACATTCAAGAAGCACTTCAAGATCCAGATTGGAGATCATCTGTTACGGAAGAAGAAAATGCGCTTAAGAAGAACAAAACTTGGGAGCTTGTGAATTCCCCTAGAGATAAAAAGCTGGTAGGTTGGCTATTCACTGCTAAGTCTAAGGCTTATGTTAGTATGGAAAGGATGAAGGCAAGATTAGTTGTTAAGGGGTTAACTTAGAACTATGGTATTGGCTACTAAGAGACATTTTCTCCTGTTGCAAAGGTAAATACAATTCGGGCATTGCTATCCTTAGCTATAAATTTTGAGTGGGCTTTACATCAACTAGATGTAAAAAATGCATTTCTTAATGGAGACTTAGAAGAAGAAGTTTTTACAAGCCTACCTCTAGGATTTGAGGATACTTATGGGAGAAGTAAGGTGTGCAAGCTAAAGAAGTCATTATATGGCCTAAAACAATCCCCTAGAGCATGGTTTGATAGATTTCGAAGGGCTGCGAAGAGTTACAACTATTTTCAAAGTCAAGCTAATCATACATTATTCTACAAGGGTCTAAGGTAGATATGCTATCTATTCTTATTGTTTACGTAGATGATATTATCATAACAGGAGATGATGTATCTGAAATAGTAGAGTTGAAGAAGAGATTAGCCAAAGAATTTGAGATTAAAGATATTAGACCCCTCAAATACTTCTTTAGAATGGAGTTTTCTAGATCAAAGGATGGAATATTTATGAACCAAAGGAAATATATTTTGGACCTATTGAATGAAACCAGATTACTAGGATGCAAGGCAACTGATACTCTTGTTGAGACTGGTGTAAATTTTAGACCAGTTTAACCTAAAAATGTTACTAATAAGGAGCGATGCCAATAACTAGTTGGGAGATTAATATATCTATCACATATCGGACATGATATAGCTTTTGCCGTAAGCTTAGTAAGTCAATTTATGCATTCTTCAGGCCAAGAACATCTGGATGTTATATAAAGGATACTAAGTTATCTAAAAGGAACTCTCGGGCAACTAATAGAAGTCTATACTGATGCTAATTAGGCAGGGAGTGCAACTGATAAAAGATCAATTTCAGGTTATTGCACATTTATTGGTGGTAACTTGGTAGCTTAGAGGAGTAAGAAACAAATTGTTGTTGCAAGAAGTAGTGACAAAACTGAGTTTCGTTCAATGGAATATGGAATTTGTGAAGTTTTATGGATTAAAAGGATACTAGAGGAACTAAAGATTCCTCTTTTAGTTCTTATGAAAGTGTATTATGACAACAAAGCTACAATTTCAATTGCTCATAACCCTGTTCTTCATGATAGAATAAAACATGTTAAGGTTGACAAGCATTTCATCAAGGAGAAGATTGAAGAAGGATTAATTTATTTTCCCTACATTCCAACATCACAACAGGTAGCTGATATTCTCACAAAGGGATTCCACTAGAGGCAGTTTAATGTTTTGGTCACCAGGTTGGCCATAGATGACATATATAAGCCTACTTGAGGGGGAGTATTGGGAAATATCTAGCTGGATATCTCTTAGATATTATTTACTCTTAAAAGTTAGCAAATAAGATTAGTTAGGATATTATGTACAAATATTAGGATATTATGTACAAATATTAGTTTCCTAGAACAACCCTCTCTATTTCTATATATACTTACACCTATGTATTGATCAATGTGAGAATAATATACAATTGTTTAGAATTTCTGCATACTAACAACACGTGATCATATTATTGTAGCTTATGACATCATAAAAGTAAGGATTTACTTGGCAGATTCGAATAATTAGATGATGCATCTTGAGGTGACAATTTTCCAGAGTAATGACAACATACAAGTAACCTTTATATTGCTCAAATTTTGATTTCCAAAGGAAAATATTATAGAAGAAACTGAGAAATATACACAATACTATGCAAGGGCAATGTTTAATATAAGGTGACTTTAATAGTGTGCTTCTCGAGGATGCGATGAAGGGTGAAGTTGATCCAAGATCTTGTAACTTAGAATTTAGGAATTGTGTGCAAAGCTTGGGTGTGGTAGACCTAGAGATGGAAGGATTGTTTTACATTTACAGTAATAAACAAAATTTAGGAAGTTTACTTACAAAAAAGCTAAATCAAGAACTAGTAATTGAGGACAGATGGACAAATTCCTTGCTAGCAAAGCTACCTTTGAAGAATAATATAAGAATCGCAGACTACAGGCTAATAATAAACTAAGAATTGGATAATACTAATATCAAAAAGTTTCCTTTTAGATTCAACAACTTCCTAGTGGATGAGGAGGGCTTTTATGAAGCAATAGTCAAATGTGTGCAGCAGGAGATTAGAGGGACCAAAATGTTTATATATGCCAAGAAATTGACTCTTATCAAGAAAGAAATGAAGAATCTAAATGTAGCCAAACAAACCATTGTAGGGTAAACATTGAAGATTCTAAGACCAAAATGATCAAAGCACAAACCTTTTTAAACCAACTCCCTTCTAATCCTTTTCTATTAGAAGATGAAGAGGTAGCACTAAGGAGATATATTAGATCTTTGGAGATTTAAGATTTTATATTGAGATAGAGGGCTCGTGTTAACTAGTATCAAAATAGTGATGACAATTTTTTCATAGCTCTATCAAAGCTAGGATAATCATAAACATAATTTCCTCTTTTACTAAAGTTGATGGTACTAAGATAACTATGCAACATGATTTGAAGGAATAAGCCTTTAACTATTTCAGTGGACTGCTTGGGACATAAGCTTATGGTAGATCCTCCGTCCCTACTCTTAGTGAGGAGTTGAAACGCTTCCTATATTATCTAGTATCTACTTAGGAGATTGAAAAGGTTATCTCAAAATTGAATCTACAGAAGTTCCCAAGCCCAGATGGTTTAATGGCTTTTTCTTCCATAAATCTTGGCTAATAATTAAACATATGGTAACTAATGAAACTTAGGAGTTATTCATTAGTGGAATTCAACAAAACACACCTTTGTTTGGTTCCTAAGAAGCAAAACCCGAGATTCTTAACTTAGTATAAGCCATTATCTTATTGTAACTTCATCTATAAAGCTATTTCTAAGATACTGGCCAATATACTAAAAGGAGCCTTTCGTTCTGTTATAAGAGACTCACAAGAGGCCTTTTTGAAGGGAGAAGTTATAAGGGACAATATACTATTGGTGAAAGAACTATTTAAGGACTATGTGAGGAAAAGAGTACTTAAAAATAGATTTCAATAAGGCATTTGACAAAATAAGTTATGATTTCTTCATATAATTACTCTAGGTTTTTGAGTTTCTAGATCAATTTTACACTAAGATCAAAAAGTGCATCACCACCTCTTTTTCACTGTCCTAGTTAATAGGAAAACTATTAAACTTCTTAAAGGAAACAAAGGGTTGAGGTAGGGGGATCCCTTTTCCCTACACCTCTTTATCTTATGCTTGGAAGCTTTCTGAAGATTATTAATCCACAACATCTTTATAAAGTCCAGGTTTTGAATTTCATAATAAGTGTAAGGAAATAGGACTTGCTAATTTATATTTTTTTGATGATATTTTTATACGGCTAATGACAGGTCTATTTACAACATCATCTCTAGCTTGAAGATTTTCAAAGATCTTTCGAGCCTTGAGGTGAACTATAACAAAAGTTAACTGATTCTTTCATTGAGCACAATGGGAGAAGCTAACTGGCTTTCAAAGATATCAAGCTTCCAAGTTGTACAACCTCAATTCACTTATTTAGGGCTGCCAGTTTTTATAAGAAGACTAAGTTACATGGAGTGCCTCTCTTTGGTGGAAAAGGTGCAAGAAAAGCTCAACCATTAGACCAACAAAGACTTATCTTATACAGGAAGATTCCTAAATTTCCATCATATATATTAGACAACCCACACAACGCTCATAAAAAGGGTTTTAAAGACATTTTAAAGAACTATGAGAGCTTTCCTTTAGGGAGGAATAAATGAATATAAGGCAATGGCCAAGGTAAAATGGGAGGAAGTCTTTAAGCCTAAAGATGGGGATGGGTTGCAAATTACCAAAACAAGCTTAACAAATAAGGTTCTCATTGCTAAAAGGATTTGGAGACTAATTTAAGGTAAAGAAAACTTTCGATGTAGATGGATCTACGTACACATCCTCCAAAATAGTAACCTCTGGGAAATAATCATGAAAATAAGAACTTCTTAGTTTCTATTACAACTTCTTAAACCAAGGGAAGCTTTGATAAAGTGCAAAACTAGGAATGGTAGGAGGGCATCCTTGTTTTTTCAACTATTGGAGTAGGGAAGAACTCTTGGTACACTCCCATCTCCGAGACCAATTACTAGTTGGTTACCTATTAAACACCAAAGTGGAGACTAGGATTCAGGGAAGTAATTGGAGTAATTATCTGATAGTATCCCCCAATATCATCCCAGCCTATAATCCTCAAGAAGGTAGAGAGGACAGTTATGCCTAGCAAAGACACAAGATATCCCTTCTACTTTGGTTAGTAATAAAAGTTGGCCTAATCACTAAAGATTAACTTAGTTTTTTGAATGATTAAGAAAATTGTAGTCTCTGCATAATAGAGAGGGAATCAATCCCCCACTTTTTTTGCTGCAATTATTCATGGTGGTCTGCGATAAAACTCATGACAGTTTCAATAGTAGGATGAAAATCTTCAATTTTAAACATTATGATCAACTGGCTTTGGGACGGTAGCAACATCACAATAGAAGCAAGAAAGATTATCTTAATCCATTAGGTAACATACATGTACAAAATTAGGAGGGAGAGAGACCTTAGATGTTTTTGTAACATAGAAAAATCCAAATAAAGCTTATTAATAAAAATTAGAAAAATCAAGTAGTGAGCTACTTACTTATAGAAGCCCTAATGGTTAAGAAATCCCAGCTTCTGTTGAGCATCATTGGTTCCTAAAATGTTGAGCATCCTTTGATTAAAAATTCAAACACTAATCTAGATGCTACACTAGAAGTAAACAACCACCATTTTAATCACCATTTCAGCCCCTTTGAAGCACTTTCGTTACGTAAATTGAATAAGGATGAGAGGAGACACATTTTTAGAAGGATTGTTTAGGTTTTGCCCATTAACCTGGAAAATTAACCCCTAATAAGAAGATAGTAATTTATAGGACAAGTGTCCTCTATGCAATATGTTTAGGCTTATTTTAGTTTTGATCTTTTTTGCTCAATATAGATCAATAATAGTGGTGTAGGCTTATGGTAGATCCTTCAATCTGCACAATACAAATTGTAATGTGCAATTCATTACAATATAATAATGCAACCTTTTAATTTTAAAGAAACATAATAATATTGTTTAAACCAAAATTTTAACTTTTATGATCTAAATGATATGACATAATAAAATATAAATATAATTTTTAAAAAATATAAAATAAAAATAATAATTTCACTTTTAAAATTACTTTAAATAATATAAATAATTAAGGGTTAGTTTATAAAAAACTTCAAACCATACTCAATTTTGCAATACTAGTCTGGATTTTAAAAAGTGATGCTAAAACACATTAACTTTCAATTTGTTGTGAAAATAGCTCGATGTTAAGTTTCTCATTAACATCACCACATGGTTAGCCACGTCAGATTTTTTTTGATATGCCACAGATATGACGCATGTCTCTCTTTTTCCAACTCATTTGTTTAATAATGAATTAATGAAAATCACAAAACCTAAAACCTAATTCCCAATTTGTTTTCTATTATAATACAATTGCTTTATGCAATTTTGAATTATCTTTTTAACTTTAAATGTCTCACCATCATCCTCGTCTTCATCATTTTGATCTTGTTCATTTTCATCACTATCTTCCTCTCTAACCTCTTTTCTCTATGACTAACTAGGGAAAACCTCATGCAAAGTTTTTCCATTCTTTTAACAATGATAAAAACTATTTTGCAAATTCATTCCTTACCTGATGCTTATTGATATTTATATGGAAAATTAACATATAATAAGTTGAAATCAAAACAATTAATTTATAAATGAAAAGGCTACCTCAGTCTTAAGATGAAACAAAAACTTTCACAGGTAAGTTTGTTTCAAATCAATAGCCCATCTAAAATTGCACATTTTAGAAAAGAAAATACATAGAGTGACGAGATTAAGACCTGACATGTTGGCGTCTAAGAAAAGGTTCATTGACATAGCACCACAACCAGAATATAAATCTAACAATGATGCCTCTAACTTGGTCTTACTATTTTGTCATACCTATTAAAGCAAACCATGTTGACATCACCATCACTTGATATCATAAACAAATTCCCACTTCTAGCTTTTTTGTTATCTGTAATTTTAAAACAGAATAGAGTTAAGTAGAAGATGCTGATTGCATGGTAAACACAACTAAGCTTGACAAAGTGGAATTGAAAAAAATGCAACCTGGATTTAAGTTAACGAAAGTGAAGTAAGGAAGTAGATATTGCATGTCACAGTAGTTATTGCATGACTGAATTGCTTCCTTCTTTTTCTCCAAATCCTCTTATCAATGCAAACTATTTAGCACCTAAAAATGCTTTCATATAAATTAGATAGAATAGAAAGAGAACTAGCCTTGACATCAGTGTTATCATATAGATTGTAAATATTGTATCCATTAACCTCAACTTGTAAGTAGTGACACATTCCTAGAATGATTTAATTCAAATCATGTGTACTATATCCAAATCAACAACATATTTACTTAAATGCAAAAGAATAGGAAAATGAATCTGTAACGGTAAAATGTCTAGAGTGAGAGCATCATACTTACTTATATAAAGATTTAGAAGAAAATTTTCTCTCAACTTAATTCTGTCACCAAGTCCAGGAAAAAGAAATCTTTAACACCAGCCATCGCGAACTGCTAGTGGACCATTGTTTCTCGCCAGATCACTGCCGTGCCCCACCGTCATCATGCCCACCACTGCTACAGTAGTCGGAAACACCTTTGATGCTCCCTTTCTAGTCTAAAGCACACCAAATCAATAACATATTTACTTAAATGGAAAAGAATAGGAAAATGAATCTGTAATGGTAAAATGTCTAGAGTGAGAGCATCACACTTACCTATATTTCAGGAAGTGATTTTTTTCTCTAAACTTAATTCTGCCACTATGTCTTAGAAAAAGAAATCTTTAGCACAGATTACCGTGAACCACCAGCAGATCACTATTTCTCGCCAACTGTCGCCCCTGCTGTTGTACCCACTGCTGCTACAATATCTAGAAACACCTCCGATGCTCTCCTTCACACCACTGGCTTTGAAATCTCCTGATCTACAAAACCCTGCACTTGGTTTTGCCATTGGATCTCAAAATAACACACAAATCATGCTAAAAAATTTCATATCTCAATCACCCATTTAACCTCCAGCTGTCGGTTCTTCACCACTGTTGAGGTCAGCGTCCTCCTAGAAATCTCCACAGATTTTTGTACAACCTACCAGCCAAGACTCTGGTGATGTAAGAGTGATTGGATCCATCGGAGTAGATGAGGGAGACACGGGGCGATGATGTGCTCCATTGTCTCCATGCTCGACAATTGTAAGAATAGGGAAGGAATCATGGTGGGGAGAAGCGAATCTGGGGTGTGCTTCATCGCCTCCGCCAGCCCACCCTGCAGTACCAGAGGAGTCCCTCCCACGGCCTAATTTGAATGCTCCACTACTAGGAAGGAAGGAGCTGCCACACCCAAATCACTCTTCTAACCTTGGAGAAGGTAAACAAAAATATATCTTTTTAAATAATTACAATTTTTCCCCTACAGTGCATTTTAATGAGAAAGTAGAGAAACCTAGGCAGAAAAAACCTATGAAAAAACCTGTTGACTTCTCTTGGGCTGAGAAAGTTCGAATTATCAATTCCAATACTAGATTTTGATTCTCAGACATACCTCATGACCTTTTGATTGGGCTTGTAGTGATTCTTGATGACTATATAGCTGAGACTCTCCATCAATGGACTCGATGCTTAGTCAGTTTCTTTCCTGTACATAGTGTGCCCTTCCTCGCCATGCAATCCATTGCGATGAGGGCTTGGATGATGCTTGGTCTAAAGGATGTTATATCCACAGGCACCAAGTTTTTCCTATTTCATTTTCAATCAGAGGAGGCTTTACAATTGATCCTCGAGTAGGGCCCATGGACTTTTGGAAGGAAATTTATGGTTTTACAATAGTGGCATCCTCATTTTGTTTTTGACAAATCATGGTTTTTTAGAGTGTCGGTTTGGGTACGATGGCATGATTTACCGCTTCCTTTATGGAATGAACTATGTTTTGGTCTCCTGATTAGCAGGATAGTGCGACTCCTTAGTTGTGATCGTCATACTTCTGATAGGACCCGTCTCTCTTTTGCCAGATTTTGTGTTGAGTTTTTTGCTACAGTTGAGCCTATCTATGAGAATGAGATTGCTAGTAGTAAGATTTGTGAACTGATCCGTGTCTGAGTAGAGTATAAGTGGACACCTAACCGGTGTTCCCAGTGTAGTGTTTTTGGCCATTTTTGTGTCCCCCTAACTACTGAAGCACATCAAGTTGCTCCTCCCACCACTATTTCCTCAACTTCTCGAGCAGTGGTACTGGACCAGACGTCCAAAGTTGTAGACACAGTCCTGAGTACTCCTTCCTACAACTTCCTCTTCTATAGTTAGGGGATCAATCTAGGTTTCTACTCATAACGATTTGGGGTCTTTAAAGCTTGCTCATGATGTTGCTACTATGGAGCAGTTTACTCCAAGTCGACTGCCTAGTCATCCCTCAAAGCTAAAACAAATTGTTTCTACCGAGGTGCTGGTTAGTATGAGTCGGACACCTAGTCTAACTATTTTTGTAGATGTGAGGATTAATCCTAGCCGTATGCCTTGTCTTCTAAGTTTAGAGGCATCTAATCCTAGTAGTAGTCATGGTTCCAAATTTGCTGGCACCTTTGGAGATTTTTCACTTGATGGCTCATCAGCTTCTCTTGCTCATCTTCTTTTGGGATTGACAGAGGATAGATGGACTGAGGTGCCCAGCCCCTCTAGTTATTTTTTCGTAGATTTTTTGTTATTCCATTTCCTATGATAGGAAGTTCTACTACTAGGGGCCTTAATGGCTCTAATACTCAGCAAGCGATTCGGGATTGGATTTGACATCATGATCTTGGTTTGGTTGGCTTCCTAGAGACAAAGGTAGCCTCTCAAAACTTGGAGTGTGTAGTTTCAGCTACCTATCGAAGATGGGACTATCTGAGTAATACAATGGATTAGCTAGCTTGCCGCATGTTGTTATGTTAGGATCCGACTATGTTTGAGATACAGAATTTGGTGATTACACTTTAGGGTATTAATGGTGAGGTGACTCAATTGATAGAGGGTACTACATTTGAGCTGACAATAGTTTATAGTTCCACTGACCAGGGCACTAGGCGAGAGTTGTGGGATTTTATTCGAGTGCAGGTTGAGTGCTTTACTTCTATGCCTTAGCTAGTTTTGGGAGATGTTAATTCCATTTTGAGTCACTCTGATAGAGTGGAGATACCGGGTGGCATAGCCATATGGATGAGTTTGGGCAGTGCTTACATGTTAGGAACCCCGTTTCTAGAGTCGGACTTTCATGCATGCTTATAATCATAATACTTAAGATTTTTCTAATAGAGAACACCTTAATCATTATCCATTCATCTTCTCAGATCAGCTCTTCGAATATTCGACTAATCCATTCCAACCTGAATACCTCAAGGAACAGCGTTGGTGAGTCCCTAATTATGCACATATACCTGCTTCGGGGTTATTAGCATAACTTTTCCTATAGGCATCCAATTTAGGGTTTCTTTAGATAGTTTGATAGAGGAATTCAAAAGCTACAACTTTCATGAAGATCTCAAAGACCAGTTGTATCTTCTGAAGGGTCGAAAATAGGGCAAAAGATAAACCGTGAACAGTAACACAGAAAAATCTGTGAACAGTAACATAGACGAAGTCCATGAACAGTAACATAGAGGAATCTATGCATAGTAGCACAGACGAATCTGTGTACAGTAACACAAACGATACTTTTCAACTTATAAAACTTCTTAACTCCTTCTTACAACCCTTGGCCTATGATCTATCCTTTGTGTTCTATCCTCTGTAGTTGACTTCTATCTTCTGGGTTGACCACTTATCATCTATGGTTTATCCTCTGTGTTCTATCTTCTATATGATGACGTGTTCTCTGTGCTCTGACATCATTATAGGTGATTCTTCTACTCTTTATTCATCCTTTCGTCTGTGTTCTGACGTCAGCATAAAGGGTACTTCCATGCTTTATTCCTCCTTCCCTCAGTGTTCTGACGTCAGCACAGAGGATACTTCTACTCTTTATTCCTCCTTCCCTCTGTGTTCTGACGTCAGCACAGAGGATACTTCTACTCTTTATTCCTCCTTCCCTTTGTGTTCTGACGTCAAACCAGAAGATACTTTTACTCTTTATACCTCCTTACCTCTGTGTTCTGACGTTACTTTTCCTTCCAAATTTCTCTTGCCTCTGTGTTGTGACGTCATCACAGACGATATTCTTCCTCTGTATTTTTCCTTTGCATCTACCTTGTTTAATGCAACCAGCAACCTTCTCAACCACTTTCATTCATTCAACTCTCAGGTCAGAATCACCTAAACGTAAGCATCAATCGCTTCTCAAACCTCAAGATTTATTTGATCAACACATGCAACGTGAAACTTAGCAGTGATCACAATCATGCGCAGAATCATACATATATTTCATTCATCCCCAAAAGAATATTTGTTTTACAATGCTTTAATAACCTTACAAGTTATAGTACGTCAGTACACTTAAATTAATAAAACTTGAAAGGTGGCTAAAGCCTTAAGTTCTCAAAAATCAATCTTAAGAATACAAAAGAAAACACGCAGACTGGGGTACTGCCCTGTCTCTTGACTTACTCACTTTCTTGTTCTTCACCTAAATTGGACAGAATTTGGAGGGGTGAGCTTAAAGCTCGTGGGTAACAGGTTTATAATTTAACAACAAGCAGAAAACCATTTTGCACACATAAAACATGTTCAGTTACAAACCATGATTCATTCATCTTGTCAAACAAATCATGAGCACATCAGAATGGTTTGGGTGGATCCAAAACAGAACGTATTACACATTTCCCTTAAGGGTCCTGTGTAGCAGTGAACAGAACGTACTATCACAATTCCAATTTATGGTCTTGCGTAGCCGTGAACTTATGGAAGTCCATAAAGGAAATCTATGCCACTGGCGGGCAGGTAGGAGAAGCTTTTAGACAAATGCACTTGACTTAACTTAGGGGACTACCACAAACCCTCATAACACATATATTTCATGATCTTAAAAACTTACTGCCAAAATGGAAATTCTTGGAAACTTGCTTTTCATATCCGAAAACATGGTTTTATAAATTTTGCAACTTTTTGAAGAAAAACATTTTTTTAAAACATACAGCAATATATAACACTTTTTGCTACTCAAGCAAGAACAAACAAATGTACATTTTCAAATTAATTGAAATCATTGAAAGAAAAACACTTATGGCTTATTGCTTCATCATAAAACTGTAACCCACCTTAAAAATCCTTGCTTG
>JANZXR010000172.1:33440738-33479262 GCA_027575705.1 Erythroxylum echinodendron | reverse complement strand
ATAGAAGAATATAATTTATCCAACAAAATCACCAAAATCATTTAATTCATGCTTACTAAAAGATTTGGGGCCTAACAATTCTTTTGAGATTTTCCTGCTTTGCCTTAACCTTTATCTGTACCTCGTCGTTCCACCACCATGATTCCCTATCCATCCTCCTTTTCCAGAGGTAATGCCCAACAACGCCTTTGCCTGTTCTCGAATAGCTGTAGACATGACTGTCCATAAACGATCTACCTCCCCGATGCGTGCTTCTGCGCAAATTGGAGCAATGGCATTTTGAAAGTTTAATGTCATATCGCCCTTGAGATTTTTCCAGAGTATCCTTTCTCGCTGTGCTCGAACAAGTTCTTTAGTCTTAGTTCTCCATGCAACATCTGTAACTAACAATAGATATTACGATGCCACTTTTTCTATTGGGAACATCCTATAGTTTCGACAACTGCTTCTGTCCCCTTGATGTACAAGAACGTAATCAATTTGTGTATTTCATCCTCCACTCTGGAAAGTGATTAAGTGATCATTTTCTTCTGAAAGAAAGTATTAACCACCATCAGGTCATGTGCTGATGCAAAGTCTAGTAGCTCCTTGCCGCCGTCATTCCTTACCTTACCCCGTATGGTATCATTCCTTACGTTTTTATTAAACATTAATAATAAAAGAAATAATCGACTAAAACTTCTTATCTTTATCTCTCACAAGTCAAAATATATGGTTAATGAAATTTGATTGTTCGACAATAAATATCTAACATTTTTATAAGAAGTAAAATCGCAAGATTATTATATGCAATCTTTTTTAAAGGGAAAAATATACATTAGAATTTATATATTAAATTTATTTTTAATTTATTTATATTAAATATGTGATTCATAGAATGTTGAAGTTAAAACACTTTAAAAGAATGTGAACCCTTACTAGAGACCAGATCATTGCTAAATAGTGACGTATTAATATATTTATAGCTAATACGACAATATTACGGAGCCATAATCAATTACTCGTAGACAACTATTGAGCCTTAGGCGCCAAACAACCGTATAAGTTTGATAAATTCTTTCAAACTTGCACTACAAGAGTTAAGACATTTAGTGAAAAAATTTGTGACTATCATTTCATCACAAATATGAGGTTTTTTTGACAAAACAATTGATTGTCACTATTGTTTGGATTTATTGTGATAATTTTTTTTGTCATTAATATAATGGTAATTGTGACAATTTAGTATCTTTAACTAAAAATACATAACCTATATTTTATTAAACAATATGAAACCAATGGTCTCCACTCTATACGAGGACTTTGAAGAACAACATGGCCTACAATTGTCGCTGTATAGCCTTCGTTTCCTGCAGTACTCGCATTGTGAGTCAAAGTTACCATAAAAAATTGTAATTGTGTGTCACAATTTTAATTTAATATTATTATTTACAAACAAATTTAAATATATTATTATGAAATATTCAAACTACATATATTGATAATCCAAAAGTAATATTTTACATATCAATAGATACTTTCTAAACAAAACTTTGAAATAGATATGTATTTAAAATTTTCTATAAAATTTTTTATTTAAAATCAATTATTTTTATTAGATGATTAAAATCAAAATTTTTGTAACTATCCCACTAACATAATAGTTTGGGATAGAAAATAAATTAATATCATCTATTTTTATTATGTATTGTAAAAATATTAAATCTGAATTTAAATTTATAAAATATAAAATTTTATTATAAAAATTAAATTATGACAAAATTTAAAACTTTTAACATGAAATAGTTTTTTTTTCAAATTTAAAAAATTGAATTGATAGAGCAAAATTGAAAAACTGCGTTAGGGGAGTAATTAATTGTGAAACAATAAATTGACAAAATAGTCCACTTATACCATACAATTAAACAACGAAATGGAAAAAGAGGAGCTGATATCTTGGAAGAAGGGAAACCGTGAACAATCACTTATTCAAAAAACTCGTTATCCGTGGTATAACTTATTCAAGAAACTGCAAACAGTCACTTATTCAAGCAATTCTCCTCCATGTGGCATTGCAATCTTCTCTCCACATCTTCCAATTCCTCTGTTCAAATACTACCAGGTAAATGGCCATTGTTGTTTGATTAACTAACCATGGAGCTACTCTTTCTCTGCCCAACCCTCCAAGCCCCCTTTTTTCTTTGGCACTGCGTTTTGGGATAACTTTATTTTTTTTTGGCTGATGTGTTTTTTCCTTCTCTTCTTGCATTTTGGACTGTCTATCTGATGCATTGTCATTTATCTTCTTTACTAATTCAATAGTTTTGTTTCTTCTGAACTCTTCTTCAACGCTAGGTTACTAATACATTTTTTCCTTGCTGTCGTTTTACTTGTTGCTTATTCTGCTGGTTAAGTGCTGCTAGTGTTTTGGTGGGCTACTAATGCCACGTTTGCATTTTCTCTTTTGCTGGCTATTCTTATTCTGGACCCTACTACTATGTCATTTTTTTGGTCTTATAGCTGCTGATGTTTTCTGCTGTGGACTGGTGCATTTTTGTTCCTCTCAACAGCTACTGTACATTTTAACTCCCAGCTATCGTTTTCTTTTATGCTGTTGGTGTTTTGGTCTGCTGCTCATTTGCTAGTATTTTTTCTCCTTGCTAGTGTTTTTATCTCTTTTATGTCACCTGCGTTTTTCTTGTGCTCTTGTCTCCTATGTGCTGTCATTTTAGTGTACTAGAGTGTTGCTGTGGTTTTGTTTATTTTCTCTAGTCCGTGCTATGTCATTTTCTGCTAATGGACTCTGCGTTTCTATCGTTTTATCTTCCCAGATGTTGTGATGCTTCTGCTACCCGTGACTACTTCTCTTCGTCATGTTCACTTTTAATGGGTTGCCTTTGGATTATAAATCATTTATCACATCACCTTCACTTGCCAGAAACCTCAATCACCTTCACCTATTGGAAGCCTCCATCACCTTCACCTTACTGTGGGCAAAACTACTTCGTCACTACTTATTAAAAAACCAAAAACTTTGTTAAAAACCTATAAACTTGACCAAATTCTATAGCCTTTCGTCAGTGCTTCTCTTTCGACCTCCACTACCCACCATTTAAGTCTAAAAAAAAGTGAATTCTAGGTCAAGCTAAGGCTGCAAAGAAACATGCAAGTAATTTAGATGATGAAGTTGGAAGGCTTACTAAAATTAAAAAAAAAAACACAAAATGAGAAGATTCAAGCTCAGGATGCAGCTATTGAGAGGTAAGCTAGGGAAATGAAACAAATTTCAGTTGTTTTTGCACATTAGGCAAATACTGAGTAATTCCTAGTTTGTTACTCAATTCTTCTGCCTTAATTGAAGATCCATCAAATGTCAAAACATCAAATACTCCAGCTACTCATGTAAGTTTATAAATTTATAAAATCTAGAATAGCTAGTATCACTTCTTATCGTTATCATTATATTATTATAAAATTTTAGCACTAAATTTATAGATTAATATTTTATAAACTAATTAACTTATTTTATTTTTATTTATTTTGTAGGAAACAAATCAATAATGAACTTCATCCTAAAGAATAGCCAGCAAATTTTACCTTAGAGAGTTTTAGCTTAAATTAGTACGTAGTAGTTTGAGATAATTGTAATAAATAATTTTCTTGGATATTAAAAATTTTCAATGTTATATATTGGAAATTAGAATTTGTACATTTTGGTGATTTTTATATATTTTATATATACTAATAATTTTTATTTGCTTTTCCAATAATATCTTGGTACTAAAAATCCGTATCATTAGTGACAACTTCTATTTTATGGCCACCAATGCAAAAAATTTTATCAATTAAGTAATTAAATTTTTAATTTTAATAATATTATTTGCGATAAACATGAACACCTTAGTGATAAATTTATTGTAACATATACTCTTCATTTAGTGACATCATTATTATAACACATAACTTTTATACTTGTGACGAAATCTATTAGACAATATGGCCACTGATGCAAATTTCTTTTACAGCTAATGCAATTCCATTGATGAATTGATAGTTTTGTTTGTGATGATAATAAACATATTAGTGACAATACTTTTTGTAAGAATCAATTTTCATTTTTGTGACGAAATGATGTTGACACTTTTTATTAAAATATTAGTGACTAAGAAGTAATGGACATTGATAAAAAAAATTATTAGTGACAAATATTTTGTCATTATTTATAATTATTTTAGTGGTCATAATGTTATAACAATAAAATGAAGTACTATTACAACTTTATTTGTCACTATTTTATATTATTTGTGTCGAAAAACTTGTCATAAATATATAAAGTTACTGTGACCATATAATGTTGTCACACATTTCATAAGTTTTAGTGTCGGCACTTTTGTCACAATATAATGAAGTATTGTTACAACTTTATTCGTCACAACTGTATATTATTTGTGTCAACAAACTTGTCATAAATAAGTACAGTTGTTGTGACCATATAGTGTTATCACACATTTGATAGGTTCTAGTGTCGGCAATTTTGTCACAATAAAATGAAGTAATGTTATGACTTAATTCATAACTACTTTATATTATTTGTGATGATCAACTTGTCACAAATATATAAAGTTATTGTGTCCATATAGTTTTGTCACAAATTTCATAAGTTTTAGTGTCAGCATTTGTGTCACAAAAGTGTGGCATAATTGTGACCATTTCTTAAATTAGTCACTATTTTATTGATGACGGAGATATTTGTGATGGGAAGTGACGATTTCAAAGATTGGAGACCATTAATAATGGTGACTAATATTACTGCTTTTAGTGACAACTTTTACTTTCACTAAAAATACAATTTCTTGTAGTGAACCTCTTTGAAGTTTGTAAATAATTTTTTTGTAAAGCTTTTTTTGTTCTATTATTCAATTACAATATTTGTTTCCTAAGGAAAATGGATTGCATAATATCAACATAATATTATATAGAATATTGTATAATATTGTGTAATTAATTGGAAATCATTCTTTCCTTTCTTCACGTACTCACAACTCTATATATAAAGCCCTTTCCATACATACTAGACAAGAAATATATATATACATATACATACCTCTTTCCTTTTACTTGTCATTTTTCGAGAGAGTTCAAAAATTGTATTAAGGAATTTAATGTATAAGTGTAGGTTAAAAATCTAGAAAAGACCAAAAGTATACAAGATTAAAGACACTTAAGCCAAAATGCACAAACTTTAAGTTAACTTCCTACTAGTGGAGTATATAAGGAATGAAAGAATCAAGTGGTATCCATGGTAGTGTTATTATCCAATCTCCATTCAGTTTTCAATAAAGGGTAACATATCATGTGGACTTTATGAACCAAAGTCTACTTCATAATGGATTGAATTATTGACTGTAGTAGTGCCTATCTCTAAATGTATAGTTGTTAAAAGATACATTTGTTCCTTTCTAGCCAAATATAATAAACTATAATGCTTAGAGTCAATTTAAATATGATCTAGTAGCCTTCATTCCTTCTTTGGTCAGTGTAGTTCCAATTTAAGAAGGATTGCCAACTCCGTATAGGGATAATATGATTGAATAAGCTTATAATATGATTCCAAAATTTGAAAATTTTAGTGAAATTAATGAAAAATGGTTGATTGTTTCCCTTTTTAATTTGTAAAATAGATAAATTTCGATCATATTCTTATACTTCTTCTCTTTATCTAGGATGGCTAACTTCACTTTAATGACTAACATATTGTGGTAAAGGCTTTTGGGCTTCCTCAAGGAAACCATACTAGCTTACACCATTTTACTTTAGGTGCACAAGGTTTGATATATTCTCTACAAGATGAACCGGAAAAGATGCTCAATGGAACTAGGTTCCATTTAACATTATCCTTTTGAGTTGGAATTATTAGTTGTTAAACAAAATTATGGGCTACCAAATAGTTTGGAAATAAATTAATGAATTCCATAATAGTTATATTATCTACAATCAAACTTGTCAGGTCATTCAAAGATGGGGCATTAATCAGAGGCTTCCAGCTATCACTCCAAAAGCAGTTGAATTTCTATCAACAATCTAGTTTAAGATGTAAGATCTGATCTTTTTGCATAACTTGAGGATTTATAATATAGTTCATAAGGTTGGTGCTTTTGGGGCTAATCTTCCAAAATTACTTATCTTTAATGTTATAAGCATGTATCCCCTTAACCCATAAGTGGTTTTTATTCTTAAGGATTCTCCATGTTCTCTTGGAAATTTTTGTCTAGTTCATTTTTTTGATGGGATGAATCTTAAGCCACCCTCTTACCTAGGTAAACATAGGTCCTTCCACTTCACTTTTGTTTTAGTTGGGTTAAAGTCACACCTAGATCGTATGAATCTTCTAAATAACTACTTTATTATCTTACTTATGTTCCTAGGAAATAAAATGTGAGATGACTAGAAAACTTGCAAGTTATTGAAGATCAAGATTACTAGTTGAACCCTCCTTATAAGGGAAAAACTATTGTTGCTCTAATTAGAGGTTCTAGTTTTGGTTATCTCAATACGAGGTATGAATTCACTGCATAAAGGTCTCTTAATGGATATAAAAACACCAATATATTTGATTGTAGGTAGTGTATTCATTCTAGTAATGATTTCTAAGATGCTAACATTGTCCCTTGCTCCCTTTGCAATTAAAAATTGACTTTTTTTAATTTCAATTACTAGGCTTAAGATTTGCTTAAAAGTTCTAAGTATCATGAAAGAACAAATAGAAATTGGATTAGCTCTTGAAAATAATATGAGATCATCTACAAAGATAAGGTTAGTGATCTTTAAAGCCTTGCATTGAGAATGGTACCTAAACTTCTTATCTTGCTTTTCATACTCAAGTTAAAGAGGTAAGGAGATAAAAGTTCTCCTTTTCTCAAACCCTTAGCCCTTAGATTTTTTTAAGTAGGCTTTCCATTTATTATAACACCACAAGAAATTGGGTTGATTCATTAAGAAATCCAATTAATCAACTTGATGGGAACTCAAATGATTTCAATGTGTGCTTGATAAGACTCCAATATATTGAGTCAAAAGCCTTGTTAAAGTTAATTGTAAGAGCAAAGTTCTTTCATGAACTCTTCTACTTTAATTTTTGAGTAGCTTTTACACTATTAAAATTTTGTCCCCTATTAGCATATTCTTAATTAATTCACTTTGGAAATGATCAACTAGCCTTTAAATTTTGAATTTCAACTTGTTAAAAAAAAAACTTGGAGATGACTTTGCATATGATGTTACAACATGATATGGGCATAAAATCCCTTATAGAGCTAGGGTTTTAAATTTAGGGATAAGAGTAATGTGTGCTCTATTTAACTACTTAACATCTACCTTTTTCTAAAATTCCAACACTGTGTTTAGACAATTCCTTTTGTTAGTGACCATGATTTTTGATAGAAGAAGACATTCGATCCATATGGACCTGGAGCTTTATAAGAATAAATTGGTTTTTCTAACATCTGATTTGTTGAAATGTCAAATAAGCATGTCAGCATCATGGAGGAAATTGATATACTAATGAGAGCTTTTAACTAGGTTATGGATGAGGATGCATTAGTGTTTAGGCCTAGTGTATTTGAAAAGTATAAGAATATTTCCTGATGAATCTCATCCTTGGAATGTAACAAATTCCACCTTGGTTCCTTAAAGACATAATTCTATTCATGTTTTTTCCGAAGTAGCAAGGCTTTGTGGAAATACCCTATGTTCTTTTCACCACCTTGCAACTATAATATCTTGAATCTTTACTTGATAAGTGATTATTCATATTTACTGCATTAATGTACTATGATAAAGCATATTTTTCAAGTTCTTTTATATTTTTATCACCTTGGGAGTTGTAAACAAATTTTTGGGCTTTCTCTAGGTCTTCCTTTTCTGTAAGAACAACTTATGTTATGTTGGAATATTTCTTCCTGATTAAGGCTTTCAATTTACCTTTAACCTATTCTAGCTTTCTCATGCATAAAAATATGATTTGTTCCCCTTAATAAGAAAGATTCGGGTCATAGCCTCTTCAAAGCCATTCATTTCTATAAAAAAATTATTAAAATGGAGTACCATTCCTTCTCTAAGTAGAAAGGATATTTTGGACAAAAATTGAGGAATTATTAAAAGATAGGGAAATTTTGAAGCTAACCTTGCTTAATGAAAAAGTCATAAGCTGTAAATCATTTACCAAAACACTATCATTCTTTTCCATTATGTTCCATTCACCTTTCTACTTTGTATTCTAGGTAAAATAGTTTCCCTCTATAAATAATTAAATGACTTATATATGATTATCACATTTAATAAAATCTTCTATATAGCTTCTCATGCTTACATTCTCTTCAGCTTTAAAAGAATAAATAAAGCTATTAAAGTCCCCTATTAAAATCTAATGGTCCTTTATTGTATCCCCTATTTTTTTCAATTTGTTTTAGATATGTATATATTAAAAAACCTTTATTGTATCCCCTGTTTCTTTTAATTTGTTTTAGATATGTATATATTAAAAAACCAAGTTAAACTTGTACACAAAGCTAATGGAAAGTCTAATTCTTACCTATTGTAGTTAGATCTATAAGTGAATAAGCTAATTCAGGACTAATATATGGAGAACTTCCTTTTTGTTAGGAACATAAGCCACTATGATCCTTCCATTATAATGTCTCTCATAGTTGGTGATCTCTAGTTACACCTTATGAAGCTTAGATTATACTTATTGTGTTCCTTGATTATGGTTTCTAATAGCCAACAAAAAAGAGTTGTGTCCTTAAAGTAATTAACTAGCATTATTTGTTTTTTAGGGAAATTAAACCCGACATTCCAAGATAGAATATTTTTATTTAGCAGGAGTTAGCTACTTTTTTCTTCCTCTTAGATCCTCTCTTAGTCACCCTTTAAATGCTCAAATTGTTATTTACCTCCCTAATTATTGCTTAGGGTGAACTAGCAGTGTTTATATTGGTATTATAAGGTTTTGATCCTCTAAAAAGGTGTTGACATTACTACAACGAGTGGCTTTTTATGATACAAGTATTTCCCTATTAGCTCCATCCTTCTTATTTAGTTCAACTTGAACATATTTTAGTGTCTTTACTTGTTCTAGCGATGGTTTTAGCTGAGCATTCTTAGGGATCCCATTGTCCCTATATAGGCCCATCTCTATTAGTTCAAAATATTCACCGATTTAGAACTTCTTCCAATAGGCTTCTATGATTGTTTCTTAGCCTTACCCCTATCTTTTGCATGTAGGTGATTAAAACTTCATCCTCTATTAGATTATTATTTTGACCAAGCCTTATGATCTGTATTTTATTTGCCAAATTCTATTTAACTTTAACAAGGACATACCTGAGCATAATTCACATGTTTTAAGTTGGAATTACCCTCATCAAAGCATAATGTATTTTTAATATAATTGGATATGTGACTCAAAACTCTTGTGATCTAGTATTCTAATAATATATATGAATGTTTAACCATATATGGATGTGTTATTGCTTGATTTCTTGAATGTATATACCTGTTTTCTAAGCTTATAGAAAGAGAGGCTTGAATTTGATATGTCAAGGCCCAAAATTTAGGACTTTTGAGCTAAGGATATAGTGCTAAATTATGCTATTTCAAAGGTTTTCTAATGAAATTGAGGTTAGGAGTTAACAACAAAAAAGGAGGATCTGTTATTTAAAAAATATCTAAGAAGGGTAGCCTCCCATTTTATCATTCCATCTTTTAAAATGTTGATGTCTGGAGTAACTGTTCTGCTAGCTTTAAATGAGAGGGATAGTGTTTAAGCTTAATTGATAGTGAGCTATCACTAACAAAGTGACTCCAGGTTTTCCTAGAGGGAGTAGGAGCTCAAATAGGAGAGGCTTATTTTAATTATCACATGGCATTAGAGTTATTATTTAATTAAACAATGATCTACCTGACCTTAGCTATTATCAGATATGGCTAACTATTTTTACTTATTATGCTTTGCATATTTGCAGCTGCTTTCATTTGTGATCAACCGTTTTTGCTTAGTTTCTTTTTTCTATTAGATTCCACCAGTTTTTGTCATTTTAATGACTTCTATTTTTATTTGTTTTATAGACTTGTTCCTAAAAAATATTAGACTTGCTCTTATCTATATCATGAGTCCCCTATCACTATCCTATGGCTAATGTTAGTTTATGCCTTGCAGCCAATTGGTTGGTTGTAATCAAGTGACATAATTATTTAAAGACATTATTTATCTAATACATATTCAATTGTATATGATAAAATCCATAGGGTAAATGTAACATCCTGTTTCCATACTAAAGGTTGGAACCCCAAAATATGGTACATATGAGATTAATGAGAGCTTAAGAAAAATGCATTTTCATGCTCAAGCATAATGTTAGCATACACGCACGTGAATTTGAATTTTTGCACACATTAAAATGAATGTACATGCATTTATTGATATTTTCAAGTATAATTCATCTATAAATGTGATTACAATTGTAATTGTGAATTATTTGTATTGTAAATTGAATTTTGAGAGTATAAGGATTTATTTAGAATTTTTAGTGAAAATTTGAGGATTTTTTGGAATTTAAGAATATTTTTGGACTAGGAAAAATGCCAAGTGGCAGAACAATTGATGAATAGTGATAGAAATAAATTTCAAATGTCAATGGAAATTTTAATATGTGACATTAAGATTTATTGACAAGTGTCATTAAAAATTGGGAGAAAATTAGGTTAAAAATTAGAGACAAACTGACTAGCTTTTTAAAAGAGCCAATTGGAGACCACAAAAAGGTAACAAGTGGCATCCATTCATGATTTTTTTTACCCACATTAAAGACCATTTGTGGTCTTTCATTTGTCATTCACGACACTTTACTCTTTGGAATGGCCATCTTCCTTGTCTTTCATTTTTACTCCTACAAACTGCTCAAATCTTCTTCATTTTCTTTATCTTCCTCTCCTTCTCATGAAACTCTCTCCTCTAAGCATCAAAGATGAACCTTTCCATTGCTAGGTTCTTGCTATCTTTTCTTCTTGATAAAAGACCCACCTATTCTACTTTGGTAAGATGAGGATAATGTATATTGGAGAAGCTAGGGTTTCATGGTGATTGAAGAAGCTTTGGGTAAATCAAGTAAGTAACCTATTACTCTTCACGGATTTGATGAATTAAGCATGTTTGATGATATTTAAAAGTGAAATGAAAGTAGAAATGAAGTTGAATATGTGTAGGAAGTTGATGATGAATGTGTATATACGTGTCTATTATGTTATTAGTGTTCATGATCAATCATGGACTATGATTTGTTTATGGATGATATTGAGTTGAAATAGAGTGGAGAATGAAGAGGAAATGAAGTAGAAAAGGTGATATAGGTTAGATTTCAAATGTTAGAAGTTATAAAATCTGGAAAAATTGGAAGATGAGTCCTGTTTATTGCTTTCTGTAAAAGTTCGTCGCGACCAACTTAGACAAGTTCACCGCAACCAACTTTCTTGCATAGCTTAAACATGATTTGGTATTTTGATGATATCTTAATCTGTAGTTATCCAATTTGGATGATTTTTAATTTGGAGTAAATTAGAGACATAGGACTACAATGTTTCTGAAGAAATAGAATTTTAATTATGTCTTTGTGAATTTCAAAATCTGACTTGAAATTGAGTTTTGACTAAGGCTGTAGCATTAATCGAGACGGAAATCATGTCTAGTTTACATTGAACAAACTGTATCGATAGATGCCAAATTAGACAAAGGTTTCTTCACAAAAGTTATATTTTATTCTCTTATCTTTCAACTGATATAAATTTCATAATTTTTTAATATGATAATTGAGAGATACAAGTTGTACAATTTGACGGCATGATCATGTACAAGCCAAAGTTTCAAATGTGCTCAGTTTGTAGTATTTTGAGTATAACTTTTGAAATACTGAACTAAATTGAATGATCTTGGTGTCATTAGAAACGTAAGACAATGCGAAACATTTTTATAGAAGAGAGTGTTGTCAAATTACTTCATTTTCTTTATCAGAATGAGCAAGAAAAATAGACTCAAAGGTTTGGAATTTTGGAGAATTTCTAAGAAAGAATGAGAGTTTAGATATTGTATGATTATATAATGTTAGAATAACACTAGTGAATGAATTATTGGTATTAAAGCACCAAAGACATGTGTATAATGGAAATGTAAAGGCTCATGTGATTGTAGTTGTTGTTCAAAGAAAATGAATAATGGGTACTAAATAAAACATACCTCTTTGTTCTAAAAAAGTCAAAATACAAGCTACAATAGGAAAACCAAAATTTGGAAAGTAATACAAAATAAGATACAACCAAGATAACCCTTGCTATAAAGATGCAATAAGGTTGTAAGCTCTTAGCCAAATTAGGAGCTTTCCTCTTATGGATGCCAGAATTGTTTTCTATTTATTGGATGAAGAGAAAAATGCCAAATCTAGTTTTTTGAATGGCATCTTAGTCAGATGAGTTGCCGGTGGTAGTTGGATAGGTAGACGACCTAAAGAGTAAAAACAACAATTTGAATTTTAAGGTTTAGTTTGTAAGGGTTCTAAAAGAGATGAAAAGGGTGTTTAGGAGGTAGTCCAAGTTCTAAAGTAGAGCCATTTGATTGTCAGAATAGAGTATTCTAATGTGCTTAAGATACTTATTTGGGTTCATATTTTTAATTTGAGGTACAAGTTGGAGGAGCAAGAACCAAAATGAGCTAAAACCATATCCTTGAAGCCATCCTTTTTAAGTTCAATATTATTTGCATTATGAAACAAATGAAGTTCTTGCAACCTACACAGTCATGTATAGGACCATGTATCTCTCTAAAAGGGCATAGGATTATGAAGACACAATTTTAGCCTCTCCTACAACCTACATAGCTAGCTATAACCCTCGTGTGACTGGCAGTGTGGCTTATTAGGACTATGTATGTTTGCAATATTGGGTAAAAATGACACATATAGTTAGCTTATGCTCGTGTATCTAACTATGTATCTCTGAAAGCCCTAATTTTTGCTATGAAAGGAAATTTAAAAGGCCAAACAAAGAGAGAAGAGTTTTAGAAACACGAAAGGGAGCAAAGTTTTTACCTTTTTGAGATCTATGAGGAACTAAGCTTCTTCCTTCCTGTTTGAAGGGGATATTAAGATTGAAGAACAAGTTTGTGCATCTATTAATCTTATAGTTTTATTCTCTCTCTTATGTAATTGATTGTTTGTTTAATGATTTGGGTATTTATGTACAAATGATTTAAGCACTTATAATATATTATTTATGTATAAACCTATTGTCAAAACCTATATTACAATATGTAATCATTGTAACTCTGATTCGTTTATAATAAACTAATGGTTGTGCATCATTAGGGATAACATAATATAGTTTAAGTGACCAAAGCTTACGTGATTTTTTTCTAGATTAAACTATTTTCCTAGTACATAACACAGTTTTCACACTAATTCTAGGGAGCTTATTATAGGTTGTTTGATATGTAAACCTAATTAAATAACTTTTTTTATTAGATATGACCTAAGGGAAAAACTGTGGTTAACAGAACTTATTGATAACCAAGAGTTAATAATTTTAAAGATAGGTATGAGAACAATATGATGATTAATTTTGCTCACTCGTGAGATGGCTAAGATTCAATCGAGAAATGGATTTGGAATTCATTTGTCAAATTCATCACTTTGGTACTATTTAATTTAATTTAGTTACATTAGTTCAATTTTACTTCATTTTCTTAATCAAATTTAACCAAAAACCCTTAAATACTAAACACCAATTCACTCTTTACAAAAGTTAGACACACAATCTCTGCAGATACGATCCCTACTAATCACTACTACAAATTTAGTTGTGTAGAGTTAGGTTTTGTTTTCTGGTGTGTATTACGTGTATCAATAATTTTGGCCCCATTACTATGGAGTGAAGTGATTTAGTTTTTTCTTTTAATTTTAATTGATTTTATATAGTTATTTTTTGATCTTTTCATATTTATTCGTGTTTGTGTGTGGTAGTAATTAGATATCCTTATCAAGAACCTATACAAATTGATCCAAAAATTGAAAAGACACTATAAAGGTTATGAAGGGAAACCGGAACAACTCTAAAAATAAAACAAAAGACTTGAATTTGAAGAAGCCATAACCAATTTGAGAACTATAAGAGAGTTGGTTGCACTAGACTTGACTCAAAGACCTTTATCCATCATTATTCCTAATTTTTCTGAACATATCACTTTTGAGCTTAATTATAGTTTATTCTATCTTTTACCTAGCTTTCTTGGACTTGTAACTGAGGATATGGATAAGCATCTCAAGGAGCTTGATTTTCAATAACTAATAAAAGTGAAAAAAATATATACCAGGATTAAGTTTGTTTCTTTGATGAATAGTAATAGATATCCTAAAATCACCAAAAGTATCCTTGTAAATCTTCATTTGTAAGTTTAAGAGATCTTGCATCATCTCATAGGCAGTAATAGTTATATATTTAATAACATTCCCCTATTAACTTTATCTTTCTTTGTAAAACTTAGTCTAAAATAACCACTATGATTCAAAAATATCTCAGCGTCAAACAACATATCGTAAAGTTGCATTTCACATCTCTCATTGATAACTATAAGATAATATGTGTATAAAGAAGGCCTATTTTTTAGATTGTCCTTGATTGCTTCTTTCGCCCTCTCTATGGAATCATAAAATAACCCATTGTTGCTATCTCATCACTTTAGCCACATGAAGTACCCTCACCAAAGGCTCACAAACTCAAATAAAAAATTGACATTGAGACTAAAATTCATTATCGTCAAGTATAATTATAGAAACTTCCAATCCATCCTTAGATCTATCATGCTGAGATGCAACTCACTTATCACTTATAAACGTTTGCCTCAACTCCTTCTTAATCAAAATAGAACGTTGAAATAATTAGTTATAAATTGTAATAGTAATATGACAAAAATTCCTACCATTTGTAAAATCCTTTCTCATTAAATTTAGGACTTATGCACGATTTTAAATAAACTTAGTAACCTTTTTTCCCTTTTTTCATAGTCTCATCAATAATAGAAAAATATCTTACATCTCTTATATTTTCCAACATCAATTTAATGCAATGTGAAAATAAAGAGTCCAATAAAAAGAATTATAATTGCTTTGCAATCTTCTTTTAGCTTCTTTATAAGCATAATCATTTTCAATAATAAACTAAATAATACTTTCTAGCCCAACTTCATTCACAACTTTATCAAATATCTAAATGAGTATCAAAATTCCTAATAAGGCCAAATGTATCAATAGACTTTAAAAACATTATCCCTTTTGCAAAATAAACCAAAAAATTAATAACATGTTCCTTTCTTCTATTTATGCAACTGTCACACATGATTGAACACCCAAAAGAAGCTTAATTCATTCTTATTTCATCTAAATAACTTTTGTTTCACAAGTAGAACTACTCAGAAGTTTACCTCTGTAGTTATTAACTAAAGGAGCTTTATATCTTTGACTATAAAAGGTAATAGCACATACCATAGGCTAATAATAATAAGATTGGGCAACATTGAATGTTATACCTAAATCATAACATCATTTAGCTATTGTTGTGTCCACATTATAAACCACTTATCTAGATTATAAGGCACTACAAATTAAAGAATAAGCTCTAGGAGTTATTCAAGGTGCAAAAAAATTAAACATTTGTCTTCTATTTTTCCTAACATTAGGCTTCTTATTTGGTAGGAATACTACCCTTTCAACATCATCACTATCATCATAAACACTATCAAAAGAACTTCCACTAGAAAGTTCATAATCCAATCTTTGCCTTCTATCTTTCTCATACTAATACTCTTTAAAAAAAAATTCTTCATTTTTTATTTCACATTATGGCTCACTTATTTACAAGGCTCTACATCACCTTTGACCTCAGTTAAATGCTTCTTTAATATGACAATTCCTCCACCTTTCAAGTGCTTTTTACAATACAAACAAATGTTATAGTTCTTCATTCTAGGAACCAATCAATAGTAAGCCCAATATGAATCATTGAATCTTGTTAAAGTGGCTAAATTATCAGGAGCACTTAAACTTCCTTCCTTTTATCTGTAAAGAAATAAAAAAGACATCTATCAAAATCAACTTAATTTAGCCACTTGTATATGAGATTGATGATGTGACTCCATAAATCTACTTATTAAACCAACTCTGTAAGAGATGTTAGGCCTTATACAAGTGAGATATCGTAAACTTCCCACGATTTGCTTGAAATAGGTTGGATCAACCAATGGTCCTTCTCCTTCCTTTGTCAACTTTATACCAACTTCCACAGGATCGATGAAAGTTAAGAGATACTTATTGTTGCCATTTGACACAGCACTCATTGGGCCATACACATCAGAGTGGACAAGTTCAAGGCATTGAGAGGTTGGCTATTGTTATCCAGCTGGAAAAGGCATTCTATGATGCTTCTTGACCACTGATGTAAAACAACTAAAGGTTGATGTAAAAGAATAAAGATAATAGGAGAGAGCAAGCAGAGAGATTTTTATCTCACCTTAAAAATTGCAACATGCATACAAGGATTTATATAATTAAAATTGAACAGAGTCACTAACTTCTTGAAACTAAAAATAGGAAACGTGACTAACTTCCCACCATAATAGCAAGCTAAAAATCCTAACAACCTTGACTGCTTCAACAAGCTAAAGAATTAGGATTACATTAACTTTCCTTCCCTTAATCCTAATTCGACAGTCTACATAAACCTAGCATACTTCTCATCTTCAAAAAAGTGTCAAACTTTAATGATTTAGTCAAGATATCAACTACCTAATTCTCAGTCTTCGGAACTTAATCACATTTCCTATTTTTAGTTCCAAAAAGTTAGTGACTCTGTTCAATTTTAATTCTATAAATCCTTATACGCATGCTGTAATTTTTAAGGGGTGAAATAAAGGTCTATCCACTTGCTCTCTGCTATTATTTTTAATCTTTCATAGCAACTTCCTTTTGTTTTACATCACTTTATATCAATATAAAGTTGTGAAAAAATGAAGAAACTTATCAATAATAGTTTCTCAATAACTCATATTTCTTTATACCCAAAACATCAAAAATATTCATTGATTGTTATGCTTTCACAACTATAACACATTTTGTGTGATTACATTAGTCAAACATAAGATCATAATTATAAACTCTTTTGTGTAATTATATAATTTAAAAATAAACTCACAATTCACAACTTTAACTCATTTTGTGTTAATTACGTAATTTAACTATAAACTCACATCTATAATTCAATATTTGTAATCATATAATTCATCCATAAAATTACAAATATAACTCACTTTATGTGATTACATAATTTAAACACAAACTCACAACTATAAACTATTTTGTATAATTATGTGATTTAACCATAAACTCTAAGTATAATTTATTTTGTATTATTATTGGTTAGTTGATTAAATAATCCAATCATAGATATAAACTCAAATATAAATCAATTTGTTTAATTACTAATCATATAATTCAAATATAAATTAAGCAATCCATTTTGATGATATATAACCCAATTTATAATAAAGACTAAGCTTTCATTCAAATTTTAATATATCTCAATCTCAAATTTTAGACAAGAATAACTTCAAATTTGTAATTCCATTCCAAATTTCAGACAATAAATGAATAACCTTAAATTCATAAAATTTCTAGTTCCCAGTCATCACAAAAACACAACCAATTCTAATTTTAAAACTACACTCTGTTAATTTTTATGAATGACACAAGATCAAACTTCCATTTCACTCTTCTATAATTACAATTCACAATTCATAAGCCATACATGATACATCAAAAGTCCGCAAGGCTACAAAACAAGCAATCACATTATCAATTTCCCAATTGTCACACAAACACGTATGGTTCCACTTCTAGCAAATTTTTACTTGCAAAATGCAACCTTGGCTTAAGCTCACAACATTGGAAGCTTATAACATAATACAATACAGGGGGTGATGGGATGCAACAATGGAGGATCAGAGGTAAAGCATTGGAACCTAGAGGATGATTTGTGATGGACCGTATATGTTGGAGCTAAGGTGATAAATGACGATGCAACTGGCCGATAAGGTGATAGAGACCACATTAAGATGACTAAACTGGACCCTAGAGTCTAGAGAGATGAGGGAGAGGGGGAGACTAACACTGAGCTGGAGAGGAGTAACAAGGAATGGGAAGAACAAAAAGGTTTTGTTATTTTTTGGGTTTTTTCGTTATAGTCCTCAAATTTTTTAAATTTATGATATTAATTGGTATTTGTTCGGTATTTCAAATATCAACCGAAAAGGCCAGTATAGCCCTTACGATTCTATTAAATTTTGCACAATTTTTTGGCCAGTAAAGTACGAGATTGACATGCTTACTTATGATTTAACATAAACAGTCCGCAAAAATGTACGCACCAATCTCATTAATTGTAATCCTCACCTTTACAATTGCTTGTTAAAGAGACTTACTTAAATGATTAATTTGGGTGATCAATTATTTATTGGTATTCTACACATATCATCATCATCATCATCATCATCATCATCTTTAATCCTTAAAAGTTCCTTTTGTAATCTTCAAATATCATAAAAATTACGTGCTTATTGCATAAGAGTTCAAACAAATGTATGGATCTAATATGATTATTTTTAATATTGCAATTTTAAGGTCCGTTTGGATTCATTTCTGTTTTTCTGTAATAATTTTTAGTTTTTGTTTTCTTTGTTTGGTTTCTATTTTTTAATTAAAAAATTGTTAATATGTAAATTGTCTCAAATTATTTTGTGCAATATTGATTTACTTTTTAAAATTCAATTTTTATAGAATTTAGGTTTAGCCAAAACATAAATTCATATAAGAAATGCATATAACTTCTACAATATAATAAGTTTAAAAATTATAAAATAATCATTTAATTCCAGTTAAACAAAACAAAGTTTTGAGAAACACCTCTGACTAGTTTTATCATTATCATTATCAACACCCAATTGAAGTCTCGCTGAATCGCAGGGTCTAAGGACCTCTAACTAGTTTCTAACTGTAAAAAAAATATCTACTTCATTGCAAATTTTAAAATTGAGAATGACAAGTCACTTCTTTTTTTTAGCACCACCACCAGCTTTATAAAAAGGCATGATCAGAGGAGAAAGTGAGAAATTTGTACAAATAAGCTAGGTAGAAGATGCTTAAAAATTGGGATTCAAATGCTTGATTAATTGAGTAATTCGTGGAGAATCCTAACTTATCATACAAGAGATCCAAAATGTATTTTCTCATTTCATCATACCCACTCAGAATCTAAACATTACAATTAGTATATCAAAATATAGGAGATTGAAATCTCAATCAACTTAGTCCTTTACGATTAGATGGGCATGGAGGAAATTCCTTCTTAGTGACAATGTTGTTCAGTCCCATAAAAAGACTTGTATTAGGCTATTTCAGAGACATTACCTACCACCAATAATACTTATTTAGACTATAAACCAAAAATATTCAATCAAAGACCCCTAAAAAGTATAGATAAGTTTTTTTTAATTCTTACCGCTATATATCTGAAATGCTTTCACAACCTCAATCAAAGCCCTCAAAGGATTAATGGGTTATCAAAGATTATACCACACCATATATCAGCTAATATGTTCCAGTATGACATCAAACAATTCATATAACAACCTTTTTAAACTTTTCAATTCAAATAGTAGAATAAAATCTTTCATAACAGATTGCAACCAAAGAATACCTTTTTTCGCATCTTATTCAACATATTCAACTAGATTCATTAAATTTTAATAGATTGACATTGTTAAACAAAAATAAAGACAAAAAGAAATGTTTTTCTTAATTAATTGTTACAAAACTCCCCAATATATAACTCGAGAAGGCAACCAATTTACACAGATAATCTCATTTATAATCAATTTATTGAAAATAGTAAAAAATTTATAATCTCCTTCTCCCCCAAAAAAAACACCAGTCTTTGTTTCTAGTGGTAAACTAAGACTATGAAGGATTGACACTTTTATTTGCTAAAGCGCTTAATTATGTAATGAAAAAGGTTTCATCAAATAATCACTTGTCAAAAGAGGAAAACCACGTGACTAGTCCTACAAAATTGTAAATGCTAGGGACAACCCAAAGTAACACAAGAAAGTAGGGACAAACAGAGGAGCAAACACAAAACCTGGGTGTTTTAACCCAATTTTAGACTTATTCTCCGTACAGTTTATGATCTTAATAGCATATATCCTGCATACTCACATTTTCTTGGTTTCAAAGAAATAGACAAGTACTTTCTTCCAATCAAGTTGAAAACCCCACTTCTTCCTCTCACTTACCATAAAGAAATACAAAATCCAAAAATCCAAAATCACATAAATGCAGAAACATGCAGAGAAACAGTAAACTAAAAATGCCAAAAAATGATTAATTAGGAAAAAAATGCAGAAAAAATAAGGTAGTGATGGAAAATGAGAGTCATGAAAACAACAAACCAGGAAAACCACAAAAATAACACAACCAATGAAAACAACTTTCAATTTAATTAGAAAATGTCAAATTAGTTTTGAAAACTCACCTAGTGAAAAAGCTCAAGTTTAATTTCGCTTTCTGCATAGATAGAAAAGGAGAAAGTTAGCAAAATTTTCAAGTTCGGAGAAGAATAATAAACCCATTAAAAATATTTTACATTGTGCTACAAAAGTTAACAAGGAAAAAAAAGCGAGAGAGGGGTAAGAAAAGATGAATTAGGGACGCACGAGAGCAGAGAAGAACAATGAAGCAGGAGAGAAAGAGAAGAGATGAGTTAGTTACATAAGAGAGAAGAGATGACAGTTACTGAAGGAAGCTTATAAGAGGAGGAAGTAGAAACAAAGGGAAACATCTTATTTCTGTTTTCGTAAACTGTTGTGGTTTTTTTATTTTTGAAAATAGTATATTGTAACAATAATTAATCAAACGTGTTTTATGAGGTTGTTTCTTTTTTTATAAAAACCACATCAAGAAACAAAAAAATAAAAGAGAAACAAACGAGTCCATAGCTTTTAATTTTCTCTGGTTCTTCAAAGAAAGATAATAAATCTTTTATATGCCTTTTATAACCCTTTTTAAAGAGTTGATAAAATCTTCAGATATTATTTTCTATTTGAAGTTGATTCATGTTTCACTTATTATTTTGTCAAACTTTTAAGGGGCTTGATATCAGTCGATTAACGGTGAAAGACTTTTAATTCGCTTAACAAATTTTTGAAAACTAAAATTTGAAAACTTAAAAAAAAAAGACAAAACCAAAAATATAAATCAAACAACTTTTTTTACTTGAAAACAAAAAAAAGCAAAATACTAAAATAAAAAAAGAAACAAATAGACTCAATGAAGGTATAAACTTCATTATGCAGTTCATATAATCTCAATTCTATACAACAGCAAATCGAAGGCTCCGTTGATTAAACTATACAACTGGAGGCCCGGCCGTTATCTATGCTAACCCCACCGCTGTGTTTACTGCAATGCTATGATATAGTACGTTGGTAAATTCAAACATTATCAAGAATGGTTGGTTGTTACTCTATTCCTTCTTTAATTTTCCCATTGCACTTAAGTTACTGCTATTATCTGTTTATGTACTATCTCAAACGTTGTCATGCTAAACCCCGACAGTAGAGCCAAATTGGGGGGTGAGATAGGATGGTATGTCCCTTATCCGGCAACCGCTTCCCCAGAAAGATGCAAGACAAAGACCCATGATTGCCATAGCAACCACAGAACAGGCGGGTGGAACAGCCTGACTACTCCCAAGGAACTGAGTTGCAAGGAGCCCTGCCAGAGTGGAGCTCTGCATTCCAGTGCATAACGAAATTGTCCTGCTAACTTCTTCCTCTTGCCTGTATCCATATTACCAAATAAGTTGAATTCATCTTTAAATTCTCATTTATGGAGGCTCATAGGAACCATAAACTCATTTCTCAAAACATTAATGTCTGGTATCAGCAAAACAAGAGATTCACAAACAAGATGATTTCCATTAGTTATTGCTGGGCTCACCACTTAGGTGATCACGAGCTTACCAGGTTAACAAAGAAGACTCAAACTGGGCATAGTCCTAATTTTTCCATACTGAACCTCAAATTGCAAAGGAATTGTAATACAGGGATTCCGTTACCTCAAAACAGGGATTCTGGAAAACCAATATCCCAAAGAAAAAGCTGCTGCATGAAACGTCAACACTGGAAGGACCAACCCTAGACCCTCAACAGAGAGAATCTGACTCCTATTTATTGCCAGTGGGCTACCGATACACATTGAAGTACAAATCATAGCAACAAATGGCATCACAGGCCGAAGGAAATTTACAACTGGCTTTGCATATGTGTTTAGTACGAGGCCAAGAGTGACTGGGACAAGAACAACCTATGAAGAAAAAACGACTGATGAAATAAAGCAACAAACAAAATGATCAATTCTACTTTGGGCGAATCAGCTGATCACTTTGCAAAGAATTGTGTTTACCTGCATTATTGACTTGGACATAGCAATAGCATCAACTGGAACAACAGATCCGATAAGAAGGCCTGTTAGAAGTGGTGTTATGAGTACGGATGCAATGGTGGTAGAACTTGTAAGGAGAATGCTCATAGCCACATCTCCTTTGCTCAAGAAACTGGCATAGCTAGAGAGTTGAGCCCCTGCAACGCAAGATGTGAGTACAAAACCTGCATAAAACATGCTTGACATCCCAAATGACTTTGCTACTAATACCCCAAGGGCCGGTTTGATCACATATTGCGATACAAACCCAACAGATAATGGTAATGGTCTGCAACAGAGAAAAAGCACAGCTGAGAGTAAATCCAGTTGACTGGGATAATCAAGCATGTAAAACACTCCGCTCAGAATGCCACGACAATATATACCTTTTGAAAGCAAGGGCAAAATCCTGAATAGAAAGTCTAATTCCAATTGACAACATGATTCCACCGAGAGCTGGGGCATATAGCTCCTTAGATACCCTGCACAATTTTGTAAATTCTATAACATCTCGTTGTAAAATCTTTAGAAAAACAGGATTCTTTGAAACTAGTAATAATAACATCAGAAGATTCTCAAAGATCATTAGGCATCCCGATTACCCTTTTGACTCTTAAATCAAACACATAAGAGAGGTCCCAAATGTCAAGTTAACCAGTTAGAAGTCCTTATCCATTAAAAAACCAGATTAGAAGTACTCTCCTTAACTCCGCACAAAAGGAAAACGACGAACTAAAAATTTAAAACTACAAGAAAGAAAAAGTTTGACTCCAAACAACAATCAGGCGAAGATAATTAGGCAAATTCTAAAGAAACAAATATCAGATGCAGGAGATAATCAATATACATATGAGCTCGTAACTCGGATTAAAGAAGTTTGGTACAAAGGGTAATACTGAAACCAGTGTTAGCGAACATATTATAAGATCCCAGGAGCGAAGATTTCAATGAATAACTAAAAACAATTCAACATTTTCACAAAAACAAAATGTTAGTCAAAGAACAGTCTCGGAATGCATTAAGGACAGTTTTATATTCGCACCACAGAATATGTTTTAAGGAAACAAAGTAAAGTAAAAGGAAAGTACTTAATATTAAAAGATCGGCTGGAAACGCAATCAGTTGGTTATACCAAAGAACTAAACCAACCCGGCAGCTGAATTCTAGCTCCACTCAACCCAATTTTGAGAAAGAGATAAAAGAAACCACAAAAATGTGCATAAGAAGCAGAACTGATCACTAACCAAGTGAAAGTGGATGGTTGAGTAAGAGCGGCAATAGCGGTGAGAGCAACTACAAAAGGAAGCATTGCTGACAAGAGCTGCGAAGAATCTGTCTTAGCAACCTCAGCACTTGGGTTTACCCCAAAATACAGTAGATAAGCATTGCCTTTTCTCCTCTGAGACCCCACTCTCCCTATGTACGGGGACGTCGAGCAGGCAAATGTGAACAGTGCACCACTTATCTCCAACCCCTTTATGCGATTGTGGAGAACTGAGGATGAACAGGTTAGTGATGGGTGAAAATAAACAGGATTTGGTGCTTTAATGGAGATAATTGAGAGTCTGGGTATTGAGGTAATATGGACCGAGGATGAGATAGAGGGTACTATTAACGCCATTTATTCACCTTTGGCGAGCTCACATATAAAGGAAAACCAAATACGTTGTCTACGGTTGTTGGATTGATGGGTAGCCGGAGAGAGAAGAATTCCGGGGAAGTAAAAGGGGATTCAAACGGAGGGATGTTGTGGTTGAACTTAGGAGAGCTCTGGTGGTGTCAAAGAGGATAGAATCACTTCATATATTACTCAAGTCCAGTCAAGGGAAACTTAAAAAAATGCAAAGATTGCTGGGACAGAACGGACAATATGAACAAGTTCAGGGGTGAAACTGAAACGTGATCATCCAATCGGTTTGCAAACTTGTCAAGAGGTGAGAATAAAACAAAAAAGAGCGAATATAGAGAGTGGGATGCGTCTGACGTCCAAATCTTAAATATCTGAATAGCCTCTGCATGTACACACAATGGCAAACTGGGGTTGCATCCCTTGGCCGCGTGTTAGTTCTTTATTAAAAGTACCATTTTCACTTCTCATTTATTAAATATTCCCTTAAATTTTTTAAAATTTGTAAAATAATTTAGTAGTATATTTTACAATTGTATTCTATACTTTACAAGTTTACATCAAACTTATTTCCAAAAATTATAATAATAAATAATAAACACAATTAATATGAAATAATAATAATTTTTAAATATTTCACATATAAATAATAACCACAATTAATATGAAAAAAGATAATCATCATAATACAAATATAAAAATAAGAATAACACAAAGCATTAATCATTTTAATAAATAATAATTACATCAAAACATTCAATAAAAAGAACAATAAATATCCTTAATTATTAAAATTTACGAAAAGAATTCATAAGGAGGAAACAATCAAGTAAAAGTTAAACCTGAAATAAAAATATTTACAATTACATTACATATATATAATTTAACATAAAATGATAAATATTAAATATAAGTAAAATTAAAAGAAGAAGAAAAATAACCTGAAACGAAATTCAATCGTCAACGGGAGGATACCCGCTATAACTGCACTGACCCAGTTGCCATTTGGTACAAAATTCTCATCATTGAGAGGAGCTTCATCATCATTTTCATTCAAATTTAATGCACCAAATGACATGTTAATACTTTGCCATCCAAGATTATCTTCCAAGTTATTGACATCTACCAAATTCAGTTCTTCAGAAACCCAATCCGCCAAAAGATCAATATTATCAATAGAAATTGGATCAGTTGAATTACTTGTACTATTAAGACTCCTAATAAATAATAAAATTTAATTATTAAAAAAATTATATCGAAATTAATGATGATAATAATGCTAATAACATACCTTTCTCAAAGCTTTAAATTGTATCGAACAAAGATCAAGTCATTCAACCTCTTTGCTCCAATCTATTCCTTTTTTTAGAGTGGATAAATTCAAATGTGCTTCAGTTTCGTACACAGCCTATTGCACTCACACATTGACTTAAAATTCGAATTGCAAAAGTTTTCAATTCTGGAAAACCATTTCTGAATTGATCCCACTAAGAAATTGTAAGCTATAAGATAACAAAAATAGCATTATAAACAAAATAAAGTGATAATTAATTTTCAAAAAATAAGAAAAAGGAAATAACTAATACTTAGAGAAAGTTTTCCTCTTTGTCAAATAGCAATCGACATACCAAAATCCTCATAAGACAACTTATAAAGCTCCATTTGTGAGCTTAAGAGATCTTGCATCGCGTCTATGTTAACAATTATTGTAATAGTTAAAAGCATTCCTCTATTAACTTCAGCTTGCTTACTAAGATCCAGTCTAAAATAAACACTAGGATTCAAAAATTCCCAGCTGCAAACAACGTAGAAGAAAGTTATCTTTCCCTTCTCTCATTAATGATTGAAAGATATGATGTGTACAAAGAAGGCCTATGTTTCAGATTGACGTTGATTGCTTCCGTCGCTTTCTCCATGGCATCAAAAATATAACCCATTATTGGCTTTTTTTCACTATCATCCAAGCGAAGCACTCTCACCAAAGGCTCACAGACTCAGATAACAAATTGACATTGAGACCAAAATTCTCTATATTCCAGTATAATATTACAAACCTCCACTCCCACATTAGACCTAGCATTCTGAGATGTAATCCACTTATCACTTGTAAACATTTGTCTTAACTCTTTCTTCATCGAAACAAAATACTGGAGTGATAAGAAATTTATTGCAAATCTTGTCACAGCAGGATGACACAAATTCCTACCATTAGTAGATTCCTTTCTCATCAAATTTAATGCCCATGCACGATTATAAATAAACTTTGTCACCTTTTTAGCTTTATGCATTGTCTCATCAATAACAGGAAAATACCTAAGATCTCCTATATTCTTCAGCATTAGGTCAATGCAATGTGTAACACAAGGAGTCTAAAAAAAATAATTATGCATATTCTGTAACCTTTTTCCTGCCGCTTTATAAGTAGAATCATTGTCAGTAATAAACTGAACAATATTTTCTGGCCCTATAAAGTCTCAGTATTTCTAATAAAGCCAGATGCATCAATAGATTTCAAAAACATAGAGCCATTTGTAGAATAAACTAAAAAATTTGTAATAGGCTCTTGTGTCCTATTTGTCTAACCATCACACATGATTGAACATCCATAAGTACCCCAATTCACTCTTCTTTCAGCCAAATAAACTCTAATTTCAGAAACAGAACAACTTAAAAGTTTACCTCTTAAGTCATCAATCGAAGGACCTTTGTGTCTTGGACCACAAGAGGTTATTGCATCCATCATAGGTTGATAATAATAAGATTGAGAAGCATTGAATGATGAACCTGTATCATACCACCATCTAGCTACTGCCGTATTAACACTGTGAGCCGCATCTCTTGATTGCATTGCGTTATGAATTGAAGGTTGAGCTCCAGGAGTTGTTCGTAGTGCAAAGAAAATAATCACCTGCCTTTTTCTCTTCCTCACATCAAGTTCAGATACTTCTTTTTGAGCCTCAGATGAAACACTACCAGTACCACTACTATCTTCAACATTTCCATAATCACCACGGAAACTAGAAACTGAACTTCTACTACTAATTTCAAAATTCAATCTTTCCCTTCTATCTCTCTCATGTTGATATTCATCAAACAATGTTTTCATTTGTTATTTCACATCATGGCTTAATTTTTTACAGGTTTCTAGTCTCTTTTAACCCCAACTAAATGCTTCTTCAATCAGGTGAGAAAATTGTATGATTCTTCATACTTGGGACTAATACAGCATGAGCCTAGGCTGGATCATTATACCTTCCTGAAGTAGTTTGATTAGGAGTAATTGAACTTCCTTCCATGTATCTGTAAGATTGTAACAAAAATATGAACATGTTAGATTTGTAAAAAATTAATCCTTTAGTAGTTTTATCAATAAAATTAGCAATGATATGTAACGAACCTCTCTAGCCATTACCATATAGTTTTTTTTATTAATTGTCCTCTTACAATAATCAAGATGAATCAAGAAGATTAGGGATAATAAAATATTCCACTGTAAATTTGGATAAGATTATTAGAATAAAATTGAAATTTAAAAACTAGTATACACCTTAAACATTGCAATTAATTATGACTTCTTAAAAAATAATAAAAATTAATTTAATCTAAAATTTAATAACTCAAACTTTAGATATATCTAAAGTAATCAATTCTAATTGTTATCTTTCTATATAAATATGAGGCCATTTGACCAATTTCAATTTAGGTTTTTTTTTGTATATATTTAAACAAATTATCTTTTCTTCAAGTAATGATACTGTAATTGCACTCATAGGCTATAGTTACGTGTCATTTAGCATAACATGAATGGATCTTCTTATGAATATGATACCATTTATCAAAGCATAAGCCATGAAAAGATTGGATCTTCTTAATTTTTTGTTTTTATTTTTAATTCTGTTTTTATTTTTAAATTTAGTTAACAAAATTTGTTTGTTTCAATGTTCAAAGTTCAAACACAAATGAACCAAACCAATCGAAGTACCAATACTAATCCATTACAATTAACCACATTGCAATATATCTTTCATGAATCAAACCAACAAATACGGTTTTCATTTCATATTTTCATTACCAGTCAATTCTTCCACAACCCAAAATTCCAAACCAACCATAAACAATCAACATACGGTTTTCATTTTTTCATTACCAAAACCAAAAACTAACCCTCACATTACAACCTTCAAATCCAATCCAACATTCCAACTCCATTGACAGACAATCCGCAGACAATCTAACATTTTCTCTAACCATGGACAGACAATCTACCAAAAATTTCATCACAACATAAACAATCCTTCACAATTTCATTACAACACAAACAATTAACCATAATCATTCTAACAGAAATTGAAAAAAAAAACACCCCTAAAGCTAAACCAACAGAAATACAATCAGTGATGGGTCAGAGAATCGAGATCTGGGTATTATTCCCAGATCCGAATGTAGAGATGATGGTGGTTGCATTAGAGAGTGGATAGGGACTGGCGACGTTGGTGGTTGGTTGCGGAGAAGGAGGACGATTGATGTTGCAACTTGCGACAGGTGACAGAGAGAGACAGGCGACAGGTGACGTTGCAACTTGTGATAGAGAGAGGATCGTCGGAGGAGCAGTGGAGCATCGCCGGAGAGAACCGCTAGAGGCTGGAGCACGACCGTCCACCACTGCTGATGACGAGTGGAGAGGAGATTGGAGAGTGACACAGAGAGGAGCAAAATCAAACATGAGAAGACGCATAGGAGGAATTTAACTTTTAGAATTTAACGGTACTGGCCCAGAATTTTCCAGTATTGTGAGTACAGGCAGGTACAGATCGGTATCACAATCAAGGATATCATTCCAGTTACCGGCTGGCCGGTACCGGCCAGTACAAAACGGTATCCGTATCTGTGCTAAAACCTGTATTTTATTAATTAATAATTTCATATATTTTTGTAATTGAAATTTATGTTTTTCTAATTAATCATTGTATTTGACACTATTTTGGGTTGAGAGAGAGTTTTAAGTTTTTAATTTTTTGACACTATTTTGGGTTGAGAGAGAGTTTTAAGTTTTTAATTTTATCTTAAAAAATCCTTGAATTATAATTTATATGATACTTTTGATTACTAGATGGTAAACTTGATTAACTCTTTCTAAGGTGAGACGAAAAACAATTAGTTGTCTACGTCGATCTTGGAATTGCGTAAAAATATATAGGAAAGGTCAGTTCAGTTAGCGAGTCAACTCCTTCGAACTGTAAAAGGACCGTTTCTTTTGCACAATTAACAATCAAGTTATTTTAGACACTTTAGTCTACCCGTCCATACGAGCTAAACAAACGGTTGGTTAATTAAGGAGAAAGCATGTAAGACGCAAGAGGTATGGTTGACTGGCAAGAGGTATGGTTCATCGGCAATAATAGATAAGGAATAAAACATTAATTTTTTAGAAATAGAATATACGAAAAATATAATATAATATGTATTATTTAGTTTAATTTATTCATAATAAATTTTAATGATAATATAATACTAATGTTTTATTTAAAAATATAAATTTTGAATAATAATAAATAACAAAAAGAAATTATTTATTAGTTCCCACTATTATTATTATTACTATAATTAGTGATAGTAGTTTTTTTCTTCTTCGTATTATTATTATTAGGTAATTATTAAAGATATTTTTGTTAGACAAATCTTGATTTTTATTTTTAACTTTCTTTAAATAGTTGACAATAGGAAAAGATAAATTTACTTACCTATTATTAAGAATAGATAAGGAATAAAATAGTAATTGCAGTTTTATTAAAGAGACGATCAAATTGTCGAAGAATGTATAATCACAGTATAATAATAGTGAAGAGGCAATTTGTGATCTGAAATGTCACGGCCAAATTCATGCAGAAGTAAGATTTTAGAATGAATGTTATATAGATCTGGTGACTGACACAACCTAAAGCAACTAATATAATGGAGTTATTGTTCGTTTTTAAGAGAGAATTCGACTGTTTACTATCGATCGAACAATCAAGCACTTAACTTAACAGTAAACAAATAAGTTCATTAGCACAAGTGCATATTAATCGATGTCACATAGCGCTAGGATTGAGTTAAACGACTAGAGAACAAATGTGTAGACTCAAGATCCAAACGGGTCGAGGGAAAATTCAATGCACTTCAAAAGCAGCAACCAAAAAATAAAAACAAAAATCAACAACTCGAGATACAGACAAATCAGCCCACAAATCAATGGACCATATTTTTCTCTTCATCCACAGCTTCACTTTTCCTCCTTGTTCTTCGTGTTCTTTTGCAAATTCTTCTGCGATCTTTCTTAGTCTGTTCTCATAATAATGAGATAGTGACTAAATGGGCAATGGTTGGTGGAGAGAATAAAGGCATGCTATACTAAGAAGGGTCGTGCTGGGTTAGTGAACAGGACAGATTGGTGGGGTTTGGGGCTCTGTTTTTCAACTTATAGAAGCATCAGTTCTTAAATGTAATCGCATATGCAGAACATAGAGATGTGATGAGAGAGATAAAAATGTAAATGCATGTGGTTTCAGCTTCGGCTAATGGCAACTATACATGCACGTATGTAGAGAGAGAAAGAATGGAACTTTATTAAATTGGCCACCTATTTCCTTTCTAGCCAAGCCATTTCTCACCAGTCACGATCGACTCCATCATTTTCAAAGCTTCCGTAGCATCTACTATCCGATACTTCTCTGCCTATCTCTAAAGTTCAGTTCTTTTCTTGAGCCCAAAATAGCAAGACGCCCCAGACACCTTGTCTCGTGCCGTTAACAAAAGGGTTGGTTGTCTGTTTGCTTTGTTTTGTGTGCTAATGTTACTAGTTTTAGGAGCTTCTTTAATTTCAGTGTTAACATGATAATTGAAAATGCTGATGCTTTGATTATGACTGTGTTCATGTATTTTTTGTCACAAAACTCCGAACTTTCCCTCTTAAGTGAAATGGAAAACGGAACCAGATTCTCCGCTTGACCCACTATTGATAATGTCAAAGGGGTGGATTCATTATCCAACAAGTGTACAGAGAGCATGAGAAGATCTTACCAATTTTGTCATTCTCATGCTGTTTTGCTCCTAATCTGTTGCTTTCTTGGATACCCTGCCGGAATCACCCCAGCTACTGAGCAGGAGATCTTGCTGCAATTCAAAGCAGGCATTACTAGTGATCCCTACAATAGCTTGGCGACATGGGTCCACAGTAGCAATCCTTGTGATTTCCGTGGCGTGTTCTGCAGCTCTCTAGGATTTGTAGAGAGAATTATTTTCTGGAACAAAAGTTTATCCGGGGTTTTGTCTCCGGCATTATCAGGTTTGAGGTCTTTAAGAATCTTGACATTGTATGGCAATCGCTTTACTGGTAATATCCCAGAAGAATATGCAAAGTTAAGCACACTGTGGAAGATGAATTTGAGCTCTAATGCCTTATCTGGCTCGATACCAGATTTTATTGGTAACATGCCAAATATAAGGTTTCTTGATCTGTCAAGGAACGGTTATAGTGGAGAGATTCCATCAGCATTGTTCAAGTTTTGTTACAAGACTAAGTTCGTGTCTCTTTCTCATAACATTATTTCCGGTCCCATTCCTAGTTCAATTGTGAATTGTGCCAGGCTTGAAGGATTTGATTTCTCTTTTAATAATCTCAGTGGTGAATTGCCTCCCCAAATTTGTGATGTTCCAGTTTTAAATTATATGTCATTAAGAAGAAATATGTTGACTGGGGTTGTTCGTGATAAGCTTTCAAAATGTCAGAGTTTGAGCTTTTTGGACCTTGGCAGCAATTTATTTACGGGATTGGCTCCATTTGGAGCCGTTGGCCTGCAAAAAATGAGCTATTTCAATGTATCATATAATGGGTTTCAGGGGCAGATTTCTGGGATTGGAACCTGCAGTGAGAAACTGGAAATCTTTGATGCTTCAGGTAATGATCTAGATGGCGAGATCCCATTAAGCATTACAAATTGCAAAAACCTTATAGTCATGAACTTGGGGTTTAACAGGTTAAATGGGAGCATACCAGTCGCGATTGGGGAACTGAAAATGCTTCTGGTGCTCAATTTGGGCAATAATTTTATATATGGGGCAATCCCCACACAGCTCGGAGCGATTGAGCTGCTTCTAGTTTTGGACTTGCACAATCTTAAGCTCGTGGGTGAAATTCCCAAAGACATAAGCAATTGCATGTTTCTTCGCGAACTGTAAGTGTAGCATCTACTTTAATTATTTTAGACTTCAATATATTTTTATTTGTGTTACCACACTTAATTCTGATATGTTGATGTAGGGATGTTTCTGGGAATTTTTTACATGGTGAAATTCCTGATACACTTCACAATTTGACTTCCTTGGAAATCCTGGACTTACACAGCAACCAGCTCACTGGTAGGATCCCACAGACTCTACGCAATTTGCCAAAACTTCAAATTCTGGACTTGTCACAAAATTTACTTTCTGGAGGGATCCCATATTCTCTTGGAAACTTGACAAACTTAAAATATTTGAATCTCTCCTCCAATAATCTTTCGGGTCCTATTCCTTTGTTACCAAGAATCCAGGCTTTTGGTCCATCCGCATTTCTTAACAATTCTGCCCTCTGTGGCCCTCCTTTGAAACTTTCCTGCTCAGGAAGTGGCAATGGTACAACCACTGCCTACAATAAGAACAAGGTGCTTAGTACTTCTGTTATTGTGTCAATTGTTGCTGCTGCACTGATCTTTACTGGTGTTTGTGTAGTATCAATCATGAACATCAGGGCACGCAGAAGAACAAGGGAGGAGGCAACATTGATTGTTGATAGCACACCATTGGAATCATCAGAATCAGCTGTTATAATTGGTAAGCTAGTTCTATTCAGCAAGAGTTTGCCCACAAAATATGAAGATTGGGTTTCCGGCACCAAAGCATTGCTTGACAAGGAAGGTTTAATTGGCGGTGGATCCATTGGAACAGTGTACAGAACTAATTTTGAAGGTGGGGTCTCAATTGCTGTGAAGAAGCTTGAAACACTGGGTAGAATAAGAAGTCAAGATGAATTTGAGCAAGAAATTGGACGTTTGGGTAGCCTTGGACATCATAATTTAGTTGCATTTCAAGGTTACTACTGGTCTCCAACAATGAAGCTAATTTTGTCCGAGTTCATTCCAAATGGTAATCTCTATGACAATCTACACAGACTTAATTTTCCAGGCACCAGTAGTGGTGTTGTTAAAAGTGAACTGAATTGGTCTAGGAGATTTCATATTGCTTTGGGAACAGCTAGAGCTCTTTCCTATCTTCACCATGATTGTACGCCTCCAATTTTCCATCTCAACATCAAATCCACCAACATACTCTTGGACGAACATTATGAGGCCAAGTTGTCCGACTATGGGTTGGGGAAGTTGCTTCCTCTTCTGGATAACTACGGGTTAACCAAATTCCATAATTCAGTAGGGTATGTTGCACCAGAGTTGGCTCAAAGCCTGAGATTGAGTGAGAAATGTGACGTGTACAGCTTCGGAGTGATTCTGTTGGAGCTGATTACTGGGAGAAAACCAGTAGAGAGTCCAACAGCAAATGAGGTGGTAGTTTTGTGTGAATATGTTCGTTGGCTTCTGGAGACTGGCTCTGCTTTAGATTGCTTCGACAGAAATTTGCGGAGTTTTTCTGAGAACGAATTGATACAAGTTTTGAAACTGGGGTTAATTTGTACAAATGATGTCCCTTCAAGAAGACCAAGCATGGCTGAGGTTGTTCAGGTTCTCGAATCCATAAGATCAGGATCAGAATCATCATAGGAAAGAAGGTTCACCTCAGATTTAGTTAATCAAACTTTTGGTCAAGGAAAAGCTGTACTAAGTGAAGGGTGGTGTGGGTTGGTTAGTTGTGCAGAGAATAGAATGTTGCATATTGGAAAAGCAAAAACAGAAAATGATTCTTTTATTTAATTGTGAATCTATTAAATTGTTGGTAACTTTTTGCTAATAAAATGATTATTTCATTGTATCTCTGCTGAAGAGTAACATTTAGAACTCATACTCTTGCTTCTTTATCATGTACGAAGGAGCTATGCTGCTAGACTCATAGGAACTCATAAGTGAAAATGTGGAGGACTGTCTTGTAAAATGAAAATGAGAACGATCTTGCTCAATAACAGCATTCTTGTTTGCCGTTAAGTCGTTAAAGATACGGCAACTTCTAAATTTTATATAATTGGGCCTACGTAAATTGAGCACATATAAGCTCAAATGAAGTTCCATCATAAAACCAATTGGTGATAGGAGGAGTATCTCACTAGGCTTATATGCATGCTCAAAGCCTTGTATTCTTTTAATGTGGGGCAAACTCTCATTTATATTCCAACACGCCCCTTCACGTATGGGCTAATTTAGGGCCCAACATGTGACACAGTTTATCGTGTCGAGGTGCTGACGTGTCACCCAGGAGCAACCTGCTCTGATACCATGTTAAATTTTATATAATTGGGCTACGTAAACGGAGCACATATAAATCCAAATGAGGTTTTATCGTAAAACCAATTAGTGATAAGAGGAGTAACTTACTAGGCTTATATGTATGTTCAAGGCCTTGTATTCTTTCAATATGGGACAAACTCCTATTTATATTCCAACACGCCCTCCTGACGTGTGGGCTAATTTAAGACCCAACACGTGATACAGTTTATCGTGTCGAGATAGTAACCATATACTATTCTCGCTCAGCTGTGGTCCTGCTTGAATTTATCAGTACTACAGCGGGGAACAGGTATTATCTCCACTCCTGTTCTCCAGTTCCCATCCTAGTCAAATCTGCATAAAGTGTCCAAAATTAAACGGTGGCAAAGTTCCAGAGATAGAAACAGTAAGTAGCCTTGGTAATAAGGTGCTGGAACCAGAACTGCATTTCTGACATCTGCTAGGCAGAAGCTAAGAATTTCAATGTCGCGGTGGCACCAAACGTCAATACAAATTGTTCGGGTTTGAAGAAAAATGATTTGTCCATGATGTGAGACATAAGACTTATATATAAACTGTTTCACCTTTTTCTTATTTCTTACGTGAGATTTGTTAATTAAAGCTCTCCCTCATCTTGGACATTTTTGCTCTTCCTTACTTTTTAAGCCATTTGAGTATCATCTTACTCGAGGAAGTTTTCAATCCATTAAGAATTCATATCCTATTTATAATTTTATTCAAATATTTTGTTTAAAACAATTAAACTTTTCTTTTAGCCGGTTTAATGCCTAATCCAATTTTTAAACCATTTCATATGATAATGTCATAGAAAATTCTTAATTATTTTATTTTAAAAGAATGAATTATTTATAAACAAGAAAATCTTCGAAACTAAAAGTAATAATTGAGATAATAGTAAGGAATTATTTAAACTTTTTGTAAAATTATAAGGTGAACTCTAAATTTATGAAGTGAAATCTTCGATCTTAACTGAAAGTAAGATTTTCTTGTTCACCTTTAACAAATATTTAAAGAAATTATTTTTAAGATTACATAATATTTAATTTGCTAGGTCCAAATTACCTAATTATGACATTACATAGGTCAAGTTTATAATTCATATATTAAAATTATCAAAAAACTTAACCAAGTTAAATTTTAAGATGTTATAAGTAGTATTTAAGAAAAAAACTAAAATGTAACGTAACACCACAAGTACTTAAGATTTCTTTTAAAATGTTAGAAGGCAATTTGTACATTTTAGTTGTGCTCTGGAGTGGACTTATGTTGGCAAATATGTCGAGTTACAATAGTAAGTCAAAATGTTTAAATTTTACTTAAGATAAATTTAAATTTTCATTAATTAATTTTAAATATAATTTATCATTTTTAACTTAATCCAGCGTTAGGATATTAAAGAGTTTGTGATTTTACGCAATTGGCCTTATTTTATGCTAATAACCTTTTGCCTATTATATTCCTACAGATTTCGTGTTCCAATTTCATGTCTCTCTTCATGTCTAACCCTTAAAGACATTAAAAATATAAATCTAAATAATTAATACCCCTATGTAAGAATCAATTTTCATAACTGTATACTGTCGGTTGGTATATAAAGCATATGATTACACACTTATCTAACTCACCCATTTTCTGATAATCTCTTATTTATTAAAGTATTTTCAACATCACAAGGATTAAATTATATTTATATTTCTGGATAAATTTATTGAGAAGAGGTTACTAAGATTCTTTTATATAAATTCAAAAAATTGAAATTCACATCACCTGCAAATTTTTACTTAAAAAATAAAACCGTAGAAAAAAGATTTAATATAATGTAGAAGACACTTCAGCATAAGTTTTTTCTATTCGACGAATGATGACAAAATGATTAATAAAAAGGGAGTCCCTTCAATTTCTATATTTAGAGTACGATTCATTTATATTTTTATAAACAAAGATGGACATCTTTTTTATTTAGATACTTGCAATTGTTCATATAATTTTAAGAACCATAAGTAAGATGATTCAAATATTTTCCTCCAAAGTAAAATAGTGTATTTAAAAAATCTTTCAATAAGAGATAATTAAAAAGTGATCCAAAAGTTGATCATTCCTCCAACAAAATTAACTTATATATGTTATACATCAAAGTTAAGAAATCATATGATCATTCCCTTTAAAATATAAAATATAAAATTATATTTCAACCTAAACTTACTAAGTAGATTTGGTCTTTAAAAATATTTAATCAAAAATACCTATCATGGTTGTACTGTCCAACTACGACAAAGACTAGTCACGACTTAAAGCATACACTAAAAGTACCTTTTCATAATTTTGAAAAATAACTTTTCACATTATTTAAAGTTTTTGCACTCGCTATTGTGTCCTTTATTGACTTAATTAAAGTATCAAGCCACAATTAGAGAGTTGTTAATCAACATATAGATAACTAGGATTGGTAAAACTTTCAAACACAATTTTATTTGACTCGAGATTAATAAGCAAAATTTGATATGATTGAGCTCTAGATCAAACTCAAAGCTATCAAAAAATTATAAGCTACACATTTGATAGCTTAACTAGCCTCATGCTTGAATTTTGGATCAAAGCCTGACCAAACTTAGGCGTTTTAGGTAGAAACAAAGTTTGACTAGACTCAAACCTTTTGAATTAGCTTGAAGCCAATATGAGCTCTTACATATTCAATTTCTTTTTATACACAACACTTCCAATGAATCCTTTCAAATCTTCATTTTTCTATCAAACTAGCTCATTGAGACAAAATTCAAAGATAAGAAATCTCCAGTCAACCATAAAAAAAGCAATTAACTTCCTTTTCATCTAGTTAAGAAGGCTTTTTAACTTCGACAAGCTCATCGATACCCACTAAACAAAAGACTTTAGATACCAGTCAACTTTCAACATATCCACCTTAGTTCTTAATAAACTACTCTTTACCATCTATTATGTGAAAAATGACTTTAAACTAAGCCTCTTTTAAGGTCAATTTAAATCTAATACCTTCTTCATAAACTTTTAATGATTATCAACCTATTGATACTTCTGTAGATTATGATATGGAATTTTCTATTTCCTCTATACTACACATTAGCACATAGTTCAACACTTAAGAAGAATCCTCTCGAACAAACTTTAATCAACCTTATGTTGATGAGGTATATATAAACCTCAACCACTTATTCATTCATAAGAAAGAAATGCATATAATTTTAAGTTCTAAAATTTTTGGTTGAATGACGTTTCCCTTAATAAATGGCATGATCGTCTCCATGAGTTTCGCGCTTGGTGGTAAGTGCTCTAGTATGCTATAAGTGTATACATAAGTGTTATTAAGGTTTTTCTTATTACAAATCTATCACTTACAAAACAAGCAAATGCAGCAATTGTTGATGTAATGGTAAGTAGGAGTCAATCCCACAAAGATGCAATGTGGATTAGAAAAAAGTGTGTGTGATTTACGTTGTATGTTCGTTTAATTCTACAAAAGTTTTTCTATTACGAATCTATTGCCCACTAACTAGGTAAGTGTACTTATCATTAGTAAGTAATATAATGATAACTAGGGTATTAATCCCATGAGGAAGTTGTTGTTGGTATTATTGGTCCAATACTTATTCCCTACGGTTTCTTAACGATATTATCCTCATTATATCAATCAATGTTATCATCTTCATTATTATTCAACGTTCATCTCTTTATGGGTAATAACTTTTATAACATTAATTGTTGGCCCCTGAAAATTTTTTTCGTTAAATTAAGCATAATAGTTTATGGAATAAATGCATAAGAATGAATTGAGGGCATTTTTGGCA
>JANZXR010000172.1:33421071-33440638 GCA_027575705.1 Erythroxylum echinodendron | reverse complement strand
TATTAAAGCCTTGTAAAACAAATATTCATTTGGGGATGAATGAAATATATGTATGATTCTGCGCATGATCATGATCATGATTAAGATTCACGTTGCATGTGTGGATCAAAATAATTTTGAGGTGTGAGAAATGAATAATGATTATGTTGGGTGATTCTGACCTAAGTTTTGAATAAATGAGAGCGATTGAGAAGGTTGATGGATTTCAATAAATAAGGTAGATGCAAAGGAGAAATACAGTGGAAGAATATCGTCTGTGCTGACGTCAGAACACAGAGGAAAGGATGGGTAGAGTATAGAAGTATTGTCTGTGATGACGTCAGAACACAGAGGACACGTCATCATATAGAAGATAGAACATAGAGGAAAGGATGGGTAGAGTATAGAAGTATCGTCTGTGACGACGTTAGAACACAGAGTACATGTTATCACACAGAAGATAGAACATAGAGGAAAGGATGGGTAGAGTATAGAAGTATCGTCTGTGATGACTTCAGAACACAGAGGACACGTCATCATATAGAAGATATAACATAGAGGAAAGGATGAGTAGAGTGTAGAAGTATCGTCTGTGATGACGTCAGAACACTGAAGACACGTCATCATATAGAAGATAGAACATAAAATTTAGACCACAGAAGATAAATGGTCAACACAGAAGCTAAAAGTCAACACAGAGGATAGAACAGAGAGGATAGATCATAGGACAAGGATTATAAGAAGGAGTTAAGAAGTAATATAAATTGAAGAATATCCTCTGTGTTACTATTCACAGAGTATCGTCTGTGTCACTGTTCACAGAGTATCATCTGTGTTACTATTTACAGACTTCGTCTATGTTACTGTTCACGCTATCGTCTGGGTTACTGTTCATGATTATCTTCTGTCATATTATCGTCCCTTCAGAAGATAAAATTAGACTTCGAGGTCTTCATGAAAGTGGTAGCTCTTGAAGTTCTCTTTCAATCTATCTAAAAAACCCTAGTTTGGATGCCTACAGGAAAAGTCATACGAATAGCCCCGAAGCAGGTATATATGTAAAGTGTGGACTCACCAACGCTGATCCTTGAGGTATTTAGGTTGAAAGGGATAAATGGACTATTCGACTACCATCATAGTAGTCGACTGTTCTAAGAGCTGATCTGAGCCTTAAAAGGGGGAGTTTTGAGAAGACGACCCGATAATGATAAGTTTTATGATTTTCTGAAGGTTAGACTCCGAAACTGGGGCCTAACATTAATGCACCTAAATACCTCTTTATTTTAGTGACAATGTACACAACACTATATACTCACACATTTGCTCTCTTTTGATCACCCCGCTGCAGTGTTTTCTTTTAATTTTTCTCCATACGTCTCATATATCATGCAAGACATACACCTTTATGCTTTCTTTGTTTTTGTCACACATATATCCGGTCTATTATGCATATGTCTATTTTTCTTTTCATTCATGGAGACAGTTCCTACTCTACCCTTTGGAGTGCAGTAAAGCTGGTGGAAAAGGTGTTAACCCTAGGGTTGGATCCTTTTGTCTTGCTGCACTATAGAAGGGGACTTTTTGATTTAGGGCAGTAATTTTTCATGACGCGTTGCATTTTCAAATAAGTTGTTTTGATTTAATTATATATATTATTTTCGCTAACAATCTAAGTCGAAAATTGTGTTGTTCTGCTTACTCATTTTCGGATATTTATTGCGTTCTGCCTACTGTTTGTCGAAACTACAAGTGATGGATGGAAATTGTTGCATTTTTATACTATTTGTTGACAATTCTTTTGGTTGTGGTGCTGTGTGTGTTTTTTTTTCAGAATATTGCTCTGTTCTTGCTACTACTTGAGTGCTTTATGTGAGACATCTCTATTACCGGATTCAATATGTCGTTTACGAGTGAGACCATCGTAGGTTTTGCACTTAATGTTCCCTACATAGGTTTTACCCCTATCACTGTAACCCAGAGGATTATACTTGACCTAATTAGATTTGATCCTCTAAATGGGAGAAATTTAAAATGATGGCCTGAGAAAATTCTATTTTACTTTCAACAATATGAAATCGATTATGTATTGTTTCAAGAAATTCATAGTGATAATACCAGCCTTAAGACAACTAAGGATAACTATACTGTTAGGGGAATGTTACTCAACCATATGATAAACCCATTGTTTGATATCTACTACAAGTACAAAAATGCTAAGAAAATTTGGGATGCTTTGAAGTGAAATATGAGACGGATGATGTCGATACTAAGAAATATGTAGTTGCTCGGTGGCTAAAATTTACCGTTATTGATGATAAACCCATTATAAACAAATTACATGAGTATAAAAACCTAGTTGCTGAAATCCTTACTGAGTGTATGAACATGTATGAGCTATTTCAAGCTAATTCTCTTATTAAGAAACTGCCTGTCTCATGGAATAAGTATAAAAACCAGTTGGGGCATAAGAAGAAAGACATAAAACTTCGAGAGTTGATAGGGCATATAAAGATTGAGAATGCCAATCGTACACAAGATAAGACCAAATCACTAACCCTTGTCCCTACTGTTAAGGCAAATATGATAGAACATAGAAATGCTGTAACATCCCATTTCCAAACAAAGGGTTGAATTATAGAAACGGGTACACGAGTGATTAATCGGAGAAATTAGGAAAACACATCTCATGCTCATGCATTAGTGAACAGTGATTTCTGATAATTGATTTGTGGTTTTAAAAAAATATGTATACCAACTTTTAACTGTTTAGTGATGTGGCACACTACCCTCGCGGGGCACGGACTCGGATATCACCATCGATGTCGGGTTCGGGTCTGGTGGGAGTGGGGTGTTACAAATGCAAATAACTTTAAGAAGAATGGTGGATAAAACAAGTCTTTCAACAATAAAAAGTATGGTTAGTTTAAGAGGAAAAGGATCAATGGTGATTGTTAATAGTGCCATAAGCCACGCCATCCTGCTGCTTTTTACCAAGCTAGAATCAACCATGAGAAGAAGTACCAAACCAAAACAATTCGGGAAAAGAAAACAGAAGGGGGTACCAATAGGGTAATGAGAAGAGCTTTGGTAAGCCTCAATAATACGGTCAAAGCCAGTGATAATGAGGAGATCATTACTGCTATAGTATCCGAAGTCAATCTTTCTAGAAATTTAGTCAAGTAGATCATTAACACAAAAGCCACACTCCATATCTGCACCAACAAGGATGTCAAAGAGTTGAATGATGCTACTGATGGTGAATTCATATATATAGGCAACTCTAGTAGAGTTCCTATCTGAGGAGTTCAGAAAGTCACTCTCAAACTCACTTACGGTTCCTGATTTTTGTAGAATCTCGATTTATAGAGCAATACTGAGCAAAGTTAGTGTCAAACTTACTTTTGACTTTGATAAGCTAGTTCTTACTAAGAATGGGAACTTTGTTAGTAAAGAATTTTGTAATAAGAGTTTATTTGTCTTTAAAGTTGAAATGAATGCATCTACTTCTTCTGCTTATATTGTTGAGTCTCTAGACCTATGACACTTTAGACTTAGGCATATGAATGTGAAGCCAATTAAGAGGATGCAAAGTTTAAACTTATTCCCTAACTAGATCACTAATGAAATGGGAAAAATGTCAAATTTGTGTTACGGCTAAACACTCTAAGAAACCTTTTAAGTCAGTGACTGAGAGAGAGTCACAATTATTATATTTGGTGTATGCATATTTAGGTGATTTTAAAAATAGTGCGATTAAAGGAGGCATGAGATATTATATTACTTTTGTGGATGATTGTTCTCGATTTACTAAGGTTTACTTACTGAAAAATAAAAGTGATGCAGAGGAATTGTTTATGAAATACAAAGCTGAGGTTGAGAACCAATTAGAAAGTAAAATTAAAAAGTTAAGGTCTGATCGAGGTGGTGAGTATAGTACTAATTTCCTTGCTGATTATTGTGGAAAGGTTAGGATTATTCATGAGCTTTTATCCCCTTATACATCTGAACAAAATGGAATAGTCGAGAGGAAAAATCAAACTTTTAAGGACATGATAAATGCAATGTTGATTTCCTCAGGATTACCAGATTTTATGTAGGGGGAAGCTATTCTTTTAGCTTGTTATGTTCTAAATAAAGTCCCTCATAAGAAAATAGATCAAACCCCTTTATGAGATTTGGAAAGGATATCCACCTAACTTACATTTTTTGAAAGTATGGGGGTATCTTGCTAAGGTTTCTCTACCTGAACATAAAAGGAAGAAAATTAGGCCTAAGACCATTGATTCAATTTTTATAGGATATGCCTCTAATAGTGCTGCCTATAGATTTATGGTTAAAGAAGATCGATCTAATACTTATGGACCAATTATGGAGTCAAGACATGCATGTTCTTTGAAGATATATCTCCTATAAAGGTGAGTGTGCAAGTTCCTAGATAGTCTGTCCCTTGTTCTTCTACTAATGATGACATAGAGGAAGAGGAAAATATTGAACTAAGGAGAAGCAAAAGAGCTAGCATACCCACCAGTTCTGGTTTTCATTTTATTACTTCCTTTATGGTGAGGAGATAGATTATTATTTTGTGGTGACTTATATTATTGAGAAAGATCCCAAAATTTATGAGGAAGCAATTAGATCTATGGATGATAACTTTTGGAAGGAATCTATAAATAGTGAGTTAGAGTCAATCATGTCTAATAAAACTTGGGTTTTATTAAATCTACTTTGAGGGCAAGCCTTTGGAGTGTAAGTGGATTCTCCTATAGGTGTTCATAAATTTAAGGAATTCAACTACCCATGCCCTTATCCCTATATGAATGCAGAAGTGTTCCATGCTCTTTTGGTGTGTCCTTATATAAGAATTTTGTATATTTTTACCATAGGAACCATGTCTTCTAGGTTTATGTTATGAACCATACATATATACATGGAATTTTTTTTTAGCTTTGGATATAGAAGATGATACAGGAGCATTGAAGTTTCTATGCCTATAATTGGACTTTATATGCTCATATGATGACATAGGAAATAAATTAAAAAAATTTCTTATCATTAGATGATGTACTTTTATAAGTGTAATCAATTACATGCTTACAATTTAAAGTTTTTTGGGACCCAAGATGCATTACAGTTTTTCAGCTATTAAATTGAAATTATAAACTGATGCTTTAAGGATATTTCTCCTTTTTCAATACCTCATTCTCATGTAATAAACATGCTCAATTTCATTGCCAGTAACCACTCTCTTAGATTAATATCATAATTATTAATCAAAATGCATCAAACTCTTTTTGAGCTTTTTTATACATGGAAGATATTTTTTTCATTTTTATGCTTATAGCCTCTGAGCATTCAACTAACTCATCATATGAAAGATTAATATCATAATTATTATTCTAATCACAAGAGATTTAACAATAGGGTAGCTTATTATTATTAGATATAAAGCAAAAACTTTGCATAATATTTTTTACTTCATGATTTCAAGAAATAATAGTGTCATCTTATTAAGCCTTTAAATCCTTTCTTTTTCTTATTTAATTACTTTTCTCTCTCTTAATCTTTAATAATTTATTTGTGATTATATTTATATCATCCTCATCACTCTCAATTATATAGGTATTATATATAATTTTCCTCCTCTTTGGAGACTTTAAAATCATACCTCTTCTTGTTGAAGTAAGCTCCTTTTCATTTAATTCATTCATCTAAATATCATAGGTTAGTGATTAGATTAGCTTTTCTAATGGTATGGTCCTTAATTTTTATATTTTTGTTTATTGTTTTTCTTACAGGCCGTGTTTTGTGTTGAATAGCATCGATAATTGTCACTTCATTCATCTTCTTTGTAGTTTGCGATTGTCCGTCTATCAAAGTAAGTCGTTTAACTAAATAATGTCTACAATGTGATCGATTTTGTGTTGTTCTTTACAATTTTACCTATAAAAATGATTGATAAGATTTTAGGCTAAGTTTAATAGTCTAAGTATTTATATTTGCGCATCGTTCAAATTGAAACATAAAGACTTTAAATTGCAGGTGATTAATTCAAATTTAGTATTAACATAAGAAATTCACGTAATTAACATGACAATTCTTTGTATAATAAACCCCTATGATGGTATATAGGCTGAAAACCCATGATGCAACTCCCATAAGGCTTATCGATGAAAAATGTCATGAGGCTAGGAGTCACAGTGAGAACTTGCTTTCTTAATTCATTTGGTATAACGATGCCACGTGCCATAGTGCTTGTTTAAAATCAAACTTTGTAAATGAACTTGTAGGTGATTAAATCAAGCTTAGTATTAACTTAAGAAATTCATGTAATTGACAAGACAATTCTTTATATAATAAACCCCTAGGATGTTATATAGACTGGAAACTCGTGATGCAACTTCTATGAGCCTTATTGGTGAAAATTTTGACGAGCCTAAGAGTCACAATGAGAACTTGCTTTCTCGATTCATCTGGTCTAACAATTTCACATACAATAGTGTTTTTTTTTTAAATTTTCACTGATTTTATTTATTGTAAACAAATTTCTACTCTTTTTATTTTAATATAAAGTTAGAAAAATAATATGTAAGTGCTTTTTTAAAATTCTTAATGTCAATTTTCACAAGATATTCGTTGGCAAATTGTTTTATTTGACTGATACTCACATATGTCATCCATCAATTAAGTCAATATATTGATAACCCAAGTATAGTTCATTTGTAGGTTGCTTATATGGTATTAAGATATATTAAGGATTACAAAGATGAAAGCCTTATCTTTCCCAAAAAAATCTTCTATAATTGTAAGGTTCTTACGACTTAGAATGTGGTGATTGTCTAATCACTAAGGTAGAATTAGTTGTGATTGAGTTGTCTAATTGTGAAATCATATGGTAGGATATGTTGGTTTCAATTTGGAGGGGAAATAGTCAGAGACTTGTAAAAATTTAGGGGAAATGAATGATTTAATGATGTGTAAAGTAAATATTAAATGTTTTGTAAGATTAATATGGATACTATTATAATGATTATTATACATTACAACAATCGTTTTTTTAAATAACAGTTTTGTAGAAATGAGTAATTTGATAGATCTTGGATGTATAGACGATTAATACCGATGGTTTCATTAATCCTGAGTCTGTTGAGGGAGATGAAGATTTTATTTACTATATATGTTTTCAACCTACATATATGGATGGTCCAAAGATCAGATGTCCATATAAAAAGTACAAACATATTCATTTTCTTCCTATTAATGAAGTGAATCTCCATTTGTTAAGAAAAGGGTTTGTTCCAAATTATTTTGAGTGGACATAAGATGAGGAGCCATTAATTTGTAGAACTTCAAAGGGTAATGAAGTAAACTCGACAATAAATATGGATAGGTTTGAAGGGGGAACTGGATTTATAGCAAATAATGTAGGTGCAACTAAAAATCCTTACATTCAAATGGTTTATTATGTAGCCAGTTAGACCTTTAAGGCAAATATAGAAAAATCTTGAAGTAGAACTAAACCCACATGCAAATTTTTTTTTTGACTTACTAAAATTAGCTGACCAAGAATTATGGACAAATTGTAAGACGGGGACTCAATTATCTTCAATTGCTCGAATATTGAACATAAAGTCTATTTCATATCGAAGTTTTGATAAAATTCTTGCTTGGTATAATGAATTATTGCCTCCTGATCATACAATGATTGATAATTTTTACAATATGAAGAAACTTATTAGGGTTTTGGTTTATTAGTTGAAAAAATTGATTGTTGCAACTTCGGATGTAAGTTGTTTTGGGGAGATGATGTCGAATTACAAGAGTGCAAATTTTACAGTCAATCTAGGTTCAAACCTAGAAAGTGTTCTATGAAATAGAAATTAGTACCTTAGAAACAAATTTGTTATTTCTCGCTAACTTTGAGATTCAAAGACTGTATGCCTCTGATATTATTGCATGTCATATGAGTTGACATAATGAAAATGAATAGGAAGATGGAATAATGAGCCATTTTTGAGGTGTTGGGCAAATTTTACATTTTATAAGCCCTCAATATACTGCAAGTGCACAGATCGTGAATTGTAGTACATGATGTATCAATCCTACGAGGAGATGTGAACTAATCTAATCTTATCTAAGGCTTAAAAAAACAATAAAATGAAAATAAAATTGAATAAAAAAGTAAAATGTGAAGGTGAGTGACAGAAAATTAATTCATGAAATTAACATAAGAAATTTAATATTGAGCAACACCAAATTCACAATGGGAAATCACACAAGAAAATTTACCAAGTTATAAGAGAGGGATCTATCCTATCATCAACGCTAACTTAATCATTTTTGTTTTATTTTGGTGTCGATTCTAGAATGTTGAAAGGTAGATTACTGTCTCTCGAGTTATAATCACTAAACCTTATTTAATAAAAACTGGTTAAATTGAGTTACCAAATTTGTAATCTCTTGATTAACTATCAGCTTATAACCTAATCAGATCTTAAGCTTTCTAATAAAATACTTTGTCGCATACGGGATCTCTCTCTGAATAAGTGCCAATTTGATTAATTGCATAATCTATTAGATTATTTAACTCTCATTAAATAACCTAATCATTTAACATTTGATTCACTCTCTTGATTTATTACCAAAGCGTAAAGTAACAACAATCAATCACATCACCTAATCGAAATAACCAAAAATGACTATATTGACATTGAATCAAGTTTAAATCCCTAAAGAAAAGTTAAAACATCATCATCAATCTACAACCCATAAACATAATCATATTCATCTTACACATTTAATGAAGATAATAACAAAGATGAACAGAACGTCAATTGGATGGGACCGGGACGACTGGAGAAGACAAAAGTGTCGGAAGCCCTCTCCTCTTCTTCCTCTTCTCTCTCTTCTTCTTCTCTCATCTTGAAGCTTTTTCCCAAAGTGGCAGAATGTAAGCTCGCTTTTAGGTCTTCATTCTTTTCATCATATATCTTTTTCATTTAGGGAAAAAATTACAGGTCACTCAAATCCAAAAGTTTGAAATATCCCTTGAAAAGTCATGTTTTAGAAGCCAATCTGTGTTTGCTATTATGCAAGCAATGATTATGGAACTCAATCTTTTCTCTCTGTCACGATCATAGCAGATGGAGCCATGATTGTGACCCTGAGCCTTGCTCCGGTTTCCTCCGAATTCTCTCCATTCTTCAATATTTGATCTGAAACACTAATAAACACATAAGGCCACCTCAAATACATAAAATTTAATCTCAATAGCATGTTCTAACCTATAAAAAACTCAAAACATAAATATCTAACTAAATAACATAATTCTAACCTAAATATGCACCAGTCCTTCAATTTAACAACTAAAAACATACTAAAATGCCTACTAAAACATCATGCAACCTACGACTATCAGCCATCCATCACATACACTCACATGGAAACGTTTCAATAACAATCATTCTGAGTCTGCAGCTAAAAGTCAAAATGTTAGGTTGGGATTGTCAACAGATGGATTCCAACCTTTTGATTAATCTGGCTAACAATATTCATCATGACCAATCATAATTACTCCTTCTAATTTGCCTCCATCGATGTGTTTAAATGACGCATATATGTTTTTAACGGTGATTGTGCTAGGGCCTAGGAATCTAAAGTATAAAGTTGATGTATTCTTACAACAATTGGTATCTAAATTGCATCATCTTTGGAAATTTGGTGTGGAAATATATGATATATCTCTTAAACAAAATTTTTTTATTGAGAGCAGCTTTGATGTGGACTATTAGTGATTTCCCTACATATGCTATGTTATTTGGATGAAGCACATAGGGAAATTGCCTTGTCCTCATTATGGAAATGATTCTGATGCTTTTTATCTTTTTAATGGGGCCAAAACACCTTAGTTTGAGAACTACAAGAAATTTCTTCCTCCATACATCTATTTAGATGCAATAAATAAAAGTACATTAAGAATATGATGGTACAAACACCTCCTATCCCTCACAAATTAGTGAAGAGATATTGCAAGAGATTGATAAATTAGGGTTGCTTAAAGTTACAAAACTTGAAGTTAAAGAAGTGAATAGAGGCACTAGTAAAAACTTTGGTTGGAGAAAAAGAAATATCTTTTGGAATTTGTTAGATTGGAAAACTAATTTAATACTTCATAATCTAGATGTGATGCATATTGAAAATAATATTTTTGACAATTTGTTCAACACCATAATGAACATTTAAGTGAGGACAAAGGACAATAGAAAATCACGAGTTGATTTGAAACTTTTTTTATAGAAGGAATAAGTTAGATAAAGATCTTTGCACCAGAAAATATCCAAAAGCATGTAAAACTTTAGAAAAAAAAAAGAAAAATTTTTGTGACTGATTGAAAAGTCTAAAGTTTCCTAATGGTTATATTTTGAACTTGGCAAGGTATGTGGATATAAGGAAGTACAAATTATTTGGGATGAAAAGTTATGATTGTCATATGTTTATGCAAAGGCTAAGTCCAATTACATTTCAAGAGTTACTATCGAATAAGGTTTAGGAAGTTGTAAAATAAGTAAGTTTGTTTTTCAAAAGCTTAACATCGTTTGAAATAAATTTAGTTGAAATGGAAAAACTAGAAAGGGAAATTTCAGTTATCTTGTGCAAATTGGAAGAGATTTTCCCTTCAAGCTTCTTTGACATTATGGAGCATCTATCCCTCCATGTAGCACAAAAGGTAAAACTTGCTAGTTCAGTTCAATATCGATGGATGTATCCTTTTAAGAGATAATTATAGTTAATATTTAAGTAAAAATTATAGCATGTTTTAATCACAGAATTATAATAACCTTATTTGTAATATAGGTTTTTATATCACTTGAAGAAAAATGTAAAAAATAAAAGGATAGAGTTGAAAGTTCGATATGTAATGCTTATTTAATGGAGAAAGCAATTATATTTTATTCACATTATTTTAAGCTGCGTGTTCACAAAAGAGAAAGAAAAGTTTGTCGTAATGATGATGGGGCGAAATGAGTGTTATTGATGATAACTTATCCATTTTCACATATCCAGGAAGAACATATGGACGTTCAACAAGAAGAATGTTAATAGAAGAAAAAATAGAGGTTACCTATTATTACATTTTATTGAATTGTCAAGAGGTTCAACATTTTGTGTAGTAAGTTTAAGTTGGTTTTGAAATTGATTATTTGAGTTTTTGAAGTTAGTGTTGTCCACAGCTAAAATACATAATAATGGTTTTAGATTATACAAGGAATGGTTATGTGAGCTAATGCTCGAAAAAACATAGGATGATATCAATAAAGAAGTTGGAAGACACTTTCCTTGATGGTTCGAGAAATATGTGAGTTTTCACTTGCAATAATTGAAATGGTTAAATTATCAGATCAAAGTGTTTAAATGACATTATACTATTTAATATGATTTTTTTTGGTGTAGGCCTCAGAAAATCCAATAGAGAACAAGTTCATTTGTGATTTTAGGAAAGGAACAGTGCGAACTGTTAAATCATATCTAGTGTATTTTGTTAATGGATACAAATTTCATACAGGATATCATGGTCATAACATGGTAACAGTAAATAATGAGGTTTGCATATAGGAAGAATTGATGGATTACCATGGTAAAATTATTGAGATACTTGAAATTGAGTACCTTACATTACTAATAAACCGGAGTGTGATATTTAAGTGTATTTAATCCAACTCATAATGTTAGAACAAAAATGCACAGTCGATACAATCTAGTTAAAATCAACCAGTGAAGAAGATTAAGACAATTTGAAATTTTCATGTTGACGATGTAAGCGATCCAGGTGTATTATGTCCCTTTTCCCAGCTTATGATGAGATAAGTTAGATTGGTTAGCCATTTGCAAAGTAAAACCTCGAGGTGTTTTTGAATTACATAGCAAAGCAGAAAATAAGAGAATTGAAAGTGAAGCATTTCAGGAAGATATTTATGAGATAAATGCATGTGTAACATATGACAAGAATGAACCTTTGAATGATCCAAACAATGAATATGTTGAAATTTCATCTAGAGAGGATAAGGAGGGTGAGAAATCCGAAAAGAAACCTGAATTTGATTCTAATTCTTCAAAAAAAGAAGATGATGATGATTTTGATTTATAATTAAGTGATGATAGTGATTAATTCATGTTTGTAATAGAATATTATATGAATAAATCTATTATTGCATCAACAATATAATGTTATTTGTGTTTAATTTATATTGTTTGATTATTAGAATATTCAGTAAAACATGAATTTTAGGTTAAAAATATGTCACAAAAGAGAAAACAAGATATGTTGTGGTCAAAGTTCAGGTTACCACAATTTTCAGGTGAAGCATCATATTCTGCAAATGCTATAGAATCAAGTGTTGTACGTCCAGCTACTGCACATCCAAATGAGGCATCACCCTCCCAATTTATTGTCCCTACACAGTTACCTTTTGTACCTACTGCTACACCATCCATCAGCCCTACACCATCCACTACACCTACACCAACAGAGATATCAGGGGTAAATGTTGCAGATAGCAGAGCGGCCTCTAACCTAGAACTAAGGGAGTTGATGGAAGAACTTACATCACAATTGTTAATAATTTGTAAGTGAATTTCTAAAAATTTTGTAATTAATGCATAATAACACCATAATCTTATACTTAAGTTGTATGTTTTATTTTGAAAATGATCTAAAAATGCTTATATATTAGGTTGGTTCTATCTGGAACGTGCCCCAGAAATGTCTCATCTAAGTTCAAAGAGAGGATAGATCATAAGGATTATATATGGACGAATATCTCTCAGGTGATAAAGGATTTTCATTATTAAGAGTTTGAGGTACAAAACATAGATTCTTTAATCTTTTTTATTTTATCTAATTTTATAAATTAATTAGATTAATATTGTAGTTCATAAGTACTTAAAGTATTTTTTCTTTTTTTTTAGAAAGAATTTTTTAGGGATTCAAAATTTGATGTTGTAATTTATAATGTATCAGAGAGCTGAGCTAGTACACATTATAAAGACTTTCTTAGTTCGGTACACAAGAATGATGTGCGACCTCCTTACTTATATGAAGAAATATGGACTCATTGGCAACAATATTAGGCATCAGTCGAGGCAATGTCTATTTCAGAGTGCAATTATGCAAAATGAAGTGGAGGATCAAAGGGAGAGAGTCTACCTATAAACATTGGAGGATCTATTAACCAACAGGAGCATGTAGAGAAACTTGTATTTATCAAAACTTTACATATATTTTGATTTTTGTACTTTGATATATGAAATGTGATTTCAATGTAATTTCATGTATGAAATTTTGAATGAAAATATATGGGTATTATGGAAAATAATAATGTTACAAATGTCTAGTGCCATTAACGATTGCGTTGTTCAGTAAATTTGTTTGTTTAACAGGGGTAAATATCATAAAAATAGAGGAAATTATGTTGAAATTTTTGTAAATCATAGTTCACTTATAACAATTTATTTAGGTGTAGGAAAAATCTATAGGCAGGAAGCCTACACTATGCTAACTCCTTTTACACACCCACACTAAGAAGTATGATGGTGTGACCTCGTCAAGACTCGATGTAGACAACTTCATGTATTTAAAATATATACTTTAATATTTATTCTAAAAAATTATCACTTATTAACATAAACAATGATAATGCTAGGACCAAATACGAGAAAGCATTGAACGACAGTCTCAAAACTCTGAAACTATTGATGAGAGTCAGATATGTCTTGATGCAGTGGGTGGTAGGGACCGCCGTGGAAGAATTTACGGCTTAGGTTCATTTGCAAAGACATGTTATTCGCAATTATCAACATCCAATACATCTAGATCTAGTAAGCGGTCCAAATTAAATGAGAGAGTCGTTCAGCTTGAGAACATAGTAGAGAGGCTAATGGAGTGCATAACCCAACTTTGTAATGAGGTGGATGAGTTGAAAGGTTGGAAGAAGACCTCATTGCAGCAGTCAGAGCATCCGCCTTCACCAGCTGCATAACTTAGATAGATGGATAAATGAATGTATTCTATGTTTTGCCTCTTAAGTTTTTGTATGAATTCTTAATTTATAGTTATTTTCAAGAATCTTATTGGTGTACATTATAATTTTTAATATATTACCAATGAGGATTTTTTTACTTTATATTATCAATCAATGTTATATTATTTAGAGAAATTACATATACAAATAAATCAAATGATTATCAACAGAAAACTAGAGTAGGAAGTGAGAAATGATGGTTATCATAGTTATATTTCCTTATGGAATTACAATATGTCGTCGATAAATCAGCGACAGAATATTTTAATTCTGTAGGTAATTTATGCACAGAATGGGTATATTCTATTGGTAAAAATTTAGCGATGGAATCCGTAGGTAAACTTTTAGGACAGATATTGTAATTTTGTCAGTAAATTACCTACGAAATTTTATACAACTGTCAATAACTTTACTGACAGAAATATAATATTCCGTCGATAAATTAGCGACGGAATATCATACTTATGTTGGTAAGTTTTAGTGAAGAAATTTTGTATTTCCATCAGTAACTTTACAAATGGAATTTCAATATTCCGTCAGTTAATTTAGCAATGGAATCACAATATTTCGTCGCTAATTTACCGACAGAATTACAATATCCGTTGCTAAAATTTACCTATAGTCGTTTCTTCGATTACTCTTTCCATCGATAATTTCCATCATCAAATTTATTTTTTCCATCAGCAATTTCCATCGCTAAAACCTATTTTTCTTGCAGTGTGTTTTCCTTAGGGGCTATTTGGTTTCGCTTCTTTTTTTTGTTGTGATTTTTAGTTTTTGTTTTCTGTTTTTGTGTTTTTGTTTTTTCTTAAAAAAACAAAAACCTGTTTAGCTGAGATTTGTAATATAAAAACTAAAAACAAAAATCTGTTTGGTTGAGATTACTAATTAAAAAAAACAAAAATATGTTTAGTTTTATCATCCTGTTTCTATTTTTGTAATTATACTCTTATATTAATAATTTTATATCATACATTATGTTTTAAAATTAATTAATTCTCTTTCTCAGACCGGAATAGTGGATATGATGGCTAAGAATCCAGTGAAATTTCTGAAGTCCAAGATAAGAGGTAGAACGTTGAATATAGGCAGCCACAATAAATGACATGAAGACAAGAACAAAAGAAGATAAAGTTTTCAACATTAAATTAAAATGCAGTCCAAAAAGCAATCAGCTGCAAATACGTGAGGAAGTCCATGACAAGAAGAAGAGAACGTTGAATATGGGCAGCCACAATAAATGACGTGAAGATAAGAATACAAGGAGACAAAGTTTTGCACATTAAATGACGTGTAGTCCAAGAAGCAATCAGATACAAATCCGTGAGGAAGAAGTAATAGGCTATACTTGTCTCAACTTTAAAATTAGCTGTCTCAGCTTTAACATGAGGTTTAAGAAAACAGAGCCTTCGGTTTACGTTATTTCATGGTCTATGTTGGTTCTTTATAAAATATTAGTTTACCATATAAAGACGAAGTTTTCGTGATGTTTAGCAGAGGAGGTGAAATAAAAACTGAAGAATCGAAATAGATCGAGGAAGAACGAGAGTGCAACATCTTCTTTATCAACCTAAAAAAATTCAGGAGCTTATGCTCAAAGCAGAAGTTTTATATGGTTGTCTTTAGTAAGTATGGTTATATCTTCATATCTCTCTTCCTTTTCACATATCTTTGTTAGTTCATATCTCTTTTCTATCACGCTTATTCTCTATTTTGTTACAATATACTCAGGTCATAGTACCATAAAGAGAAAACAAGAAAGTAGTCACAGGAAGTATGATGAGTATAATGTTACGGACAAGATAGAGAAGAGAAATTGCAGAAGCACAGATATAAAGACAAACTTGGAGATATTGAAGATGTAGAAGACAAAGTCGGCGTAGAGGAGAGAAAGAATATTATTTGTTTTTGTGAAAAAAATCATTTCACAAAAGATGAAAACCTATTTTTAAAAATCACAGAAACGTTATTTTTATGTTTTCATAATATAGTTGACATTTTTTATTTTTAAAAATGAAATATAGAAACGTGTTTAACCAAACACCGATTTTAAGAGTCTTTTTCAAATTTACACAAACCACAACAAGAAACCTAAAAAAACAAAAACAAACAATCCCTTAGTTTTTGAGTGTTTTTTTCCTATATGGATTTACATTGTAATGGTTACAGTTCTACTTTTCAATTCTTGACCTAAAAGAATCTTTTTTATATAATTCTTATACATTTCATCCCTAATTAGGAAGAAAAACAAGTTGCAAAGGAAAAAGAAGGGCTTCTTAAGTAATTCCTCACCTTCTTCTCTAGATGAATAGTAGCTTAAAATATTAAGGATCTAAATTATTCCCTGTAAAAAATTTGTAATGAAGGAATTTACATCGATTGTTGAAACTAAAACATCTTGTTTTTAGAAACCAAAATCAAGTTCACAATCTCAGTTAAACTTTTATCTAACACTTTTAACTCCTAGACTTCCCTAAACATTCTTTTTCATAGTTTTAAAGATAGAATAATTGTGCTATAAAACCCTTATACCACATTACTTCAACCTCGTAACAATATTTGCACCATAGCAAGTTACTATATTATCTTCCTTGTCTTATTACTGTCACTTTGGCCTATACTTCGAATATCATGCCAATCAGGAAGCACCTTTAGCTTCACCTCAACACTTCAAATCAGTGTAACTCTTGAGAATCAAGTAGCGAAGAATATTAATACGCAATTATATGTTAGCTTGTGTAACTTTTGAGAAAAAAAAAAGACCTTAGATAGTAGCTCATGCAATTATTAAGAAAATAAGTTACGAAGAAGTAGCCTCGAAAAAGGGCATATCCTGGATTATATCTATAAAAGCTAAAGTTTCTATAACAAACAGGAGCCAGAGAATGGTCATATCCTTTGTCGAAACCTTAATTATTGTCTAATATTTAAGGAATGTATCTATTTGATTTTAGTTATTTTTGACACATTTGTTTGTTGAGAGTTATAATTGCTTCTATTCCTTATTCTTCATCGAACTTTGAACTCATCAAGAATTATCTTTTTATGGCATTCCAAATTATGTAGTGAACTTGGTTTTGATTTATTATAAACAATGAGTCATTCCTTTATCTATCTGATTTAGCTCTCTTAGTATAATTGAATCTTATTTATGGACTTTCTAGGGTTTTTATTCTTAGGTTGGTTTGCATCACCAAGTATAACAATTGAGGAAATTCAGAAAGCTATAAAGAATTTTTCATGGATAGCTATACTAAGAATCACTTAAAAGTTAAGATAATATGGAAATATTCATATATTCCTAAAGTTAAAGGTAGACATGGAGTCACTTCTATCAAACTAACAAATAAGTAGACATGGAATCACTTCTGTCGAACTAATAAATAAAGTACTTCCAGTAATGAAAATTTAGAGACTATAAATTAATAAATAATCCCTGTAAGTCAAGTAAAAATTTAGTAGAGAAGGGTCTCAAGCAAATCATACTTAGAATTAAGTATTCATGGAGTTGTAAGAAAATTTTGAAAACAACAGAAAACATTAGATCTATAATCCTAATATAATTGGTAGATTTCACTCTTAAAATTAACCATTAAAGGAAAATAAATATAAGTACTACCTTAAGTTATTAGACTCAAGAACCTTTCAAGCTCTATCGTAAATTGTCTTTTATCATTCTAATACAAATTGGGAGGCTAAAGTAGTTTGGCTAGCTCATCCCTTATGCCTAGTCAGCCTTAGATCATTTAATATATCCATGATAAGTATGACATTGGCACAAATTATTTTAGTTTAAGCACTTTATCACTAAATCTAGTTTTATCATATAAATTATAAGCAAGAATAGATTAAGGACCAGGGATAAGTTACATTTTCTTGACCCTCATACTAGTCAGTGCACTCTCAATAACCGTAATATGGAATGCTATCACCATCTATTTTTATATATAACTATCCTATAGTTTGCAACCGGAAGTAGTTACATTTTCTTAAGCCCCCTACCAGTCAACGTGCTCTTTATAACACTAACATATAAACACATCACCATATTTTTCGTATAAAATTACGCTTTCTCGTAATTGGCAAAAACTTATAAACCATTGCAACATTTCCTAACATCCTACCGCATGGCAAAAACTTTCTTATTGTATTCTAACACTTCTCATTCAAATAATCCCTTGTCAATCCTCCTCAAGCATTTTGTTGGCACTAGCAAAAGTTAATAAATAATGAGGATGACAATAGACGGAACGCTTCTACTATTACTACAAAATTTTGTATTTCTAAAGGGTCATTTAATTCAACTTCTATTTTTTTATTGTAATTTTTATTTTTTAGTTTTTGTTTTCTGCTTTTAATTTATTTTTTTCTTTCAAATAAAACCAAATCATGTTTAGTTGTTAATTGTAGTTATATTTTTATTACTGATAAGAATTACATATTGGATACAAATTCAAATCAAATTATTTTTAATTAATTAAATTTATTTTAATATCACATATATAATATTATTAATAAAAATATTTTATTTTATTGAAATAAATAGTTTATAAATTAATTGTTTAAAATTTATGTATTTTGAATATATTTTAAATTTTAAGTATTTTTACTAATATTTTTTAAATTAATTTAATTTAATTTAACTACTAAAATTAAATTAAATTAAATTATTCATAATTAAATTAAATAAATATAATATAATATTAAATTATTCATAATTTTTTATTAATAATTAATATATTAAATAATTGAATAGAATACTTTTTTAAAAATAAACTAAAACCAAAATCTCAAACAATAGGTTTTTACGAAATTTGAAAAATAAATAAATGGAAACAAACAGAATTTGTGCTTTACTAACTTTCCATTTCATTAATATATCAAACATATTTATAACAGCTAAATAAAACTTCTAAAGAAAGGTAAATTGAATCCTAGGCATACAAATGAATTTTCCAAAAAAATAAAAAAAGTCTTTAAAAAATATAAAAGGCCTTTAAGAGTCATCAAGAGGTCTTCAAGGAAATACAAATGGTTTTCTAAAAATGCAAAAGGTGACTTTGAAAACATAAAGAATAATTCTAGAAATTTACATGAGTTTAGTCTTCCAATACGTATTTGACTACATAAACTTCAAGATGGTATCCGTAGCTATGAGATTCACTTGGCCTAAATTCTTAATGGAGTCTCCTTAAGTTCATCTTGCTTACGCTCTTGTATACAAACTCTTACTTGGTGTTTGGTTTGAGCACCAGGTTGTCTATAGATATGAGTTTAATAGTAAAAAGGGATAGGGATCACTACAAGAAAATTGAGAATTTGCGTCGGAATATTACCGACGACAAAAATTTTGTCGCAATTTACCGACGAAAATGAGGCAATCCGTCGGTGAAAACAAAATTTTACCGACCACTAACCAATCCGTCGGCAATATTGACGGGGAAAATTCGGCCCAGAATCTGCGACAGACAATAGCGACGGAACATGTCTCGGCGACGGTAAAAAACGCGGGA
>JANZXR010000172.1:33380459-33420971 GCA_027575705.1 Erythroxylum echinodendron | reverse complement strand
TATTATTATTATTATTATTATTATTATTACTACTACTACTACTACTACTACTACTACTACTACTACTACTACTACTAATACTACTACTACTACTACTACTATTACTTTAATAATACGATTATGATATTTTTGTGATTCTGCTGTGAGTTAGTACGCCAATTATTGAATTTTCTGTACTTTTTTACATTAATTTATGATGTTGTATTACTACAAGTGTATTAGATTAAATGTTTTATATTATTTTTCTCATGTCCTTTATTGTGTGGAAGAGCGACTTCGATCTTTCTTTGTCGTAATTGAAGTTGTTCATCCATTCAGGTTAGTCGTGTAACTAATTAATAATTACCATATATATTACTTTAATAATACAATTATTAAACCGTTGGATTTATTGTTACAAAGGGGGGTTTTGAATTTATGTTATTATTTAGAAGAATATTCGTATATTTATTGATGAGGTTTTTTGTTTTCTTGTAATAGTGAAAGTATTTACTGTATTTGGAATCAGTTTGAAATCAATTGTAGGTGATTAATTTGATCGACCAAATCGATCAATTAATCAAGTGTAGGTGATTAATTAGTACGATTAAGAAAATTTGTTCCATAATAAACTCCTAGGATGTTATACAGGCTTGAAACCTGTGATGCAGCTCCCGTGAAGCTAATCGGTGAAATATTCCACGAGCCTAGGAGTTACAGCCAAAACTTGTTTTCTTGATTTACAGGTGTAAACAATGCTACGTACCATATTTTTGAAATAAAATGTAGGTGATTAATTCAATTGGTTAATACTTCGGGGAATTTGTGTAAAGTTTAGAAGTTTTGTAAATTGTAGAGAACATGAAAGATACTAACTATGGAATCACTGTTTTAAATAAACAGTTTTGCAGAAATAAGTCATGTTGATAGATCTTGGATGTATAGACGATTGTCACGTGATGATTTCATTAATCCTGAATTTGTTGAGGGAGTTGAAGCATTTATTCATTATGCTCAACCTGCATATATGGATAGGCCAAAGATCAGATATCCATGTAAAAAATGCAAACACATTCGTTTCCTTCTTATTGATGAAGTGAACCGGCATTTGTTAAGAAGAGGGTTTGTTCCTAATTATTTTCAGTGGACACGACATGGGGAGCCATTGATTTGTAGCACCTTAAGGAGTAATGAAGGACAATCGTCAGTTAGCTTCAATGAGTTTGAAGGGGAGGATTGGATTTAGAACAGATAATGTCGATGGAAATGAAAATCCTTACATGAAAATGGTTTATGATGTAGGCGATTATAACTTTCAGGAAAATATATAAAATCTTGAAGAAGAACCCAACCTCAATCCAAACAGTTTTTTGACTTACTACATTCAGCTGACCAAAAACTATGGCCAAAATATGAGACAATGACTCAATTGTCTTCAATTGCACGTATCTTGAGCATAAAATTTGAAGGGCACATTTCTGATCGTAGTTTTGATCAAATTCTTGGATGGTATAATGAATAATTGCCTCCTGATCACACAATGGTTGATAGTTTTTACAATATGAAGAAACTTATTCGCGGTCTTGGTTTGCCTGTTGAAAAGATTTATTGTTGCAAACTCGAATGTATGTTGTACTAGGGTGATGATGTGGAATTAGAAGAGTATAAATTTTGTAGTCAATATAGGTTCAAGCCTAGAAGGTGTTTTATGAAAGGAAAGTTAGTACCCTGGAAGCAGATGTATTATTTCCCGCTAACTCCGAGACTTCAAAGACTATATGCTTATGATGTTACTGCGTCTCATATGAGATGGTATAATGAATACCAACAGGAAGATGGAATAATGACTCGTCCATCAGATGCATTGGCATCGAAACATTTCAATGACACCTATTATAAGTTTGCAGCTGAAAGTCGAATTGTTAGGTTGGGCTTGTCGACGGATGGATTTCAGCCTTTTGGTTAATTCGGTTAGCAATATTCATCATGGCCACTCATAATTACTCTTTATAATTTACCTCTATGGATGTGTGTGAAAGAAGCATATATGTTCTTGATAGTGATTTTGCCAGGGCCTTCAAATCTAAAACATAAAATTGATGTTTTCTTACAATGATTGATATCTGAATTGCAGCATCTTTAGGAAAATGGTGTTGAAACATATGATGTTTCTGAAACAAAATTTTGTATTGAGACCACCTTTGATGTGGACAATTAGTGATTTTTCAGCTTATGCCATGTTATCTGGATGGAGCAAAGCAGGGAAAATGACTTGTCCTTATTGTAGCAATAATTTTGATGCATTTTATCTTCCAAACGGGGGCAAAACATGTTGTTTTGATAACCATAGAAAATTTCTTGCTCCAGATCATCCATTTAGATGCAATAAACAAAAGTTTATTAAGAATAGGATGGTTAAAACACCTCCTCTCCCTAACAAATCTGGTGAAGAGATATTATAGGAGATTGAGAAATTAGGCTTGTTGAAAGTTACAGAATTTGAAGATGTTAAAATTAATACAAGCATTAGTAGAAACTTTGGTTGGAGAAAACGAAGCATCTTTTGGGATTTGCCATATTGAAAAACTTATTTGATACGTCATAATCTAGAAGTGATGTATATTAAAAAAATATTTTTGACAATTTGTTCAATAATATAATGAACATTGAAGGGAGAACAAACGACAATGCGAAATCACGAGTTCATTTAAAGCTTTTTTTGTAAAAGGAATGAGTTACATAAAGATCTTCGGATCGGTAAATATCCGAAAGCATGTTACAGTTTGGACAAAAAGCAAAAGGAAATATTATGTGAATGGTTAAGAAGTCTAAAGTTTCCCGATGGTTATGTTTCAAACTTGGCAAGGTGTGTAGACATGCGAAAGTACAAATTATTTGAGATGAAAAGTCATGATTGTCATGTGTTTATGGAAAGGCTAATTCCAACAGCATTTTGGGAGTTGCTACCGAATGAGGTTTGGGAAGCAATAACCGAATTAAGTTTGTTTTTTAAAAGTTTAACTGAAATTAAGTTGAATGAAATGGAAAAATTAGAAAGGAAAATTCCAGTAATTTTATGCAAGTTAGAAGGGATATTTCTTCCAAGCTTCTTTGACTGTATGAAGCATCTACCTGTCTATTTAGCATAAGAGGCTAAACTAGCTGGTCCAGTGCAATATCATTGGATGTATCCATTTGAGAGGTACGTAATTCAACAAAATTGAATCTTTCTTGAAGTCAATTTATCAAGTTTTCATAAATCAATTCGTTTAACCCTATTCACTCATATAGGTATTTGCATCACTTGAAGAAAAATGTGAAGAACAAGGCTAGAGTTGAAGGTTTGATATGTAATGCTTATTTAGCGAAGGAAGATACTATATTTTGTTAACATTATTTTGAGCCGCATGTTCACACAAGAGAAAGAAAAGTTCCTCGTAGTGACGATGGGGGAGAAACTACTGATACTGATGGTAACTTATTCATCTTCACTTATCCTGGACGGTCATATAGACGCTCAATAAGAAGAATGTTAACAGAGGAAGAAATTGAGGCTGCCTATGGTTACATTTTATTGAACTATGAAGAAGTTCAACCTTTCGTGCAGTAAGTATCAAGTGATTATTTTGGTTTTCAAATTGGTTACTGTTATTCATAACTTGAATAAATAATAATGTTTTTAGATTATATGAGGAATTGTTACGGGAGCTCATGCCCGACAAATCACAGGATGATATCAATAAAGAAGTTGGAAGCCACTTTGCTCGATGGTTCGAGCAATATGTAAGTTTCTACTTCCAAATATATTAAAATGATTGAATTATAACATTTAAGTGTTTAGATAACATTATACAGTATAATATGATATTTTCTTTTCTATAGGCCTTAGAAAATTCAATAGACAACAAGTTCATATGTGATCTTACGAAAGGACCTTTGCGAACTGTAAATCATATCCGGTGTATTTCGTTAATGGATACAAATATCATAAAGAATCTCATGGTCATAGCATGGCAACAATAAATAGTGGAGTTTGCATACAACAAGAAGTGGTTGATTACTATGGCAAAATAATTGAAATAATTGAAATTGAGTACCCTGCATTGCCAATAAAGTGAATTGTGATATTTAAATGTGAGTGGTTTGATCCAACTCCTAATGTTGGTACAAAAGTGCATAGTCGATGCAATCTAGTTGAAATCAATAAGCGAAGAAGATTTCGACATTTTGAACCTTTTGTGTTAGCAACGTAAGCGATTCAAGTGTAATGTCGCTTTTCCCAGCTTACGACAAGATAAGTCAAATTGGTTGACTGTTTGCAAATTAAAGCAAGAGGCATCTTTGAATCACGTGAAAAAGGAGAACAGAGAGTTGAAAGTAACGCATTTCAGGAAGAGATTATGAAATAAATGCATCTGTCATATATGAGGATGATGAACCTTTGAATGATCCATATAATGAATATGTTAAAATTTTATCTGAAGACGATGAAGAGGATCAGAGATCTGAAGAGGAGTTAGATTTTGATTCAAATTCTTCAGAACAAGAAGATGATTTTTCTTTACAGTTAAGTGATGATACCGATTCATTTATGTTTGTCATTGAGTATTGTATGAACAAATCAATTATTTCCTTTTCAATATATTGTATACATTATTGAAATGAAAATGTATTATTTCTATAAACTTCAATCAAAATTTGATTTCAGATTGAAATATGGCACTGAAGAGAAGACAGAATTTTCCGAGAGTAAGATTCAAACCACAATTTAGAGGTATTTATTGTACAGGTGAAGGATCTCGTGGCGTAGCAGCTAGAGATGATACACCTCCACCTCCTCCACTCCCTCCACCCCCTCCACCTACTACATTGGCAGATGAGGCTACACTATCCACCACTCCTTCATCATTAATACCTCTATATCGACAGAGATATCAGGGGTAAATAATGCGGATGAAGGAGACGGCCACCAGCCTAGAGCTGAGGGACCCGATGGAAGAAAATACATCACAATAGACATGGACGACTCGAGGGAGAGAGTCTTCCTGTACATACGGGAAGATCTATTACCCACCAAGAGCATGCACAGAGACTTGTAAATATTTACAATTAACAGTTATATTCTCATCTCTTTCCTTTGTTGTATTTACTTTGCTATATTTTAATTGAACTCCCTGCCAACATTTTTATAACTTCTAATTCACTTTGTATTTCTATTGAATTTTATGTGTGAATTTTGGAATGAATATATGTGTTTCTTGTTGACAATGATAATGTTATACTGGTGCCATATATGGCTATGGTTTTAGTTTTGTTCTTTGTTCAATAGGGAGTTGATTTCATAAAAATAGGGAAAACTCTGCCGAAATTTTTATAAAATCTAATTTACTTATAATTAACATTTTATTCCTATGCAGGAAAAGTCTATAGGTGTGGCACCTACACCCTGTCAACTATCTACACACTCATACTAAGAAGCATGACGGGGTGACATTCGTCAACGAATCGTTGTAGAGAAGTCAATGTATGTGAAATTTATGATTTAATATTAATAATGCTTAATAATTATCAATTACTAATATATAAACATTGCTTCCTGATAGGACCAAAAATAGCAAACCATTGAATGGCGGTCTCAGCAATCAGAAAATATTGATGAGACTGACACTTACCTTGAAGCAGTAGGTGGTATGGATTATTGTGGAGGATATTCAGTTTAGGATCATTTGCGAATACTTGTTATTCGCAATCCTCCATGTTTAGTACTGCAGCATCTGCTAGGCGGTCCAACAACAATAAAGTGGAAGCGCTTGAGAGCATAGTGCAGACATTGTCGACTCAGTTGCAACAGATATTGGAACAGTTGCATCAGTTGCAACAGTCGATGGCAGTGCAACAACAGTCAATGCTGCTGTACGCTCAACTCCATCAGGAGATAGATGAATTGAAGAGTAAGGGCAGCACGTTACCGCAACAACTAGACGATCCACCATCTCATGATCATTAGTGTAGTTTTAGTCATTTAATTTATATTACAGATATTTATTATTTACAATGTATTTTATTATCAATTAAGATATTTTAATTTTTAATCATTAATCAAAATTTCTATTTAACCAAATTAAATGTATGATATAAATATTTAATTATTAAATTCATCAACTATAATTTAAATATAATGACAATATATTTTTAAAAAAAATTTAAGCAATAAATTTACCGACGGAAGTAAACATCCGTCGGTAACTTTCTAAATAACTTACCGACAGTAAAGGCTATATTCCGTCAGTAATTCATAAAATATACCAATGGATGTTAAATTCCATCGGTAATTGTTCAGTATATTTATGGACGAAAAATATGTTACATAAACATTCCGTCGCTAAATTTACCTACGGTTAAAGAACTTACCATCGGTAAATTTAGTGTTAGGAAATGTTTAACCATCGGCAAATTTACGGACGGTTCACTTGTTATGGTCGGTACATTTTCGGTATATTTACTGACGATTTATCATCTTCAACGCTAAATTTACCGACGGTAAATTCTTGTACTGTCAGTAAATTTAGCTACGACTAATTCTACGATGTTTTTGTCTGTCAGTACATTCCTTCAGTAATATGTGATACTGACGGAATATTACTATTTTTCATCAGTATTTTCCGTCACAAAATGACAGTTTTCTTGTAGTGAGAAAGGCGATATCCAACGTTATGAGGTTATGAGAGAATTTCAACATTAAACTTGGCCTGAGGAGAGATGAAATTGATCAGATGAAGAAGGAGCAAGGAAATAAAAACCATACAACACCTTCTCACCTACGATTGTCAATTGCGAAGCAAAACTTCCATCGACACTGGAGATTACAACCTTAATTGGAAAAGATTACAGGCATCGAACTGCAGAGGAGAGGAAAGTTTACTTCTGTTATCCAGAACTTTCACTAATCTTGAAATGTCATCGTCATTTGTTAATATAGTGGCTTAGATGTGTAGTCGTTTTGATAAGCATGATGTTGAGCAATCGTTGTATGGTTTGGCAAGGGAGCGTAAAAACTCCAAAAGTTATACTATCTTTTGAAATATTTTCAATATATACTCAATTAATTTTTTCAAAAAAAAGTTAAAGCTTTTTTTAAAAATGAAAATTTTGAATTAATAAATAAGAAGATTACAGAGATTAAGATGTCTAAGGGCATACCCTTTCACACAACAAGATCACTATAAACAATCACATCAAGTACATATAATAGATGCTAGTGATAGACTTCCAGATAAAGGCTGTTAATTAGGTAGGAATTGATTCTGCAGTAAGAGTAGCTCATTGACTCCTCTTATGCCTTCCTCATTGAGTTTTTCCCAAGTTTTGTTGATAGCCTGAAATCATCTTGCATTTCGTTCAGTCCAGATGGTTCGAACTATCAAACCTATGGCAATGGTTAAGGTCTCTCGTTTAGCAATTGAAATAGATGTATTAGACGTTAGATAGTTGATGACACCATTTGGTGAATTATCCGAAAGATTCCACCCACAGAAGTATTGGACCTTCATCCAAACCAGCTTAATAGTGGGACACAAAAAGAAAAGGTGGTCATCTGATTCTGTATGCAATGAACAAAGAGGACAAGTTCGACGCATATCAACTAGGAAAGGCGATCCGCTCTGCTAAGCCTATTATTCATGGTCAGCTAGAGGAGAAAAGACATTGTGGGATGATGGTTCCTATGTCAAATAATGTTGCTCCATTCCACTTGAGGCAGTCTCACGCGTAATAGCTCAATTATGCTTTTACTTTTCAACTAGTTGATAGGGTGATTTTTCCATAGGAATGTATCTGGGTAGTTGGAAGGGTGGTATTGTGGTTAAAGGTGTTGCAGGTATTCGAGAAAATCCCAAGAGTTTCCCCTAATAAAGAAATTCATCTTCGTGTTGAAGGGGAAAGACAAGAGGTTGGAGTTAGAATTTTGGATCTGACAGATGGAACCATCTCTTGTCCAATGTCAAACCAAAAGGAGGACCGAGCCTTATCTCTAATTTTGCAGGTCACATCAGTTTGGATCGAGTTTTTGAGGAGGATAAGCTAGTTCAAGAAGTAGGATTGAGAAGGGCTTGCATTTAGTTCCATATACTCCTTCCTTTGAGGAAGTGTGAGTGGAGCCAGCGAATCCAAATTGATTGCTTGTCTTGGAGGATCCACCATAACCTCTTTAGAATAAGTGCATGGTTCATGAGCTTCAGAAGGGTGATACTTAAGACTGCTTCTACTTTAGGAGCACAAATGTCAATCCATTCAACCTTTGCAAATCCTCTAGTTCCATTGGGTTGGTTCCACAAAAAATTTTTGAACAATCGCTCTACTATTTTGATTACACTTTTGGATAGAAAAATATGATGAAAAACTACAGGGGGTAGTAGTTTTGCAAACTTTATAATTTTATCGTGGCTGTCTTTGGCACAAAATAAAACAAAACCAATCAAAAGTGAAATAATAAATTACACCAAAAATTTAGTAACGCAGTTCAGCACTCCTTGCCTACGTCTACGGGGCCCTCATCCAGCTTAATAACTTTCACTAAAGTGCAATAGATTTACTCAAGGCTTTACTAAGCTGACACCACTCACCGTTTGATGCTATCTCTCAACCTAACTTCCCGTGAAAGATTTTCATACCCAATAACACGATCGACTCATGTTAACCTCAATAGAGGATTTTCTCAATACTCTTTTTAATTAAAAGATAATTAATAAAATAAAACTCAAGTACTTAATCAACTCAGAACTGAACAACAATATACTTGAGATAAAAGAAAAACTTCCTTATGATTTTAGCTTCCTGAAATACATCTGAAAATTTGTTCACCAGTTGAACTGATTCATCCCAGCTTCAACAACTTCAAATAAACCATACGAAATACCATTGTTTATTTCACAAGAACAACTCACAACCCCAAATGAAGAAGTCTTGAAAAATAACAAGCTCACCCATAGTTTTTTGTAAAAAACGAAGTCATGCATATGCACCTTTTTCACTAAATAACAATTGACACTTTTCACTCTCTCACACACTCTCTACCGCAGCTGTCACTCACTACACCATTGACTTATGTCACTCAACACACAAATTTTATTCAGCTATCTTCCCATGTAATGTTGTAGTTATATATCTTTCTTAATTGACCATTAACGCACAATTCTTGAAGTTGATTATTGGTAGGAGTTGAATTCCTCAATTAAAGCAAGAGAATTGGAGAAGATTAACGCATACCACACTCAAGCACGCTTCAACATCGTTATATTTCATTGACAAGTGACTCCCCCTAAACTCTATGCCACACAAGCACACGTTTTCTCAATGCCACACATTCACCTTACCTTTGTTATTACACACTCACTTTAGAGATAGACTTCTACAGTAGATTCAAGATATGCACAAATCCCTCACATAATAAGAGTCCTCCTTCAACCAAGTAACCATCACTTTAATTCAACCACGCAACAACAGCTTAATTATTTTTTACCGCACAAGAGATTCACCATAGCTATTAATAGGAGACGTATATGAAACAAATACATTCAATTAAGAAGAGTCCACCTTGTATGTGTTTTCTTCTATCTGTAATATCCTCACAATTCAGCATTAACACCATCCAATTACTAACATGTCCAGCAATAAAATAATTCCAATATCAACATAATAATAGACTTTAATCTAAGATAAGATTATTTTTCAACTAGAAGATTATCCATATGGCTTTTGAATCCAAGTCATTATCTAATTAATATCTTATATGTCTAATTAATAAATAATGCCAAAACTAATTACTTAGATATATAACATATATCCTAACAATCTCCCCTTTTTGGCATTATTTGTCACAAATATGAAACTCCCCCTAAATAACATAATTAGACATATAAGTATCAAAATTCACAATTCATATGACAAATACTCCCCCTTAATCAAATATCAAGTTCCAAAGAACATTACAATTATCCAATCATCCAAATTTCTCCCCTTTGGGACAAAAGATGCCAAAAAGCGTGATGAATAATCACGCATATACCTTGAAATCTCCCCCTGAATGGAACAGTCACCATAAACAATATGATGTCTCTCTTTTGGGACAAAACAGTATCAAAACGCATAATTATAAGAATCAACAATAGGTGCAGTGAAAGAATCATAAGCACACCAAGAAGACAAATTACCACCATTCAAAACAATGAGAGATATGCCTGAAAGAGAGAGAGATACCTGAGAGAGATCCACACTGATGAAAGAGCTAAAGCGTCTTCAGTGGAGCCAAATAGAAGTTACAATGTAAACTACTAAAAAGATGAGATGATAATGGCAACATAAAAACTAAAGAACTAAAGAAGACAAATCCTTTTTTATGTTTCAATTTTTTTAACAACACAAAAATATACTTCAAAAATGTAAACTACACAGTCCCTGTGCCTATCGAAGAAATTCAAACCTAGCCTTTTTCTTCGTCATATTATCTTTGTTATTAGTTTTTTCTATTGAAATAATTGATTTATCCTTTGTCTAAATAGTTTCTTCATAATCAGTAATTAACTGTGAATCTAGACAATTTCTTGTTTTTCCTTCACAATGTCTTTGTGCTTATAATTGACCCTTTCTAATCCAAGAGTACTTTGGTAACATGGGTTGCTGCTGGAAATTTAATGGAGAGTGTCTAGATTTTCGATTTTGACCCTTTTGAAACATAATTTGTAACATTTGTAGCATCTCAGCCTTATATGCCTGATAACCACGCAAAAATGACACATTGGTACATATCTTCGATTCTTTCTCAATTTTTCTTCTTCTCGAATAGATCTGGATATACTAATTTTCTCCTCATTCACTTTAGAGAACTCACCTTTGTAACCAATGCCTTGAAGATCCCCTTTAACCTTACTGATTTCAATCAACTTTTCTAACTTTTCTATGCCTCCATTCAGCATTCTCAAGCCCTTTTCAGTACTTGCTAACTTCAGTCTAGCTTCACCAAGCTCATCTAATGCCAATTTCAATTTCTCTTCTAACCCTTGAATAGTATTCTTTATGGAGAGATTTTCTTCCTTCAATCTTTCATTCTTTATGCATCACCCATTTTTCATATATAGCTTTGTAAGTCTCGTAAATATTCTCCTTTCAATCATCTAGGCCACTTTCATCACTGCCATAATCTGATATTGGGTCTTGAGCTGAGTTGTTTGTATTTTTCTAGAAAATTTTCGTTTTCTCCCCTTTTACGTCTTCAATTACTTCCTTCTTCGTTACTGTTAAGTAAGTAACTAGACTTTTGCTATGTAAAGCAATTAATGCATCACCATTAGCAATTTCTTCTTCAGTAACATATTCACTCTTGGATTCAATCTTACTCCAAGTGCTAGTAAAAGATTTTCCTTTTCTCTTCTTCAAAGTATTAGCACATTCGGCTTGAACGTATCTGAAGCCTTGACACTCGTGACATTTGATTCTATTCACCTTTCTTTATCCCTTGTGAGTTTTGACTTGTTGTTTAATGAGATCCTGCCATTTTGCCTAAACTCGGGTTTATTCTTTTTCACTCTCTTCAATCACTTACTGAACTCTCGTGTTAATAGCTCCATATCTTCATTTTCATCATATTCATTTTCTGTATCATTTATATCTTTTCCAGTTTCAACCTGTAGTGCTAATCCTTTGTTTATTTCTCTTATATCCATGTTCGCGAAATTAGGATCTACACCAACTTGCTATCAAGTTCTAAAACGGTAACCTGCTCTGATACCAATTGAAAAACTGTAGGGGGTAGTAGTTTCGTAAACTTTCCAATTTTATCATAGTTGTCTTTAGCACAAACAAAAACAAAACCAATCAAAAGCAAAATAATAAATGACATCAAAAATTTGGCAACACAGTTCGACACTCCTTGCCTACGTCTGCGGGGCCCTCACCCAGCTTAATAACTTTCACTGAACTACAATAGATTTACCAAGGCTTTACTGAACCGACACCACTCACCCCTGACACTATTTCTCAACATCATTTCCTGTGAAAGATTTTCATACCTAATAATACGATCAACTCGTGTTAACCTCAACAGAGGATTTTCTCAACGCTCTTTTTAATTAAAAGACAATTAATAAAAAAATAAGTACTTACTCAACTAAGAACTGAACAACAATATACTTGAGATAAAAGAAAACTTCCTTATGATTTCAACTTCTCCAAATACTTTTGAAAATCTGTCCACCAGTTGAATTGATTCATCCCAGCTTCAACAACTTCAAACAAATCATATGAAATACCAGTGTTTATTTCACGAAGAACAACTCACAACCCTAAATGAAGAAGTCTTGAAAAATAACAAGCTCACCCACGTCTTTTTACAAAAACCGAAATCATGTACATGCACCTTTTTCACTCAATAACAATTGACACTTTTCACTATCTCACACACTCTCCACCATAGCTTTCACTCACTGCACTATTGACTTATCTCACTCAACACACAAATTTTATTCAGCTATCTTCCCATGTAATGTTGCAGCCGTATATCTTTCTTAATTAACCATTAACGCACAACTCATGAAGTTGATTCTTGGTAGGAGTTGAATTCCTCAATTAAAGTAAGAGACTTAGAGAAGATTAACGCACACCACACTCAAGCACGCTTCAACGTCGTTATATTTCATTGACAAGTGACTCCCCTAAACTCTATGTCACACACGCACACGTTTTCTCAATGCCACTCATTCACCTCAACTTTGCTACACAAATTTTATTCAGCTATCTTTCCATGTAATGTTGCAGCCGTATATCTTTCTTAATTAACCATTAACGCACAACTCATGAAGTTGATTCTTTGTAGGAGTTGAATTCCTCAATTAAAGTAAGAGACTTAGAGAAGATTAACGCACACCACACTCAAGCACGCTTCAACGTCATTATATTTCATTGACAAGTGACTCCCCTAAACTCTATGTCACACATGCACACGTTTTCTCAATGCCACTCATTCACCTCAACTTTGCTACCGCACACTCACATTAGAGATAGACTTCTACAGTAGATTCAAGATGTGCACAAATCCCTCAAACAATAAGAGTCTTCCTTCAACCAAGTAACCACCACTTTAATTCAACCACGCAATAACAACTTAATTATCTTTTACCGCACAAGAGATTCACCATAGCTGTTAATAGGAGATGTGCATGACACAAATACATTTAATTAAGAAGAATCCACCTTGCATGTGTTTTCTTCTATCTGTAATATCCTCACAATTCAACATTAACACCATCCAATTACTAACATGTCCAACAATAAAATAATTCCAATATCAACATGATAATAGACTCCAATTCAAGATAGGATTCTTTTTCAACTAGAAGATTATCCATATGGATTTTGAATCCAAGTCATTATTCAATTAATATCTTATATGTCTAATTAATAAATAATGCCGAAACTAATTACTTAGATATATAACATGTATCCTAACACATGAGAACAAAAAATTGTCCTAAGAGTCTTTTTAAAGCTACTGTATTGTCAATGTATTTAACTAAAAAAGCTAATATATTTAGCTACATTATTTTTCGTAATAGTGCAAACAATTTCTTATAGCGGAGAATAAACGGTTGTGTACATCTTTTGTTTTCTTCGAATGCTGCTATGGGTGAAATGCCTCAGGTTAAGATAATTAGGCATAATTTTTTTTCCCCATGCCAGTCTTTGAGACGTGCAGTGTTATGGAAGTGAGAAAGGATCCTCTATCCAATTTTATGGTGTCTTATTCTGTCCCATGAATCTCAGCCATTCATTTATGCGGAACCCACATGTATTTATGCGAGACCCGCATAAATGAATGACTGAGATTCAGGGGACAGAATAAGACACTATAAAATTGGATAGAGGATCTTGTCTCTTATAGAAGTACACACACCGTATCCTACGTGAGCCAACTGAAAAAAAAGGTTGCAAAAATCTTGAGATTTAGTTTCTAGTACTTGTGCCACATAAGTGTTTGTCCCTAATATTATTTTGTATCCTTACAGCTTTATATAGGCTTGGCTTCGCACAACATGAACACCAAGTATATTATGTTACTACTCTGATGGGTACTCAAAAACAGAAATCTGACGAGGGTATACACTAATGCTATTCATTGACCAAAATCATGATATTCAGCCTGATCCTTGTTCACGGAACTATGTTTGGTTAGAGCCTGCTTTGTCCAGCGCTTTAGGTCATAGGCTTTCTTGAGGGGTCTCTTCTCTCTGACAAGTTTTCTCGTTGTTATGGCAATAGCAAGATCATTTGGAAATAGTGTGCGCCAAACAAAAGCATGGAGAAGGGTGGACACCAACAGTACGCACACCATTGTTGATGACATGAATGAAAGAGTCATTGCGAGGCCCTTGCTGAAAATAGAAGGGACGTATTCTGCGTACTTGATGGTTGCCACTGACGCTGTTGTCATGGGGAAGGTGTACGACCACCATGCCACCGAGAACCTGTCAATCATTGTTAGGTTGATTAGTTTTAGTGATTGTACTCTAATGATTGGTTCGGTGTATATACACAATTGTTAAATTTGAGACAGAAATTGCATTGAGTATCTATAACGAAAATTGCTAAATCTTTATGTGGATTTCCCATACTGACAATTGACAAATCATCAATCATTTTAAGTGGCTTTCACATATTTCATTTAACGATTTTTACTACAGAATAAAGTACCTTAGAGTTTAAGTGGAATAAGAATCAAAGAAAAAGGACAGTTACCTGAATCCTGTGAAGAAGTTGATACGCACAACAAGGGAAATGTAGAGAAACAGTGCAATAAAATAGCAAGTTCTCGATGGCCCATCAAAGTCACCATATATGGTTTCCCAGGCAATACTCGCAGCTGATGGAGCTGCAATAAACATGGAGTAAACAGGATGCAACTCCTTTGGTAGAGCTTCACTAGTTGGCAGTCTCTGATAAAGGGTGACAAACACCACAAGATAATGTGCAAAACCAACTGCCCACAAGAACTTGGCTGCTTCATTCCATCCCACCTTAGAAGCCAAGATCGCACCAACGAAGTTTCCCACAACTGAGAGGTGTGACGATGGATTAGCCACCTTGCAGAGACGCCTCTTTCCACCAGAGAGCCACTGTCCATAAATCTTGAGCTCGAGGAAAAAGTATGGTGCCATGAAAACGCACCAAAGAGCAGGGTGTAGTTTTCCAGGGGCTATTGTAGATGGTGCACCAATGGCTAGAAACATGCACACAACCCATGGAGCAAAGAAAAAGTTGATACGAACTGGGTGAAAGTACTCTCTTTTAACAGCTTCAAAATAGAATATGCATTTGAGTAGGTAGGTTATGGAGACTGAAGCAAGGACGGAGAGAGCTAACAGCCAGAGAGCAAGGTTGATGTATGGCGGAATGTGGATGAACTTCGTTGCTGGGCTTGTAGCAAGTGCACGCCACAACACGGCTTGGCTGCTAAGACCAAGACAAATACCAAAGCAACCAATTGGGAATCTGAGGAGAAATGGCCATTTCTCATCTTTGGGTAGGAGAATGTCCTCCGAGTCCTACATTCATTTAGAGTCAATAGGATCAAACGTCTAAGTCATTGCATGAGGAAAATGTCTAGTCCCCAACAATTGGATTATAAATATTTTAATAATGCAAATAATAATTTACGAGAGAATATAGTTTTAAAGGATCTATTAATTTGACTAATAAGTTGAATAAGAAATTTTTATTTAAAATAAATTATATTAATGTAATTTTTAAATTGTGATTGAAATATTAATGAAAAACAAACTTACGTTCTCTCCCTAACATAACAATTGTTTTATATAATTTCTAGTGTTCACATAAAAATGGAAAACGGGTTATAAGCAGAACAATGGAAAAATGAGAGAATATTTAATTACTTTGACTTGATCGAGCTCAGGTCCTCTTAGGGCAGCAAAGTATCGTCCAGCAGGAACACCATTATGAGCAGAGTCATCAGCTACACTCGATCCATGATCGGTTCTCTGGGATTCTGTCTCTCTTTCCTTCTTTGCAGGCAATAAAGAATTCTGCTTACTAAGTGTCGATTTTGTTCTGAAGATACTAAAGTCTCCTTTCCTAGCTTCTCCATTAACTCTGATGGCCGAATCAAATCCGCCAAAACTACGTCCACTCCTAGGAAGAGTTCTTCTCTCATCTTTGGGCTTAGATTCTCTAGTGAGAGCAGAGAAACCTGTCTCTAGTGAAAGTTGCCTGATAAAACTCCCGTTACCTCTCTTGGCCTCTCGAGCTTTAAATTGTCTATTTAAATTACCACCCTTCTTTACTTTTTCTGCTGTCAATCTCGCCAGTGTTTCTTTTTCCTCTTCTTCTTCTTCTTCTTCTTTTGTCACGACCTCATGTATATCCACAAAGTGATTATTGTCATTAGAACTTGGAGACGTATGTCTTGTGCTGCAATCCATACCTTTCCTCATGATCAACCTTAGGAAGTGGTTCTTCATTTTGGTACTAACTTCTATGTATATGTTGCATGCTTCCTAGAGGAAGAGACGTCACGAGAAGTAGAGAAAAAGAAGAAAATTAAACAGCTATGCTTAGTTGGCGGTTGTTTGGTAGATGAAATGTAGGCCAATACTTTCTAGGAAAATAATGGATCTTAGAAGGGGTTTCTCGTGACACGGCCTAAAAAATTTATGTCATATATATATGAAGAGTTTAATATCATGAGAAGTTGCTATCGATCGGACTGGTTGTTTAGGAAAAGGGAAACTAATTTAAAGAAATGAAGATTTCGGTAATTGAGTGGGCTACAATTATGCATCGGTTGGTGAGTACATATTTCGGTATCACTAGCTGCATGTCAGTTTACAAAAAACGAACCAAAGACCTCCAAGTTTGTACGTTCTGCTGTTAGTCCATGGAATTTGTAACCGGATAGTCTGGACTCTGGCCCGTTAAGGCCTGACGAAAGGTCGCTTCCTGCTTGCTTAGTGGATTGTGAAGAAAACAAAAAAACCAAAGAGCAAATTGATTTCATATAAGAAACCTTAAATATATTAACAATAGTGTGAAAATAGATAATTCTTTTTTATATTTAAGGTTTGACCTTCAGCAGAAAAAGAAAGAGAAAAAGGATGGACACTCCTCGCTTTTAGATGTGACAAAAGAGGGTAAATATGCGTGTTTAACCTTTGACTTATTTGAAATTTCAATAAATGAATAATTTGATCAATAAATTATAAAATAACAAATTAATTTATAGTAATTAATTTCACCACCAATTCATATTCACTCGATAATATCTGTAAAAACATAATCTTTGTAAAGAGGAGTCATTTATAATTATTTATTTAAGGTCAATGGGTAACGTTTTCTTTTGAAAAATTGAATAAGAAATTATTTCTGATAAAGAATATAAGTGTGCTACATACAAAATTAATTGTGTCCACCGTAGGCTATCTAACAATCCATAGATAATTGGTGCCTAGTGCTTATAAACTACTACGTAAAAAGCACGAGTCCAGTCTCCAGTGCATCTGTTACGAGCTACACTCAAATAGAGCTGCTACATGCTTTCGGATTCTTGTTAGATCCTCTTCATTGCTTACCACAAAAAAGTATACATCGGCATGCCTATACAAGGACAAGTCTTCGGGCTGGAACAACTCCATCTCGAATTGGGTTGCTTTGCCCCTGATCATCAGTGTCTGCATGCATGTGCAAGGAAAAGCTTTTTCCTTGTAAGATTGTAGTTACCCTAAGGCTCTTTGATAGACTAGGAATTCAGCATGGCTCTCCTCGATGGCTAACAGACTTCCATCAATTTCATCTTCATGTTGCGCTGTGAAATAGTTATCAGCAGTGACCTTTTTTTTTTTAATAGGTATCTTAAGGCTTTTTTTTTTCTCAATCGCTACAGTAGCACAAACTATATACAATTCAAAACCTTTCTTTCATGCTCACACAAAGGAAATAGGGTTTAATATGATTTATGCAATATACATATACACTCAAATTCACAATCTAGTATTTCAAATTTCTTAGCAACTCTCTTCTATATCAAATATTCATCTCACAACTTAATTGCGCTCTATTTTAACCCAAAACTATTTCAAATAATAGTTAGACATACAAGCTAGTTATAATGGCTAGATTCTAAGTATATTCGGTTAGTCAACTAGATACCATTGACTAGCTAAAGCTTTTTCTATTGGAGATTTGTTCAGCATATCTCTTAACTTAACAGGCTACACTCATTCTATAACTTTATTCTTCTTGGGTTAGGCCAGTCAAATCCCTGCAAAAACCAACTTTTAAGAACATTTAAAGTCATAAATTTTTAAAAATTCAAGATTTTCAAATTATCCAAACACCTTATTTTGATTAAAAAAACACTTTATTCAAAATCATTTCAAAAGTTTTCCAGAGTTTGTTTTAACATTAATTATTTTTTAAGTTCAAAACAAACTTCTTGATTATGAAAGGAGTTATGCATTATGTCTTAGTTGTATTAAGTAAGATTACAGTAATTTGTTACACACGGAACGGATCAAAATCTTTATGTTCTTCGTTCACTTAACTTGAATCATCTTGAAACTCTCTTGAATTGTATATATGATGATCCAATTTGCTTACTTTATTCATCCTTTTGATTGCATAATTAATTCAGTTTGATCATTTTCTCACCTTTTCTTTCTATTTAACTGAATCTTTTTTATATTGCTTGATTAGGTTATAAAGAGATACTAATATTACAGGAATAAAATCATTAATAGCAATGTACTTTATTTTCATAAAATCTTTGGCTTAGGGCCTCACTTGGTCTAACAATCTTCTTTTTTTATAATGACATAATATTTGGTAAATTAGAAAAAGTAAATGATAATGAGTAAACTCTCTTTATGTTAAAGCAATATTTAATGTATGAATCCCCTTAATTTATAAATCGTTAAATACAAATAATCAAGTTTTAAGATCACCACTTTCTCTCTTTTTTTAATATTAAAAAGGTATATGATATATCAAACTATATATATAGGTTGATATATTAATATATATTGTTATATATAAGTATGATATATTTAAGGTCACCACTTTCTCTTTTTTTTAATAGTAAAAGTATACGATATATGAAACTAAAAGCATCAAAAGGTAAAAGTAAATAATTTCACTCCCTTTTCTAAAACCATATCACGCCAAGTTCTTGTCAAAGAAATGGGCAATTTTCAAAAATTTCATATACCAATGCAAATATCAATCTATGTTTCTCTTCTGAGACATATGCAATATACTTTATTCCTCGAATGTATAAGCTAAGTCAATATGATCAAATATTATCAACACTTCATGTGATTATCTTTTTTTTTTAATGTACCACAAATGGTTACTTCATTTGTTCTTACCCACTTTGTTAAACAATTGGCCTTTTTATAATAATTTTGTTACTTCAGGTTATGAGAGAGCTTTTGATGATTTTCTCTCTGAAATATAATTTGAAGATTTAATATTTGATGGAAATGATGATAAGATCAATTTTACGTACTCTAGCACTTGATATTGACCTGCAATAAGAATAGATTAATTTTTTCTTGGTACCGCACAAACTTAAGTCTTAAGGGTTAGTTCTTAAACAAATTTTAGCCCATACTGTTTTGGTTCTATTTAATAAGCATTGCTCTGAAAAGTTCACTCACGTGAAAAAGTTTAAAGTTATATGGTCCATATGAAAGATCTATGAGAATATAGAGAATATGAATTTTTAAGTCTTTTTTGGATATATTGGTAAATGAGAACCCTCTTTTGAATATGTGAGGAGTTATGAAGCTCTCTTTATGTGAATATAAATTCTAGGATATGAATTAGAAAATGACATACTTTATTGATATAAATATGGTCTACAATGAATAGAGCCTCTTTTATGCCTTTTTGTTAATAGTGATATTGTAATGATTATGAGCTTATTTCATACTATTTTGATGATTAAGGAGCTTATACTAATTATAAAAATGTTGCATACTCTTTTACTGTGTACTTATATGAAAATGTGGCTAATTTTTGTCTTGTGAATCATACCAAAATACATAGAACTTCCTTCTAACTTGGGACCCGAGATGATGCATTAGTACGAATATTTTTATATCTAGAATTGAATATTTTTTTTGCTCATGTGATGATTTTATCAATGGTTCATCATTATGTATGTACTTGTCCTTCATAAAAATTGTTTTAGCATTGGTGATGCATTTATATAAGTGTAATCCTATATCTATCATTTGAGCTCTTTACAGCTCCAAACGTATTATTTAATTTTTTATCCCGAAAAGTGATTCTAGAAGTAATTGATCTTCTTCTTCAATTCCTAATTCTCATGACCATTATGTACTTCTTCATTACGAACAACCATAATCTTAGATATATTTGAGTTCATATAAAAACAGTTAAAATAATGATCATATATTTGAGTTCTTATAAAAATATCTAAAGTGAATTTACTAGTTTTTTAGAAAATAAATTTTCAATGGAATGTCCAAGGTCTTCTTTTGAGTTCCAAGTCTCGGTTGTAACACTTGCACAATGCATTCTTTTTAATAAACAAAAGAAATTTTGAGTAAACTTCATGCCACTTATGATATTTAGATTCCCTGCTGATTCCCCAAAGTGTTTCCTCTAGCAGCATGGTGTTCCCAATTGCAGGCCCTGGTATCTGTTACGAGGACGTCCGAAGAAAGAGTTAGAAATGTTCCAGCGTCGTGTTGAACAAGTCTTTCAAATAATAGCCAAAATTGAAACAAACTAGGGAGTTGAATTCGTCATGCCACCCGACAGAGCCGTCTTTAGCCGGACTATGTACCTTGTCGACATTGAAACTCAATAAATAAGAAGCAACTTACACAAGAACTCGCTTGATTGCAACCCAAGAGGCATCAATCAATAGAAGGGGAAAAAAAGAGAAAGATTTGCTTACCATAAGTTTTAATGGCCTTTACCAAGATTTTTGTGGCCATGGCCATTGTTGCAGTTTCGGTTCCTTCAACTTTGGCCACAGAATTTGTAGTTGGTGACAATAAAGGTTGGACAATCAACTTCGATTATCAAAAATGGGCCGACGGAAAGGAATTCCACGTTGGTGACAAACTTGGTACGATTATATCTGCACTTTTTTAAGTACTTGAAAACTTCCAATTATTCTGAGATCAACTATTAACTGCTTCTTCTTCAACTTCTTCGTCTATAGTTTTTAAGTACACAGAAGGAGCACACAATGTCTTAAAAGTGAACGGAACTGTATTCGAACAATGCCTGAAACCAGCGGATCTTCAGGCCTTTACGAGTGGAAACGATGTGATCCCACTAACAACACCAGGCAGAAAATGGTACATTTGTGGCGTTGCCCAGCACTGTGAGGCCGGAAACCAAAAGCTTGCCATTACCGTGTGGCCTGAAATGGGATCCCCAGAAAGTTCAACTGCCCCTAGTCCAACCCCAACATCATCTGCCAAGGCCAGCGTTTCACCTTCATTCTATGCGTTGACTGTGGCCTTAGTAACCCTTTCTGCCACCATGCTGGTTTAATTTCTTAAGATGTAGAAGAATTTTGTCTTCGTTAATAATCTTGATTATTTCCTGTTGATTCATGGGTTAGCTTCAATTGTGTTACACAAGAATTGTCCTTGAAAATGAATAGATCTAGGACAATATTTTTTCTTAGTTCTGTCACCTTTTGTGTTTAATGAGTAAAATGTGTGGTCCAGTTAATGGAATTATGCTTCGCCTAAAACATAATCGTCCAAATAAACCTATCCATACAATTGATACACAAAATGTACAACTCTCTAAAATCAACTAAAGAGCATCAACAAAACACTCTAGAGTTTAACCAGTAAATAGAAGAAGAATAAGAAACTCATTAAAGAAGCAAACACTGAGATTTACGTGAAAAATTATCTAATGTGGAGGAAACAACTATGGGCCAAACTGACAAGAAAATCCACCGAAACGAAATAAGGATTTACAAATTTTAATATCTCACCTCACAACTATAAATTGTCTCACAAAGTTTTAGGATTAAAATTAAAGTTGATATGTGAATCAACAAACTCTCAAACCAATATCAAAAACAATCAAAAAAGGATGAGAATACTATACTACTTGTGCTCTCTATGTGCTATTCTCATTTTTTGTTGCTTTTTCCACTTATACTGTTATACATGCAAAACCTACATACCTTCTCTTTTACATCACGAAATAAGTTTTTTTGCACTATACACGGTCACATACAAAGCCTTGTAAGTGACCATATCTCTTCAGCATCACCACACTTGCAAATGTAAATGGTTACAAAGAGATATACGGTCATGACATACACCATATAAGTCATGAATACGAGTATTTACACAATAATATGACTTCGCCCTTCATGTCCTTTTTCATATGGTTCCAGAGACTTATATGGTTGATACACACAGCTGTGTAAGTAGAGGACATGGATCTTTCTGTCTAGAAAATGTTTGATTCACCCATCATCTATCTTGTTTTCACTTGTTTGTCATCCCCATAAAACATAAAAGTGTCAATAAGGACCATAAATCTCAAAATAAGGTTGGATACACATAACAATCACCCACTCTAGCCCGAACATGGAGAAGACACGTTAAGCTTTAACAGCTACTTGAGATACGTCTCAGTAAGCTTACTATAAAGCTCATGCTTGCTTTCAAGAACTACTTTAGTCAACATATCAGAACCATTCATGTTCGTATGAACCTTCTTCTTCATTAATTGTTGCTCTTCAATCATGGACCACAACTAATGATATCTAACATCTATGTGCTTTCTGTGGTAATGATATATAGTATTTTTGCTCAAGTCAATAGCACGACTATCACATAATACTAAATAGTCTTTTAGCTTAATATCCAACTCTTGAAGGAACCTTTTCATCAAGAGCATCTCCTTACAAGCTTCCACTGCAATCGTAGCCAAAACTACAAACTTTTATAACTTGGATTGCTACGAAATGACTCACCCCTGTAAACTTAAATAGAAAACCCGAAGTGAATTTTCTTTCATTAAGATCTTCAGCCATATCTGCATCTATATAACCTTTTTGAGTTGGTTCAACATCATTAAAAGACAAATTCCACATTGAAATACCTCTCAAGTATCTCAAAATGTGTTTCATTTCTTCCTAGTGAACCTTCCTTATATTTGACAAGAATTTGCTCAGTAACATAAAAGCCTATGCAATATCTACCCTTATACACTCCATTACATACACAAAAAACCCTACTACTTATAAGTATGGAACGAAAGATATACCATCATTCTCTTTTCTTATTAGGGGACATGCATGTTTATTTAGATTAAAGTGAGGTGCTAATGGCATACTAACTGGCTCGACTTGCTTTATATTGAACCGTTCTAACACCAATTCAATATACCTTTCCTGGTATAACCAAAGTTTCCTACTCTTCCTTTCACGAGCTATCTCTATGCCTAAAATTTGCTTTGTAGGTACCAAATCTTTCATATCAAAATATTTAGACAGATCCTCCTTCAACTTTTGGATTCTTCCAACGTCTCAAACCATAATCAACATATCATTAATAAAAAAAAAGAAGAATGATGAACTTCTCACTTGTAAACTTATTGAAATACACACAAGTATTAACATAAGTTTGCTTGTAACCATGATCTGTAATAAAGCAATAAGACCTTTGATACCTTTTCCTTTGAGCTTATTTAAACCTATATAATAAGCTTTTCTTTCACTTGCAAACTAGATTATGTTTGCCTTTAGTTTTGAACTCTTCTGGCTGCTCCATATCTATCGCCTCTTCCAAATCTATATGTAAGAAAGAAATTTTAACATCCAATTGCTCAAGTTCAAGATCAAAGTAGGTAGACAAACTTAATATTGTTTGAATTGATGTTATCTTAACCACTAGTGAGAATATTTCATCAAAATCAATGCCTTTGTTTTAATTGAATTCTTTAACCACTACCCTTGCCTTATGCTTCACCAACTTGTCACTATCTTTCTTTACCTTGAACACGCATTTTTTGGGGCATTTTTACCTTTTGGAAGCTTTATAAGCTCATATGTATCATTCTTATTAAGATAGTTCATCTCTTCCTTCATAATTGTGAGCCAGAGATCTTTGTTTTCATAAGATGCTACCTCTTGCACATTCTCAGGCTCACCTTTAGTTATAACTCAGATATTTGGTAGAAGGCCTTTTATCCCTGGTTGACCTTTAAAGCTATATTTCATTAGTTGTTGGATCCTGTTCCTTCCCCTGCTTATTATACTTAACAACTTCATCTTAAGCATTGTCCGAATGTGGTTTATGTAGCTCAAGTTGTACCTGATCACCATCAATGTATGTTTGGTCACAAACTTCATCCTCTTCACCTACAGACAGCTCAGTAGTGGTAGAGACTGGATAAGAATTAACGACACCATAGAATGAGCTACTATATGTAACTTCATCTTCATTAAGAAGATCTACACCTCTTTTATACTTCTAGAGTACAATATCCCTCCTCCTGACAACTTCTTACTTCTCTGGGTCTTAGAATCTAAAGCCAAATTGATCACCACCATAGCCAACAAAGATGCAAGGTATCGACTTTGATTCAAGTTTCTATCCTGATCCTTCGGTACATTCTTAAATACCCTATAACCAATACTCTCAAATAGCGATATGTGGGATCTCTACTTGTCTACGCTCTTTTAGGAGCTAAGTTGATCAAATATACTGCAATTCATACCACTTTACCCTAATATGTTTTCGGCAGTTTGAATACTCTTAGCATACAATAAACCTTCTCCATAATTGTTTAATTTATCCTCCTAGCAGCACCATTATATTGTGGAGTACAAGGTTCAATCATCTTATGTCTAATGTCATATGATGTATAGTATTCTTTAAACACCCTTATCTTTCTCGAAACATCACCAATGAATGTAACAAGGTATTTGTTACCTCCTAGTGACCCCTCCCCCCAATTGGGCCACAGACATCTGAAAACCCAGCTCCAATCTCTTTGTGTTCCTTGTAAATCTTCTCTTGAAAGAGAATTTTTGCTACTTTCTAGCCAAACAATGATCAAAAGGATTAAGTGGTAATGTATTTTAACTGGCATAAGGGATTTGTTAGCTAACAACTTTAATTCTTTCTCACTTATATGACCTAATCATTAATGCCATAAATTTAATGAAGATTTCTCTTCAACTTTTTATACTTCTCCACCATCACACATATTTAAGTGTGTTTTGTACAATGTGTAACATAACTCTCCTCAAGCAACAATCATTACTTCCTTGGACATTTTCCACTTCCTATCCCCAAAAATGTGTGGGAGTCCTTCTTAATCTAACACATTAGTTTATAACATATTTAACCTTAAATTGGGAATATATTTTACATCTCTCATGGTCAGTAAGCATTTAATATTTGTCTACACTCAAATATCACCTATATCGATAATCTTGACAGAACTTTGCTTACCTATCTTTAAACTCCCAAAGTCTCTGCTCTTATAGTTTGAAAAGTATTCCACTTTTGGAACACAATGATATAAAGATCATGTGTCAATTATCCACTCAGAACCTGAATTATTGATATAGAAATATCCACTTATCACACAAAATAGGGACACTTTGTCATCCGTGTTTGAAGTTGTTGTAGTTTTATTCTTATGATCTCTTTCATTCTGATGATCTTGCTTTTTTTATCCCTCTTCCACTTATGGCAGAATCTTTTAATATGTCTTAACTTTTTACAATAATGGCATGTCTCCACATCTTTGTCACCTTTGGACTTTGGTCAATTCTTAGACTTGTCTTGACCTTTGGGACCCCTGCACTTGCTACTTCCCCTACTTTCTGCCATAAAAACCTGGACGTTGTCAACTCCCACACTTTTTTTTCTAATTTCTTCATTACACATACTCTCTTTGATTACATCCTAAAAAAAGCACACCTTCAAGAAATTAATTGCTTATCGTCACCACCAACGTCTCTTAGTTATCTAGTAGTGAACTCAACAAGAACAATGCTTGAAGCTCATCTTCAAGAATGATCTTCATTTTTGTAAGCGTTTCTAGTATATCCTAGAAATTGTTCAAATGCTCTGACACAAATGTTTTAGTTTTCAACTTTAAGTTTGCAGGTATTTAATCAGAGAGGTCTTGTTATTGGTATTCTTCCTTTAATAAAGTGATTCTAGCTTTTTTCACAACTAAAAAAATCTATTTCTTGTGATACATGGTCGAATATATTGATATCAATCTATTGTCGAATTATGCTTAAAGTTTTTTGCTTCATCTTCTTTGATTATTTATCTAACATCTTTTCAGGTTTTGAAAGAATATCATCCTTCATACCTTTGTCCACATTAATAGGATCGAAGAGATCATTGCAATATAGAAGGTCCTCCATTATAGGCCTCTAAATAAAGTAGCTTATTGATGTCAACTTGACCATAAATTTGTTTCACCTTTTGTCATAATGACTCTAATAACACTTGTTGGGAGACAAAAAATATAACTCTCTATAGTCAACCAAAGAGCAAAGAGACAAATCAAAATTTAAGTTTTACTAGAAAATTAGAACAAGAATAAGAAATTTAACAAAAAAGCAAACCCTGAGATTTATATAGAAAACTCTTCAGTGTAGAGAAAAAAATCACGAGCCAAACTAACAAGCAAATCCACTAAACTCAAATAAGGATTTATAAAGTTTAATATCTCATACCACAGCCATAAGTTTTCTCACAAAGTTTCAGGATTGAAATCAAAGTTGATACGTGAATCAATAAACTCTCAAACCAATAATTTAAAAAGGATGAAAATATTATACTACTTGCTCTCTTCATGTTTTTCTTCATTTTATGGTGTTTTTGTTGCTCACACATGCAAGACCTACGTGTCTTCTCTTTTATATCAAGAAATACGTTTTTATTCACCATACATAGTCACAAACACGACCGTGTAAGTGAATATATCTCTTTGGCACCGTCTCACCTGCAAATGTATACGATCATAGGGAGATACATAGTCATCACATATGGCTGTGTAAGTACATATCTAATATATGGTTAATTGACTATATTTTTACCCTATATTTAGTGTATTCTTACTTGATATTTTATCCTTTTGTTTTTGTTTCAAGTGTGTTTAAAAAGTATAATTGCCTTTATGGACTTAAATAAGAGGAATTCTGATGAAAATGGGGTATAAAATAGAGAATCAACAATTTAGAAGGAGCGTACGTCTGTGCATATTTACACAACTGTTCATTTTTAAGATACTCTGTGAATTCTGATTATGCATAGTTTGATGAACAATCATGAAAGAGATCATACCAAACTAAACCAAACATACCCAAATTCCCACCTAAGCAGGGATGAAAGAGATCATACATAACCCAAAAACCTAGATTTTCATATAAAATTAACATTTCAGAGGTAAATCAAAGGAAGGAGACTCTTGGAGGCAATTTCCAGGCGTAAAGAACATCTAGAATGGATGATTTTGGTCCAAAAAAGCGGGAAACACGAATAAATTATTGAAAGATCCATCGAAACACAAGATCAATCCTCTATATCGCAAAAACATTTAATATAAGACAATCAGGGAGATTTAGAATTATGAACTTATTGTTTTCAATTCGTATTTTTGTTTATGTATTTTGATTTCTGTTCGATCATATGTAACTAAATGTTCAGTTAGTATTTAGGTTAGATGAACCTTATGTTAATACTTTGATAAGATTTTATTCCTTATTAATGTAATTGGTTTGATTGATTATTGTGATTTGATTAAGTGTTTTATTGATAATTTGATTTCATACATAGAGATTGTGAAATCCTAGGTTAACTAGATCTATCGTAACTAGAAGAAGTTGATTGCAACCTTAGAGATAGGATGACATAAATACTTTAGATTAGAGTCAAGCTTAATAGAGGGACTCATAAATTGGTAACGCAATCCTATAATATTTAACCTGAGTAATTTGGTTAAAGATCTTAGGATTAGTTGTTGGTATACTTAAGGTCATCTACTAGAATACCACAGGAGTATCCACGATCCAATTAATCAACAAACAATTACACGATAAAAGATCAATCTATTAAGGTTTTAGGGGGATTCGAGTCTATATACTAATTTTTGATAACGATAGTTTTCTAAGTGAATTTCACTATCTTTGTGTTCATTATTGTTTCCTATTTTATTTTATTTTTTTTAGTTTTATTTTCTTTCTATTAAAAATATAAAACCAATCCTTAAGCTAGATAATAAGAGAAGAGTAATTACTAGTTTTCATGGTCTTCGTGGGATCGATCCGTACTTGTCGATACTAGCTACATCTATGTCGTGCGTTAGTGATTTTTATATAATTGACCAACTCACAAAATAGATCAATCAAGTTTTTAGCATCGTTGCTAGAGACTTTGATATCAGGAATGCCTGAATGCTATTACTCTGGTCAGTTTTATTTTATTTTATTTTAACTTTTTATTTTTATTTTTATTTTGTATTTATTTTATTTTTTTACATTATTTTATTTAATTGTATCTTGTTGTATTTGTGACTTATTAATTTAATTATCTTTTGAATTTTTCTACTTGATCTTGAGTTTGTAGTTTATTGTAGGAATTATAATTTATTGTCATAGCCACAACTAATAATGAAAGCATAAAGCAGACAAAACTTTTATGGGAATCAAAGTATGTCTTTGCGATCTATATCATCACCATATTGGAGAAAGGGGTGTTCTCTCATATTTTCATAAGCGTAACTCATGTTTAGGTCGTGTCACGATATTGGTGGGAGTTATCACTACAATCTTGAATGTCGAGCACCAACACATAAAAGGAAGTGACTAAACACGTGCTATCAACCTTATGGTGCAGTATGCAGGAGCAACTACAATTCAGAATAGAGTAATTCTTATGCTTATGGATGGAATAATCATGCTCCAACTGAATACTTACAACACCTCTAATTAACAAGCCAACTTTGGAAGATAAATTAATGGAAATCATTGCTAAAGTGAAAGATGATCGACACAAATTCGAGAGTGAAGAAAAGACTGGGGTTAGTTTCATGCATGGAGGGACAATTCAAAAAGATCTTCTAGAAGAAAAAGAAAGTATTGCAAATAAACTAATGGAATGCCTTACCGAGAGGGTAGTTAGTCAATGTGAATTCGATGAGAGACTTTCTTCACTTATATATGATGGGTATAATTTGAGCTTCCAACCATCTTAGAGTGAAGAAGAGACAACAGCTGATTTCATGAATGAAGATACATTTCAAGAAGGCAAGGAGGTAATTGCTATTCTGAAGAATATGATGATCGAGTATATTTAAGATTCAAACATGAGGCATTAGGAAATGTAGGTTCGTATGCAGAATATAGTGAATCAAATCGATTAGCTGGTGGATATATTATTTGAAGAGATGCAAGGGAGTTTGCCCAGTTCTATTGAAACTGATACTATCGATCGAGAGGAAATCACGCTTAGTAGTGAAAAGGAGCTTCCTGAAGAAGAAGACGAAGGAATCTCCATCCAAGAAGAGAAAGTAGAGGAGTGGAAGAAGAAACTAAAGAATATGAGTCAGAAACCTCTGTCTAGGAAGAAGAAGAAGAAGAAGAGTGGATAGAGATGACTGAGGAAGAACTAGTGGAGAAACCAAGTAAGGAAACTACTGATGAATTGTTGGTAGTGACCTTAAGTATGAAGGGTTCTTACTTCCTCCAAGATAAGTTGTTTTATCTAATTGATAATTCAGAGAATTTCATTATTCCTCATAACAGTTTGCCATTAAAAAGGGCATTATTGCTTGAAATTGGATTTATTAGTTTGATAAATTATGCCCTTTTGATTATCTTACAACATGTGGCTTGTTTACAAGCTTTGAAACCGCTTTATGGAGAAAAGGGTAGAAGCAAGCTACTGATTACTAATCCAAGATGACATTAAACATGTAGGTTACGTCAAGCTACTAATGTTAAAGAATCACTACATAAGAGGTAACCCATAAGATGTTAGTCTCATATTGGATGGATATAAATAAAAAAATTGTCATAATAAGGAAAGTACCAAACAACCCTCTCATTTGCATATTTACTTGTATTATGTATATTGAGGACAATGTACAACTTTAAGTGTGGGGACGAGTTTAATGAATCTTAACATGATTTCTTTAAGCTTATTATAATCCTGATTATAAATTTTACTAATTAATATCTTGAATTGGTTGAGATTTTTCCATGAATACTCCACTTTATTGTTGAATATTAACTTGAATTGGTGTGCAAAAGGATGATGGTTAGAATAAAATTAATTTTTTTTGTAATCATTGAAATATTCAAGTTGAATGAAATTGCATGTTATTTTCACACATATATACCCATTTGTTGTGAGTTTTTGAGCCTAAAGAGCAAATTTCCACATTTTTTTAGTCTTTTTTATTCTTTCATGTGTGTGATATCGTGCATAGTAGGATAATTCTATAACTTACTTTTATTATACATGATGAGACCATATTTGTTGAATTAGCAACATTAATATGATGAAGGCATTTAGATTTACCAACTTGCTTAGCCTAATTCTCTAAAATTACCATAACTTTAAATGGATCTTTAGGAATAATCAAGTTGATCCTTAGCCTTTTTCATTGATTTTACTCACATATTAACCTTATTCCTGTTTTTCTTTGAAGACTTTTTATTGATTTAAACCTTAAAGGTTATTTAAAGTATTTACTTGTTGAGGGTTCAAATTTGTGAAAGGTCCAATATTTGTTGAATTGTGTTACTGATTGGAATATTGTAAAAAAAAAGAGTATAAAAAAAGAAAGAAAGAAAGAAAGAGAAAGAAAGGAAAAAAAAGAGAGAAAAAGGAATAAGTTTTTGGTACCAATAAAGTTGCATTGAAAGAACCTATGTATGCTTATAAACAAGTCTTGCACTATTTCTTTGAGTAAATTTCCTTCACTTAACCCTTTTTATTAACCCAGTCATACTGTACCTAAATCCTATTACAACCTACAAAAAAACCTTTTGATTTTTGTTTCTAGTTTGCATATTAAGTTATAGAGATGTGATTTTACTGCAAGCATATGGTAAGAGTTCTACTATGCATTGATTAAGGGTTTTGATACTTATCACCCTAAATACTTAAGTACATTGAGTAAAATATAGGTAAGGGTGTAAAGATTTATGCTTTTGATTTCAATGCGATTATTGATACGATTACTATTAATATTGCTTAGGAAGTTAATTTTAGGAAAACTTAACTCTAATTATATATTAATTTAACTCAATATGACATGATGATGTATAGTATGAATGGACAAATTGAGATCAATGATGGATTTATGTTGTGAAATTTATAATTTTAATTATGGATTGCTTGAGGACAATCAAAAACTTAAATGCGAGGATATTTGATAGATGGTTAATTGATTATATTTGTACCCTATATTTAATGTATTCTTGCTTGATATTTTATAATTTTGGTATATATGTGGTTCTTAATTCATTTCAAGTATGTTTACAGAGCATAATTTCCTTTATGGACTTAAAGGAGAAGAATTCAGATGAAAACGCGGCGTAAGATAGAGAATCAACAATAAAGTGCACGACCATGCATTTTTGGAATACTCAGTGAATTTTGATTATTCATGGAATGATGCACGACTGTATAAGAGACCGTGCGTAACCCAAAAACCTAGGTTTTCATATAAAATTAACTTGTCAAAGGAAAATCAAAGGGAGGATAGAGGCGATTTGCAGACATGGAAAATGTCTAAAAGGGACAATTTTGGTCCAGAGAAGTGGAAAATATGAAGAAATCATTGAAAGATCTATCGGAACACAAGATCGAGCCTCTACAGTGCAAGAACATTTCATACGTAGAGATTAAGAAATCCTAGGTTGAATAGATCTACTGTAGAAGGAGTTGATTGCAATCCTAGAGATAGGATAACATAAATTCTTCGGATTAGAGTCAAACCTAATAGAAGGACTCATAAATCGGTAACACAATCCTGTAAGATTTAACCTGAGTAATTCGATTAGAGACCTTAGGATTAGTTGTTGATAGACTTAAGGTCAGCTACTATTATACCATAGGCATCTCCACAGTCCAATTAATCAGCAAACAATTATATGATAAAAGATTAATATGTTAAGTTTTACATAGATTTGAGCCTAGATACTAATTTCGTTTAATAATAGTTTTTTAAGTGAATTCCACTATCTCCTGTTCATTATTGTTTCCTATTTTATTTTATTTGTTTAGTTTTAGTTTCTTTATATTAAAATCTAAAATCAATCCTTAGGCTAAATAATAGGGGAAGGGTGATTACTAGAATTCATAGTTTTTGTGGGATTGACTCATACTTACTGGTATTAGCTACAGCTATGTAGTGTACTTGTGGTTTATTACATAATTGACTAACTCACAAAATAGGTCAATTGATGCCCATGTGTGTTTTCTCCCTTCACATCCTTCTTTACACGATTCTAGAGATGTACGTAGTTGATACACATGACCATGTAATTAGAGAACATGGAAATGTTTGTCTAAAAAAGGCTTGATTTACTTATCATCCATTTTGTCGTTACTTTTCATCATCTCTATGAACCATAAAAGTGTCGAAAAGGACCAAAAGCCTCAAAAATGGGGTTGAACACATACAACATATACAACTCCAACAAAATGGATCTTTTTGAGTTTACCTGTTGATGTTGCTAAACAAATTTATTAGTTCTCTTTGTCTCATTGAGATCTCTACCCTCGAATTTCTTTCACTTCCACGATCTATTTCTTAAGCCATCTGCGTATATGAAATTTGATAGAGAGAATTTCTACGTAGAAGATTCATGGTGTGTTGGGAAAAGGGGTCGAGATCTGATCCCGACCGCAGTAGAATAATCACAAAAACTTTTCATGTTTTGATTTCCTAAAAACCAACATTACTTTAATTCTTAAAATAATTACCATCAATCATAATAAAGAAGAAACTTAATTCGTACCTTATTCGAAAGCTTAATTTTTATCTTGTTGTATCCCTTGAACTATTTCTAAAATCGTTTCGTCTCAACCATTATAGCCGCACAAATGTTCGGCCTCTAACGGTATCCAAATAATGAGTTGAGAGAACTCTAAAACTCTTACAAAGAGGGTTAAGCAAGAAGTGCTAGCTCCATATAACTTAAGCCTATTTATAATAAGCTTTGGACGTTTTAGTAATTTAATTGAAATTAAATTCTAATTTCAATTAAACTTTAATTAAAATTACAAATAATTCTAATTAAATACCAATTATGTACAAATAAGATTGAATATCTCATATTGATCATTATTTATTAAATATCTCATATTTAATCATAAATTTTCTCAAACTTTACAATTAAGTTCAATTTGATTAAATTAGATTTGCTCTCTTCAACTCATTATATATGTAAAACCCATTAGGTTGCCAAATACGTTGGCAATTATTACAAATTATAATTATAATTCATAATTAGAATTAGATAATCTAAAACTGCTTTTAATTTATCTTTAATCCCCTAATTAAACAATTTATAATCATAAATCAAGATTGACATTTAGTGATGTGTCATGACTACCCAAATATTTAGGAATGTCAAAATGGTTTTGACTAACCGTTCTGTGTATGATTTTTTTCTGTATAATTCAATCATTTCACTATATAATGTTCTGATTAGACATAGAGTATGAAATTAATGTCTACTCTATTTAAAGTCCAATCATATTAGTTCTTTGCTATTAGCTATCAATTCAAATAATGACATTTGTAAAATATTTATAAAGCATCATTTTATCTTGGCTAAGGATTTCCCGAATCAATACTAATTGAGATCAATGGAACATTCTCCTTAATTACTTTAGAGTGATGAATCATATCTTAATTATACAATAATCGTACATGTTGATTATGATGTAGGATTTAAATTATATAACTTGTTGGCTTGTTTAATCATTGAACCTGACTAGTTGGGTTGCAGTGTTCAAGTATCATCCAAGAGCTCAAACTGTAATAAGAGTGAACGTGGAAGAATTCCTCCAGTGCATTGTTCTAGTCAAGAAGGCCTTGACTTCAGAAGACGATGTGTTTGGCCTAAATAGTCTACATTTGCACTGTGAGCAACCATTGCAAGTCTTTTAGCCAGAAACTTAACGTCAAATTCTTGCCTGCTGTGGGATCTCCACAATGCTCAACTTCTCATAGTAACACTAAAAACTCAACTTCAAATAGTGCTCCTCCTGCGTCCAGTGGCTGGCCCATGGCTATGGCTGGCTTTCTCAGGATGGCCATGTTTTAGGTTAATCACGTTTCCAGTGGTGACTTTAGGTAGTTCTATTAAGGAGGATAAAGCTATCTTCTTAACATTGAACATTTTAGTTCATTGGTAAACAAGGAAATATTTAACCTCTCAAATAATTTTAAATGAACTTAAGTCGATTTCAATAGTGTTTTAATTTTTTAATATTTGCACGCATTGTTTGATATTGAGAAAACTATTGAAAAAAATATGCTTACTTTAGTAAAATTAAAATTAAAAAGCATCATAACTAATATATTTAGTAGTGTAGACCAAGTGGAAAGTATTAATTGCCTTACAGTCATCATTGAAAATGGTACGTTATTCAGGATTAATTACAAACATGGAAAAGATAAATTAGATTTTAAGTTTAGAATTTTACTTAATTTTATAATATTAATAAAAATTTATATTAATTAAGTATGCAAAAATTTATTTTATTAAAAATATAGTCCAAAGTTAAATCTACAATTAACGTGGCAGACATATTCCATTACCTAATTGCCTAGCTCAAACACTTGTATAATAAAAATAATTGAAATAATATTTTCATCAAATTAGGAGCTGAAACAAAAATTCAAAAAAATTATTAGATTTAAAAGAAATATCGAAAACAATGAAATGTAATAAGTGGACTTGTTTTCTTCAACGATTTAATCAGCCTCTCTTCACATAAAGCTCTCAAGCCCTTATTATTGTCACAGATTTTGGGCAAATTGTAATTTTCTTAAACTTGAATATATCTTCACAAATCGCAATTATGGCTCTTCTTCTCAGATCTCATATTTTATTCAGCTCTCTCCATTATTACTTTTTGCCTTTGTTATCAATTTAATTATATGACAAGGATAAGAATAATAGAGAGGTTCATCTAGCAGAAGTGCAGACAAAGTAAGATAAAAGAAGAAAAGAGAAAGAAGGGAATTTAAGTGAGAGAGATTGTCATCTATGATTTCATTCCGTGATTACTATATAGTTGTTGCAATGGCTAAAACATAGTACTCCGCTCCCTTCTCTTCCTTACACATGTAATATTAGTTATAATTTGTAATTACTAAATGAAACATTTCTTACATCCATACTTAATGGCCTGTTAATCCAACAACGTTAGTATTGTCTTCCTCTTGGCTCCCATTCTCTTCTTGTTTCTTCCTTGTCATAACAGTGTAGTTCCCATCAAAAACCTTATCCATAAGGTTAATCTATGGAAACTTCTTCTAGAACTCGAATTGGGTTTTACATGTCACCTTTTCCACTATAACTCCAGATTATTGCACCAGTATCTAAGTCACAGCTCTATTGTGATACTTCATTATTCTTCTACTTAAGATGGTGATTGGTACTTTATCCTTACTTTAAAATGATGAAGGTAGATGAGAGGATGTCGGTTTTTTATCTAGCATATACTCTTTAAGCTAAGACACATACATTGTGGGATGAATAAGAGATCCTTCTAGGAAGTTGAAGCTTGTATGCCACAATACCTATTTGGTCAATAATTTAATAAGGCCTATAATATAGTGCTGATATCTTTTGAGGCAACCTTCTTTGTGGAGGGTATTTTTTTTCGGGAGGTCACTACAAAAACACTAAGTAGTAATAAATTCCTTTCTTAATCTTTTTCAATCTACCTAATATATATTTCATTCTCTATTATGCTCTCCTTAGATGAAACTTAGCAACTTGAAGATCCATCACAATCCTATATGGCTTGGTCTACCGAAAAATTATGGGAATCTCCTGTAAAATAGGGTACGTAAATAGGTGGTGGATAACCATAAAGAACTTCAAAAGGAGTGAAATGAAAGATCCAATGGCAAGTTGTACTATACCACCATTCAGCTAGTGAAATCCATCCTACCCACTTCTTAGTAGCATCCCCGTAGAAACATCTTAGATAAATATCTATAATCTTGTTAATAGCCTTGGTATGTCTATCAATCTAAGGGTGGTAAGACATTGAAAACCTTAAGCTAATCCCCTGAAATTTGAATACCTTCTCTTAAAGAAAGAGTGTCTCTATCACTTATGATAGTTTATAGCATTTAAGTGGAGTTTAAAGACAGTATCAATAAAGATTTGAGTTAGATAAAAGGTGCTTAATGGTTATAAAGTGAGAATATTTATTAACCTATCCACAAACACGAAGATAGCATAATTTCCTTTAGACAATGGTAGCACTTCAACAAAACCTATTGTGATTTCCCTCTACTAGCCTTTAGGCACTAAAAAGGATTAAGTAATCCCAAATAAGCTGCATTTTCATGCTTGTTTCATTGACAAATTAAACATTTTGATATAATTCCTCATATTTTTAGCCAGATTCTTCTAATGGAATATTTTTTATCTCGTTTAGCCATAGTTAGTACACCTAAGTGACATTGTGTGGGTTATCATGGGCTAATTAAGGATATTAATTTCCTTTATAGCTCCTTGTCATCACTCACTACTCTACGAACCTTCCACCAAAGCAACCCATCCTCCATTCATACACTTCTTAATCCACCTTTTCATTCTCAAATCTTCCTATAAGATCCTGAATGGGGGTGTCCCTGTACCACCCTTTTTTGATTTCCTCTAGGAGGTGTGTGTGTGTGTACTTAAGAGACGATCAAGGTTAATTGCTCTATATAAGGATAGCATAGGGTAGGCCTAAGCACAACGTAAAGCTTAATGCTCGAGCCTATGGTTGACCTAAAATTTGATCGATCCTAAACTTAACTTGATTGTTTTCTTTTTACTTTATAATTTAGAAAAATTTCACTTAAATCATTTAAGTTTTATATTGGGCAATCTAAACTTGAGCCAGATCTAAAGCTCAAATTTAAAAAAAAACTAAAATAGGCTCAAATTTTGGTTAACTCAAGCTGAACATGTTGACTTTTGGCCTGCTTGCCCTAGGATTAAATACCATCTTCAGGTCTATGCTTAAATGTAGGACAAGGCATCTAATACTTGATTCTCTTTTCCACTCTTACAGCCAACCTCGAAGTTATACCTATCAATTTTGGCAGCTATGTTTATTGGAAGGGAATCATGATACTTTGCTTTAGAAGATACTTGAGGCTTTTATAGTTGGTTTGTACATTGAAAGGATAACCACTTAAGTAATGTTGTCAATGCTTGATTGCTTTGATGATGGATAAAAAATCTTTTTTGTAGGTTAATATCCCAACATGCTTAGGCATTAAAGCCTTGCTCAAAAAGGAAATGGGATATTGGTTTTATTGAAGTTCTGCTCTAATTTCCAATACTCATTCATCCACCTCGATAGTATAGGGTTGTGAAAAGTTAGGTAAGGAGAGCACAGTTGATAAGCTTAATGCCTTTTTGAGCTGATCAAATGCTTTTTATTAATTCTCCTTCCATTTATTGGTTCCTCTTATTTGTTTCTTTAGCAACTTAGTTAAAGGTTTAGCCATCATCCTATAATGGTTAATAAACCTCTTATTAATATCTTGTTAGTCCTAGGAATCCTTTTAATTCATTTAATAATTAAGGTCTCGACTATTGTTTGGTTGTTTTGATTTTAATAGAGTCTATGGACACTCCTTTACTGAGTTTGAATAACTTAAGCAATCGATTTATCTTGCCCCAAATGTGCATTCACTCCCCTTAATAAAAAATTGATGAGTATGAAACACATATAAAACTTGGTGTAAATGCTCCAGATGTCGCTTGAAAGTACTATTATATATGAGAATGTCATTGAAGAAAACCAATAAGTGCTTCCTCATATAGTTTGACAATTTCATTCATAGTACTTTAAAATGTCAAAAGAACATTAGTGAGTAGGAAAGGCACCACTAAGAAATTGTAGTTACCTTTATACTTACGGAATCCAGTATTAGTTATATGTCTCCCTCCTTCATGCAAATTTGATGACATTCGAATCTAAAATCCAACTTGGAATACTAAATAAACCCTTGTAATTCATCTATTAACTCCTTAATCAGTGGTATAGAAATTTACTCTTGATTATGTTTTTGTTTAACTCTTTATAATCTACATAGATTCTTCAATTATTATCCTTCTTCTTGACAAATACCAACAGTGATACATACGAATTCAAATTGTTTCAAGTGAACCCTTGTTTTAGGAGTTTCTTAATAGCCTTCTTAATCATAACCTTCTATTCACTCGAATATTGATAAGGTATGATGTCTTTCTTTGAGTTAAATTCCATAATCATCTGTCCTCCTTAGTGGAAGTTGGTAGGTTCCTTAAAAACCTCATTATACTCTGCTAACAACCCACTTAACTCCAAATTGCTAAAGTCATCTCCATGAACATGTGTCCTCCTTAGTGTAAGTTGGGTAGGTTTCTTAAAAACCTCATTATACTCTACTAATAACCTATTCAACTCCAAAGTGTTGGAGTTATCATCTAAGTTTATTACATGTTAAACTCAATGGGATATGATAGATGCATCACATACAGGGATCCCTCACTAAAATTATTCATAAGATTGTTAAACCCCTTACCTAAAATCAACTTGTCTTATTTGTCTAGGTTTCCCATCAATGTTATGATTTCACCTTCCAACATAAACTTTTTGATTTGATTCTTGAAGTTATAAATCAAAATTTTAAGGGTTACCAATCACTAAACCCCCAAGACCATGTCATCCTCCTACTAAATGACTAATGCATCTATATTGAATTTAAATCCTTGTATACTCCATATAAAATTTTTGTAAGTTTGATATGCCAGTACAACTCTAAACCCCTCCTAATATAATCTATATAGGTCAAACTTTAGTCACATTGACCCTATTGCTCTTAAACACGACCTCATCCATTTAGTTGGGGTACTCCCACTATCAATTAATATATGTAAGAGCCTCCTATGGTGTACCCACATGGCCTTCATTTTCTTATATTCGTCTTGATTTTTTAGCCTTATCATAACTTGTAAAGATATAATTGGCCTGGTATTATAATTGAAATTATGCCTTAAACTGAGCAAGAGATCTGTTATCCGCCATGCTTGCTACCTTGAAACGCTACCCCCAAACTAGCCATGACTCCTATTCCAACCCCTGCTCTCCTTAACCTCTTTCATTTAGCATCTCCACTCAGCTTCTGGTATCCTCTTTTTTCGCATCTCCCTCGAATTTACACCTGCCCTATTTCACTCCCCACCCTGTCTGCACAGCCCCCCCTCTCTCCCCCTCCCCTCTCTGTTTACCCATACCTCCCTCTGGCTACTTGTCCTGCATTCTACTGGACTACCCTTCCTCCTTCCCTTGCATTGTCCTTTGGCAATTTTTTACAAACCACTTTTCTGCCACTCCTAAGCCTTCCCTTCCCTTCCCTTGTCTGTCACCTATGTCTGACCACTTGCAATCCTCAACCTCACCCACAGAATTTCCACCCCTACCCTCCCAAACCCTAACTGCTCCTAAGCTCCTTGAGAAGGGCTCACTCTCCACTCCATATTTCAAGAAGAGCTGGAAGTAGGTTTTTGCTGATGATGGTGATACTACCCTCCACTACTCCCCTTTAGAAAGAAAACCAGGGTAGACTTATTGTGGTGCCTGATGTGGAGATCTTACAAGAAGGTGCACGTTCGTGGGAGGCCTCACTGGTAGGCTTCTTCTTGGAGAGAAGTCCCCCTTTTCTAATGTTGTAAAAATGGGCAACAAATTAGTGGCAAAATAAGGGGTTGTTAGAGGTTTTGCTATTTGATAAAAACCTAGCTTTATTCACCTTTTCTACTAAAGTGCGAGCTCTTAAAGTCCTGGAGGAAGGCCCTTGGCAAATGATGAACCTCCCCCTATTTCTCCAAAGTTGGCAGCTGGGGTTTCAGCCAGAAATAGGGAAGTTGAGGTTTGTACCATTATGGGTTAACCTATATAATGTTTCTTTGGAGTACTGGACCATTAAAGGTCTTAGTATGATAGAACATTTTTTAGGGCAACCGCTATACATTGATGGGAACTTTGCTAAAAGAAAAAGGTTAGGTTATGCCCAATTGTGTATTTCTATGGATATCTCTAAAGATTTTCCTAAACAAATTCCTATCATAAGGCTAGGTTCTAATGGCTCACTATATGAAGATTGTAACACCCCACTCCCGCTGAACCCGGACCCGATATCGATAGTGATACCCGAGTCCGTGCCCCGCGAGGGTGACGT
>JANZXR010000172.1:33349796-33380359 GCA_027575705.1 Erythroxylum echinodendron | reverse complement strand
AAGTAGCGAATTAACTTGATTATGAAGTTAATGAAATTGGGTAATCTAGTTTAAATGACATACGGCATTTTCGATGTTAATTGGCTAGGTTAGAGGTCTTTTCGTGTTTAATGCTGTCATAGATTAAACTTCGTCAGAGCGTTTCTCGGAAGTTGTCTAGTGATTAGGGAAATAATCTGTCAGGGTGTCCTGGGGTTATCGAATAAATAAGAAAAGGCTGGTTATTGAGTGCGTCACCTGTAGCTATAACTCTTCTATTCGAATGAACAAAGAACATCTTTAATGTCTATGATCGAATTGCGAAATTAAACTGAAATGTATCTTGGCTAGGCTTTTATCCCATTGCCTTTATTCTTTTATTTTTAACGCTTTCGTGATTATTTTTCGTGTTCATTAAAGTAACCTCAAATCATATTTATTTAATTTTCCTATTTTTGACAAGTAAACTAATGTGCACTGATCTCTAAGGTTCGACACTGCTCACCATTATATTATATTATTTATAATATTTTGTGGGAAAGGAAATTATTTTTGTTGGTTTGACACCCATCAATAGCCTCATGCTACTTTTGCAGTTTTGGTGACATAGAGGCCAACATAATACAGCTAGCCAGTTCACTATCAACCAGTAGCTTCTTGTAAGCTTTCTGATCCTCATTACAAGCATCGGTAGTAGAGGGATCAGAAAGTGGCTCATCTAGGACATATCCTAGTTTCTCATATTTAGGAACAATTCTCAAATTCCGTAGCCAATCTAAGAGGATTGGTTCCGTGAGTTTGTTGGAGTTAAGTAGAGAGCGTAAGTTCACACTGGAAAAAGACATCGCTTCGATTCAATAACCTAGAAGAATGAGAGAAAGCGCTAGAATGTACATAAATGCATATCGATAAGGACTTTAATCACATGCATTATGGGTCCCACTATTTTATCCAAATCCATAGCCCTCACTATGAATCTAAGAAAAATATCGACCCATTAGGAAAATTATAATTATCTTAATGGATCAATATCCAATATCACTAAGAATGACCTTAGGCTTGCCCAACAAGCCACCTTAGGTCAATCGGTAGGTATCATTCATACCAATTGTATTCAGTTACTATCGACTTATGTCGTCAACTGTTGATTTAGCACACTCATTGGGTTACCAACTCTTGATGCATATACATCCTATGTATATTACCCAACTCTGCCTCTATCCATATTGACCTTGAGTTTGCCCAACAAATCAATGCTTCCAGTTAGGACTAACCTATTAATCTAGAAATCTAATTTCTGTGGTTTCAACATATTTGTCTAGTGTGGGCTGGGGTTTGCCCAACAACCCAATATTAAAAGAATTCTAGTTCTTACCATATAAATAGAAGGCGTAAGTCCTAATATTTTGGTTAAGGGATTTATTCTTAGGTCTTATGAATACTTGGATGATATTATATATATATGACATATATATATTCAGATTATGAACAACTTAATTAAATTGAGCCTATGTCCATAACCACCCTTCAAATGCATCTAATGCATGTATCATACAAAGGAGGTTTAATTTAGGTTGTGACTTAACTATGCATCTAAAGTTTGTGATTCAATTCAACTCTTAAACTGAATCGAGCACTAGTGTTAGTCTCTGCTAATTCAAATTATGAATGTAATTCGATTAGGACTAAAATTCAATTATTTTGATGTCCAAATTAAACACTTTAATTCTAGTACACAGGCATTTTCTATTCACACTAGAAATGTTATGCTCTACTTGGATTAATTCTAATTAATCCCTAGGATTTCTAAATTCCCGAACATTAATTAGTCATCTAAAACATCCCTAGGTCATCTCAAATTTATGAAGACAATTTCGGCATAAGCTAAAAAATATCTTGACGGTCAAAATCATCAAGATAAATGAGTTAACCAACTAGACACTAAAGAGACCGATTTGATGTCCAAAGATTTTCTAGAACCCTAATTTCAAGCACATGCTACTAGCATCAAAATAATACATTTCTTATCTCATAAAAATAATTTCAAGTTTATATATCTAAAACACATAGACATAAGTCATCAAACAAGTCATCCCCCATCAGCTTTAAAAAAGTTGTTCAGTGTTGACATTGACTTGATCTATTAATTGAATCAAATTCAATTAATTATGAAAAAATTCCAGAGTCATACGAACAATCTAAATGTACCTAATAAAAAATTTCAGAATCTAATTCTTTGGAATTCTTTATAAACTAAGTGCAATTTTCCAGCACATCATATGTCCACTAACACTTGTCATACATCACTAGCATGCATTTAAAATCAAGAATTAGTAATCAATCACTTCAAAAACAGATGTCATGCATCTCATACACATGGCAACATCATATGTGCATGTTCATGAAGAAATTCATAAAACAATTTTTATAAAATTATTTTGGAATTTACAAGCATGCATGTTCAACAGATTTCTAGAATTTTCCAGAAACCATGCATTAGGCTAAAACTAAAATCGTAATAAAATAAAAAATGACATTCAATTGTATTTTCCTTTGACAGAAACATAACATAACACCTTATAAACATTTTTGTGAAAGAAAATTAGAAAAAAATTTAAAATTATTAAGAAAATTTCAAAATCAGCACAACATTCTTCTTTTCAGAAATCTTTAGAAACAAACATATGAACAGACTGGAGAATAATTCACAATAAAATAGAGAATGACATTTAATTGCATTTTCCTTTAACAGAAACATAATATAACATCTTATAAAAATTTACGGGAAAGAAAATTAGAAAAATATTTTTCTACAATTTATACGAATTTTTGAAACCAAGATGCATGTTAGTCATAACCCAGTAAACAATTTGCATATGTTCAATAGATCATCTTATACACCCCTAACTTGCTCTGATACCACTATTAGGGAGCCATAGATTTATGCATCACATTTATGGAAAGGCACTAGGAGTGTCAGAGTCAAAATTTCAATCCCACGACATCCCCAGAAAATCCAGAATCTATATGCATGTACAAGCAGAATGTAAGAACATGAAATTATAGCATATGTACCTTGCACATACTCCTCCTTTCTTGAATCTTCTCCTTATTTGGGTTGCAGAAAACACCATACACCTTCCTTGGCCTCTAGAGAGCATGCAAAGATGAAGGAAAAATAGTGTGTAAGGGTAGTTAGAGTACCAAACAAGATGAGTTTAAGTAGATGCTCTAGTGAAAGTTAGATCAAGACCAAGTTTCATACAATTAATCTCATGCAACAATTGCTTAAGATTGCACGAATAAATCTCAAGATCACTCCTCTCAACTTCCAGACCTCTTCTAGACACTTTGTCTCTTTATTGAGTTGTTTGTTTAGCTAAACATTCGTATGTACGTAAGTGAAGAATTCACTTATGTACCACCTATCATTATAAGCCACAATCGTGGCTTGCTTAATTGACAGTCATGCACACTTTGTTTTGCATTCGATCTTTTATATGTGTGACCTTTAAGTTCTCAGTTATTTTGATCACTTGAATTACTCTTAATCCGAGAAAATCATGAAGCATTTAATAATGCCAATTTGTCAGAATATAAGTAGATTAACACTCGAACTCTTCGATAGTTAATTATCCGACTTACGAAACTTTCTGTAGTCAATTACCATGCAATTCATCCCTTCACCATCCTATACCCCACTTGGTTCGGAGTGTGGACTATGTGTCAACTCCCATTATATTGACTATGTCAAATCTAGTTCAAGTGATGTTAGTTCTTGTCTTAGGGATCTCATTATTCTATATGTCATTGAAGACTCTCTTCATGCCACATAATTGATCTGGCCAGAGACTCCCAAGTAATGACCCCGACAAGAGGTCGTGGGTATCATCTCCTTCTAACAGAAGTGGTGAATTCTTTATTGACTACCCAATTACCTTCAAATACCAATAGTTATACCCAATCACCACCCTATGAGCGACTTCATCTTAAGGCAACAAAGAATGGAGTCAAAGCAAAGAATTAGTTTCTAAGATATCCTTGAGAACCTCAAGTCTAAGGATATTTACAGCATTACTATGATGAGATTAATCACTAACATTTGATAGATCATCCATATGATAATCTCATAACGGGTCATCTTATGTATTTACCACTCTTAATAAGCATCCACATGCTAACTTTAAACATCTCAAGCTTATAGTTTGTGAGATCCACTATTTGATCAAATCAAGGAGTATAACATCAGCTAGTCTATCTGGATTAACAATGTCCTATCTCATTAATCCTATGACTAGGGATAATTTAGGCACTAACATAATTGCACATGATAGGAATCTCATTATTATGATCTCATCATAATTTCCTTCATGTTATGTTTTGTATCATGGACTTTATTAATTTGATTTTAAAACGACATTAATTCATAAATAAATGAACATCAAATTAATGAAAATTGTCTTTCGCTTTATTAATCAAAATAAAGTTTGTACAAAAGTGCTAAAGGTGATTGCCTTTAGAGCACTACTTTACTATAATGTAACACTCAAAAGAGTTCAAATTTTTAATGAAACTGTATGATAACTATATATTTTGTGCATAAAAGGTTGAAATTAGATTGTAATACTAAATGGAATTCAACCTTCAAAATGTTGGATTCGACAACATAGTATGTTAATGTGTTCACTAAGTTGAGACAAAGAGATTCTCAGTACTTTATGTAAAGTTAGAGACATTTTATTTTACCACCAAATTATTATCAAGAACTAAATATCCAACTTCGCACAATTTTCAAGAAAGCTTTATCTTCTTAGATATTTAATCCCAATTAGGTGATCTGAGTTATGATAGAGTATTGTCTATGGTAGGATATATTGAGGCGGTCATTTATATGTTGGGCCTGAAATACAAGATGGATGGAGTTAATTTTTATTATGACATGTTATATGGTGGTTAGGATCAAGAGCATGTTGATGTGATGAAACAATTATGTAATGATTTGTTTAATGATTATCAACTAAAATTGGACAAAAATCAGGTTTGCAGTTCTTCAACTTCAATTCCAACTTCAGGTTTAGGTTCGAGTTCAGCTTCTTATGAGATCAGTGTGAAACTCTCATTTGTAAAATCCATGAAAGAAAAAAAGGGTAAGACTTCTTACAATATGATAGAGTTAGACAAATATTTGACGACAGATTGTATGACCAAAGTTGAAGGTGTAGAGTTTGATGTATTGCTATGGTGAAAGAACTATGGAAGTGATTCTTATCATGAATAATTGCATGAGATTGCCTAACAATTCTAGCTTCTATTATTGCTTCGAATTGTGCTTTTAATATTGATGGTAAATAATTAGTCCTCGTCATGCTCGACTTTAATCTAGTGTTGTGGAAACCCTTATATGGGCTCAATGTTGGTTAGATAATGAAAATATTAAGAGTAAACTTTATTCTTTATGATATATTAATTTTATCTTATATTTTTATGATATTGTCTTATCTTATATTGTCTTTTTATATTAGTACAATTACTAGTACAAAGGAGACCATTCATTCTTTTGAAATATTTTTTTGCAAAAAATATTTGATGACGGATATAGATATAATTATTAATTATCATGTGTATAATATTTATTTAATACAATTATTGCTTATATTAAATAAATATTTATCTTATTTTTATGTGATTGCTTTGGTTTTTTATAATTGAAGATATAATTATTTATTTGTATGTTTTTTATACAGGTTTTAAACTATTGCCTCTGCATATTACTCAACTTTAATCTCCACTCTCTACTCTCCACTTATAATTGATAATTTCATTTAGACCTTTTTGTAAATTGTATCATCAAATAATTAGGATAACATTATCACAATGATATTCTTTTGTTTTGATAATAAAATCATCTTTATAATATTACTATTTTGTTTATTGCATAAGTAAAGTCATAAATTTATAGTATTCATCGTATATATGCTTAGGCTGTATAACTAACAACAAAAATATTTAAATTCCAAAATAATTTCAAAACTTAAAATACATATGTTTTGGATCATTTATATGATTCGATATTTATTTTATAGCTAAGAATGTTTATAAGAATTCAAAAATTCTATTAAATTTATTCTATATTCTAAACAAGTTCAATGTCTTTATTTGCTCTAAAATTTTGAATACAACAATAATTTTACATTGAGATAAGGCTTATTACTGATTTAGATTTCATATTGAAAAATTATACTTAAGCATGACTAGAAATACAATTATGTTAATTATATGAATGTGACGTAACATGTTATGTATATTTAATAAATACATTCTTTTAAAATTTTAAAATTAAAAATGGGCCTCAGTTTTCAAACCTGAGCTTCAATTCTGAGGCCCAATCATCTGCGACCTCAATGCGAAGTATGGCCCAAGCTGGTCCACTGCTGACATTTCTCAGGAGACAGCCTTTTAAGAGCGCGTGTACTATAGATTCATGAGGAAAAAGCTAGGGATTAGCCCTTACATTTAATATTATTTATATTAAAATAATGCTCCTGCAATTAAATTCTTAGAATCCGAAACCTTAATACAACCCTTCGAGTGTAATTAAAATGTTCACATCCGAAGAAGATTGAACCACAACATGCCTGTTGCAATTAGTTAACACACAGCTATCTCCTATTGTCTACATCTCTGCGAAAGTGACCACCGTCCAAGCCCGCATTATTGGAGGGACTCTCGTAAAACTACATACAATAATAGAAATTTTCCATTAAAAGCTTTTATAGAGCCTGATCCATAATGTATTGTTCTTGAGCTGAATCCTAACATGCACTTTCAATATCTAGATTTGTCATTGGCAAATTCAATAATTGAAAGCAGCAGCAGGTTTAGGTTACTTAACAATAACTTCACTTAGCTAGGGCCTGATGAGATGATCTCAGAATCCCGGTCGAACCATAAGACCCAGAATAACCTTGGTTTTGATTCAACACATAATTTTGTTAGTAAACATTTTAGAACTACCACCGAGTTCAGCGTTATAATAGAGTGTTTTCCTGGGTCAATCTTTGATATTTGGTTTCAAAATGCTGTTCCTAACATTTCAACCAGGAATTTGACGTGCAAGTCCAAATGCCAGATGAAACGGAAACTATCATAGAATCCAATAGATCACTGACTCGTGTTCTGAGGAAAGGACATTCAAATTTTTTGGATCTTGGATCTTCCCATCAAATTTGTATCAAGTTAGATCCAGCTTCTACAAGGAATTTGAAAGCAGATACATTACAAGCAGAAGGAACAAGCCAAGGAATCAGACAGAAGTTTTGTTCCTCCTCGTAGAATGATAGAAAATACACAATTGAATAGATTCCTTTTGTTGTTTCAATTGTAGCAGTTTCGTTACAGAGGAATAGAAAGAAGCGTGGCAGAGAATTTCATCCTCTTACGCCTCGACAAGAAAATCTCAAGCCAAAAAAGTCGAAAGAGAGAAACAGGGGAGGACCATTTTCCTTTTACCTCCCGATCTATACATTCCACTTGATCCAAATTCCCTTTAATCCATTTTATGATATCTAAGTCAAAAATTAAAACATTAAAGCAAAAGTAGTAAAGTAAAAGAACCAAAAACAAAGGAAAAAGAGAGAGTCCGCACCATTATTTTGTTGCAGTGAAAATGAAATCTTTTTGTCAAGTCTTATCTTCAATGAGTTGTGACCTTAGATCTCTTCTTTGCCTCACTGTAAACGACCACTCCCATGATGGTAACTGCGAATCCTGTCATTCCCATCACCGTTACCGGATTCCTGAATATCAACACGGACACCACCGCGGCCACCGCCGCCTTGGCATTACCTAGAACTTGGAGAGTGAGTGCACTAGTGTGCTTGGTCACCAAAAAATTAGTCAAATTCACTAAATACGCAACAGTTGCATTCCCAATCAACAAGAACACCATAAATGGATCCACTCTTGCTTTCTCAAGCGTCATTGCCGTCACATTCCCTTCTAACAAAAGCGTAAATGGTAACAAAATTAACGCCGCCATAGGAGCCATATAGAGCAACAAGTTCATAGAGTGAAGCCTCTCGGCTTCTGATGTCAACAAAATACCTTGAACCACAGACTTCAAAGCACGCCCAGCAGTTGATCCAACACAAACCAAGAACCCAAATAGGTGAAACAGAGGCTCACTATTGCTCGCCACGACAATCCCAAAAACCACAGGCAGAAGGGCACAATACACCTCCGCAGATTCCTTCTTGCAAGTGATCAGAAACGCAAAAATCGCAGTGAAAAACGGGGTGGTAGCCCCGATAGCTTGGTTAAAAGACACCGGCAAGTACCTCAAAGAAGTGTTCCCACACACAACAGAGAAACAGAATATTGCGCTCAAAGCAAAGATTTTTAAGAACTGTTTCCTCGACAAAATATGCTGTGACGGAACTATTTCAAGGAACTTTATGGCCAAGTAGCTGTAACAAGCACAGGATATCATGTGTAACATTGTGAGGAAAATTGGGTATCGATAGCCGTAGATGCTTAGTAAGTACTTGTTCAACAGCAGAACGCCAATGTTGGAGAAGTACCAGGATGCAATGATCAAAGCCGTTAAAATGTTGGGTGAAAAATACGATCCAAGTGCGGAGAAGTATGCGTGGTTCCGTACATCACCAGGAGGGGTCGCCGGGATGTCAATGGCCTGGTCGGTGGCAGTGGTGGTGGTGTTGGAGTCGAACCTCGGGTTGCTCATTCTTCTGGTCGTCCATGTCTGTGCTTCCACCATCTCTGGCTACAGGGGAAAAATGGGTATTTGAAAAGATATCCTTCTTTCTTTCTTAGTCTAAAACGTGTGAGCCTGTGGTTTTAGAGAGAGAAAGTTGGGCAGCTTGTCTCTAAGCGAGTGTCAGATCTCAGCCAGTGAGAGAGAGAGAGAGAGAGATGAGGATACTGATGGCTGAGGGTGAGCGGATCTAAACAATGGAGGGTGAGGATTTAGATTTGGGTGAGAAATGGAATGACGACCATTGGATTAGTGGGGAGAGAATTAGGAATGATTAGGCTCCTCGTGAAGGGAGCTAATGTTAAAGAGTCAGAGTGTCGGTAATGGTTAGATAGTCCTTTGCAATAGGTTGGACGACATTGGTCGGACTAGATTTTAGTTTACTAATTACGACAGCCTGTTTTAATACGTCATTTTATGTACATATAAATTTAAATAAAAAATAAAGTTATACTAAAATAAAATAGGATTAAAGAGTATAGAGAATTAGAACCCGTAAAAATGACCTCTTAAGTCCTCAACTTCAGCAACGTCATAATAAGATTTCAAACAGTTAAAATAATTTATAATAAAAGAAAAAATTTTGAAATTTACCTTAATATTTGTTAGTATGAAATCAAGATATGCCAACCACCGATAAGGGTAAGCTTTCCTGATTTGCCAAGAAAACCGACTTTTTTCATAGTATTGAACACTCTTTTCTTAATAGTATTTTTTTTTGTCATTATATCGCGGTTTACTTAAAGAGACTTTGTTGGTTTGGAGTGGTATTTTAAAAAGATAATCCTGATAAGGTCACGTATCATCTTTGAGTCCCTTGAGCACAAACAAGATGCATCTTGTTGCTTTTGCCAAATAATTTTGTGAGTATCTAATACCTTAGCTTGTTGCTAATTAATTAAAACAAAGGATCATCTTGCAATTTCTAATTAAATATATTAGTCAAATTCAATCAGCAACTTATAAATTGGAAAGCATCTTCTTGATTTTAGGACCCAATTTTTATTTTTGACCAAAAAGCTATGTATTATTTAAGACAACCATTCTTGTTTCAGAAACAAATCAATAGACTTGCAATTTACTAAAACCACTATCCTTGGTTGTCCCACAAGTGACGGCTCCCAACCACATAGCGTTTTGCGGGGCCTACCTAACCATTTTAAATTCCTTGAACAGCTTCCACTTGAATAGCATCCATACCACCTATGCATACATAGGACTTGTCTCTTCTTTTTCTTTTTCTTCTTTTTTCTCAACTTTTCTGCAGTTCTACCAATTTGCAAGTTGGCAATAAATGGGAGTTATCAACCAACAAATGGAGTACAGAAAATGGCAAATCATTCCTAATTCTCTCCCCACTAATCCAATGCCCGTCATTCCATTTCTCACCCAAATCTAAATCCTCACCCTCGTGCAAAACACGGTCTCTGCACGTTGCAAGTTGGCCACTTGACACGCTTCTTTAAGCCCAAATAGGACCCATTTATCCATTTCATGCCTTCAGTTTTGCCCTGCAGGTAATGGAAGCGAACATAGTTATGTTTTGTTAAGCGCATGTAAAGACAAAACTCACGCTCGTTTTGACTCAACAGTAGAAATGTGTGAGTTCCTCTCCCACGAATATGGAAATCGTTTCGTGTCTAATAGGGCAACTATACCCATACCGACTGCAAACACAGACGTCCGTGTTGTTTATATTTCGGAGAAAAAGCTGCTCGGATGGCATCACGAGATGGAGTTAGTGGGTTAATCTTTAACCCAGGAAAGTCTCCGGGCCAGCAATTGCAGAAATGCGAGCCCAGAAATGGGTAACTTCTTCACGTAACCCAAGCTGAGACCCGCGTGGAGCTGTACGGGTTACTAATCTAGAAGTAATTGGCTGAATTTCACAGTTATATTCTCTCTTAACAGAACGGGGCTTACATCTTGTGGTGCTATAATTTTTGGCGTTTGACTTTTTGCTTTATACGTAATGGGGTTGCATTCTTAATTTGCGAGTAGTTATACCTTACAACTTTTATTAATAATCATGTGAAATACTTCATATGAAAAATATAAAGTCATTATATTACATTAAGCATCAAAGTTTATGAAATGGTTTATTTTCTTTTCTTTATTGTTCGAATCATAAAGGCTCAAGCGCTGAAAGCATCTAATTAATAAGCTCACTTTAAGGATTTCCACCGAAAGCACCAAAGTGGTTTAGTAAGCCCACAGCCAAGGATGATCGCTTAATACATCCAAGTTACTTGAAAATTAGAGGAGCGTTTCCTATTCCTATTTAAGCTTATATATGAACCTCCATAAACATAACCAACAGATGTTCGAGTAGTTTCATGCCATTCTATTATTTATCATCTAACCTTTTCGAATTAAACAAGCCCACAACAAAATGGACCGAATCTCACTCTCGTGCAATAACTAAGGAGCTATTTAGTTGGAGAGTTTAGAATAGAATGGAACGTAACGTAACACATTTTTATCGTTTAATTGAGAGTTTTAAAATAAAATAAAATGAAATGGGATGGAGGCGGAAAATTTCATTTCACGTTTCATTCTATTCTAAACAATAAAAATATGAAACATTCGATTTGAGGAGTTTAAGATGGAACATAAACTAATAAATACATACTACCTAATATACCCTCAATAATTTTTCTTAATACTAATTATTTCTTCTAACCCTAACCCCTTGTATATAATTAATAATATTTTTATATTATTTCTCCTTCGCCTAATAATAATATTTTATATTATTAATAAAAATTGTATATAATTAATAATAAAATTTTTATTAATGAAAATAGAAAATATATAAAAATTATTCGTTAATTATTTGTATATATTTCAATATAAATAAATAAATTTTAAATATAAACTACATATAATAGAATAAAATTTATTAAATAATTAATAATAGTATTTTATATAATTAATAATAAATTGCATAGAATTAAGAATAAAATAATAAAACTTTTATTAAAATTTTTATTATTTTAAAATAGAAAATATATAAAAAATTATTTGTCATAGTTGTACGTGACTTTTTAATTGGACATGATTTCTGTTTTAAAATCATAGCGTTATGTAACAACTATTTTAATATTAGAGGTATAATAGTCATTTATTATACATTAAATTTTATTCCATACATCATCTAAACAATGTTTCACTATTTTACATTATGAATCCTTCCATCCCTCCCAAACAACTTTTCACTATATTACATTTCATTCTATTATAAACCGTTCCATTCCGTTCCATTAATTAACATACAACCAAACAGGCCCTAAACTTCCAAAGTTTTGTTAAGATGCTTCCTATCATTTATTCTTTTTTGGCATTCTGAGACAACCTACCGCTGGAGATAAGCGCAGAGCAAGTGGATAACTTGTTTGTTGTAACTGACGTCATAACCTCTGGGTTTGAAATATGTGGAATAAGCTAGATGGAGTTGCAAGGTATGCTATTCTCTGACATTTCTTACAAGAACCAACCTAGAATTTGTCACAAAGTGTTACACTGCTTCAAAATAAATACTCTTCAACTGGTGATAGAAAGGTTATGCTGCTTCCTTATAGTCAGAGCTACTAGTGCTTACTAGAAGTGTGATGGAGAGGTTAGTGTAAGCAATAGTTGAAGTTGCAGCTTACGCAAGCTTTCTTGATCCCTGATGCCCTGTATGCACTTACCTCTCACAGTACGTGTGATCAGGTACAGCCTCTCTGCTACACCTCCATTTCTTTCCATATGTTCTCTCCCTGCCTTAGGGTCTCCGTTGTTTTTCAATTTTGATTCACCGCAGGAAGGTATAACGTGTAACTGCGACCCATCATCAAGTACAAAAATTAGTGATTGATTAATGATAAGGACAGAGCAAGAAAGAAAATTGGAAGCAAATTGTTACCACGGATGCTTTGGAATAATTCAGAGCCTTTAATAGGCAGTACAACCTAACGTGCGAATCTCAACTACTTGAGAGAAAAGAAAATTTTTAGCCTAAAAAATCTCAACTACTTAACTATTTCTATCATAAAAAAAATGTGAGAATTATTTTTAATTCCAACACTCCCCCTTCATTCGAACGTTAAAACTCCGAATTGAGCATTGAACTCTTCATATTTTGCTTGCGGCAAACTCTTGGTCAATAGATCTGCAATATGTCCGTCAGTTAAACAATTATCTAGCTGAATTTCTTCTTTGACGTTCAACTCCTATATAAAATGATGTTTGATTTCAATGTGTTTTGTTTTACTATGGTGCATTGGATTCTTTGCTAAGATCACTGCTGACTTATTATCGCATTTTGTGCTGGTAGCTTTGGTTTGCTCTTAGCCTAAGTCACTAAGGTTCCTTCTCAACCAGACCAACTGACAACTTGCTACAGTAGCTGCCACATACTCAACTGCTGTTGAAGATAAGGCCACTGTGACCTGTTTCTGTGAGCTCCAAGACATGGCAGCGGTGCCAAGGATAAAACAGTTGCCAGTTGTACTTCTCCTATTTTCCACAGAATCGACCAAATCACTTTCAGTGAAACCTTTAAAGCTAAACTCCTCTGTCTTGCAAAACCAAATTTCATAGTTTTTAATTCCTGCAAAGTAGCGTAGAACTCTCTTTGGTACTCCAAAATGATGACTCGTTGGACTATGCATAAATTGAGATAAGACATAAATAGAATAAGCTACATTAGGTCTAGAATAACTAAGATAAATTAATCTTCCGACAAATGTTCTGTAGGCTCTTGCATCTGTCAATCCTAGTTTGTCATTCAACTTCAATTTTCATTGATATTCATCAATGTTGCAACAATCTTGCACCTTTCTGTATTGAATTTCTTCAGTGTGTCCGCCGCGTATTTCCTTTGTGACATGAATATTCCTTCCTGATTTTGAATAATTTTCAGTCCCAAAAATATTACAATTCTCCCAAATCAGTCATACCAAACATCTTTATCATTGATGCTTGAAAATCATGTATAAGCTACAGGGGCAAGCTAGTATAGAGCATATCGTCTACATAAAGACTCAAGATGAGTAAGTTATTTATACCTTGTCTATCTACAAAAAAAGTTATGAGTACCTTGTCTATCTACACAAAGAGTTAGCTTATGAGGGCTCATTTCAAACTCATTCTAGTGGAAGAACTTGTCAATCTTTCAGGGCTCATTTCAAACTCATTCTACTAGAAGAACTTGTCAATCTTTCTGTACTAAGCACATGGTGCTTATTTAAGCCTTTAAAGTGTTTTTTTTGTTTGTAAATGAAGTACCTTATCTTCCTCGGTCTTGCTTTCAAAACCTAGTGGCTGGCTTATTATACCTCCTCCTTTAATTCGTCATTTAAAAAAGCAAATTTGGCATCAAACTGATGTACCTTCTATTGATTTTGAGTTGCTACCGTCAAAATTATTCGCATGGTCTCAAACTATGCTACCGGAGAGAATGTTTCTTTATAGTTGATTCCTTGTTGTTGCGTAAAACCTTTGACTACCAACTTAGCCTTATGTTTTTAAACACTTCTATCTGCCAAATACTTTGTGAAGATCCACTTTAAGATGATGACATTTTTACCTTCTGGCAATCAGTTAACTCCCATGTTAGATTGCTTTGTATGGACAACATTTCATCTTCCATTACTAATAAAGCAAACACATACAAGAAGGGGGTGAATTGTGTATGACTTGAAAATTTTTACAAGTTACTATCAATTTGTATAAACGATAGAGTCTATGAAAATTTAAAATAAAAGGAGTCTATTAAAAATTGAAATAAAAGAAGCCTTTTTGTAAATTGAAAACAACAGTAACTATAACTGACTGACTGACTGAATTGACTTTGAATCTATTAAAACATATTCCTCACTATCTTTGACAGAGTCTTCAAATATCTGGTTGTTTAGGTACTTTTTTGACTGTTTCTTGAAGTTGATTATTGAATTAGTGGAACAGAAGGATCCTTCGATTGTACAGAAAAGATAATAACTTATCTATTTCAAAGTTTGTGGAACTGTTTCTGATATTTGGATAAGTTTGTTAGATTGGTTCCTATAAAACAGGAATTGTTAGATGTTCTTCATTTAAATAGATAACTAAATTATATAATCTCTTTTTATGTCATTATCTTTCTGAATAAATGAGATAATCAAATTAAATAAATTTGAATTTTGAAATGTAACTAAATATTATTGATTGTTATAATCAAAATCATTAATTTAAGAGCCTTGAGCTTATAATTACATCTTTCCATTCATGCTTTTCGATAGCTTCTTCTACTGTGATCAAATCCCCAACAAATAGAACCAATCGTGAAGTAGCCTCTCCCTCAATTTCAAATCAACATCAAGGAATTCTCCCATGCTCACTTCTGCATAATTGAGCTAACTCTATTGGAATTGATCTTTTGGGAGGAGACTCTTCAGATGAAGAGGTTGAATTTGTTTTTTTTTCTGGAGTTGAAATCTATTATTCTTTTAGGTCATGTTCTTTGTTCTTGTTCAGGGATAGTTTGTTCTTCTTCAGTCTCAACTTAAGGAGTTTGGCTGTTATCTTTGGCTTCCCAGTCCCAAGTAGCTTGCTTATCCAATACGACATTGCGACTAATAATAATCTTCCTACTTAATAGATCAGATAGCCGATAAGCTTTTGAGTGAGTGTAATAGCCAATAAATATATATTTTCGTGACTTCCCATCTAGTTAATATCGTTCAGTTGTAAGCAAGACATAACAGATACACCCAAACACTTGTAGATGATGTACAGAGGGCTTGTTTCCGCTCTATGCTACTGATTTGCTCAGGAGTGTATAGAGCTGTGAGCTGCCTCTTTATTCCCTGTTCTTCACAGAAAGCATTGAAATCTTTTGAAATGAACTCACCTTTATAATCAGTACAGAGCACTTTTATAACTTTTCAACTTTGTTTTTCCACAAGTACATTGAATTTCCTGAAGCACTCAAAATTTTCTAATTTGTGCTTCAAGAAATATACCTAACTCATCCTATTGAAATCATCAGTAAGTAGAAGGAAATATTTTTTTTCCAGCTAATGATTATGTCCTCATGGGACCACATAGATCAACATGGATGAGTTCGAGAATATCTTTAGATCTCTTTGATTTTCCCATCGGAAAGGATTGCTTTGTTTGCTTTCCGACCATGCATAATTCGCAGACCTTCTCTAATGACTTAATGATGGGAAGATTACTCACCATTTACTCGTTCTTTAACAGCTGCAACCCTTTTAATGTTTAGATGGCCATATCGTTGATGCCATAATTCACTTCATACAAGAGTCTTACTCAGTATGGCTATTTATGTTCTTTCAGTAAAGTCAAAAGCAAACATATGATTTGATGACATATAAGCATAAACAAGAATTTATTAATGGTTTTGTGTTTCACCGTGCATTTACCATCATCAAATACCACCACATAACCAAATTCAATCAATTGATTGACGCTTAACAAGCTGTGTGCTAGATAAGGAGCAAAATGAACATCCTTAATGAATTTTTTACGGTTACCTACTGAAATCTCAGCTATCCCTTTGCCTTTAATCTGCAGTTGTTTATCATCTGTGAGTTACACATGTGATTGGACAATCTCATCGAGCCTTTTGAACTTTGAACCATCTCCAGTCATGTAATGACAACAACCATTATCTATGTACCAGATGTCATTTTTTCCCTCCTTTGTTGTAGTTATTATCATAAACAAGAAGTTATCTTCCTCTTCTTTAGCATAATTTGCCTCTTTTGATTTGGACTAATAGTACTTGTCATAATGCCCATATTTGTTACGGTATGATCATTTGAGTGTACTATTTCTACCTCGACCCTCCTCGATAGCCTCCTCGTTCTCTTCCTCTTGCATATTAATTCTAAGATTCAGGCTCCCACTTGATTTGAAAAGTCGTTTCTTCTTCCTTTCCATTTGATCGATTGATTCGTGCATTATGAGATTGGAGTGATCCCATCAGCTTATCAAACAAAAAGTAGATAGGTCCTTTGATTCTTCGATTGCAACCACCGTATGATCACAAACTTGGATGGCAAGCTCCTTAGAACTTTAGCAACCACTGTTTCATTTAGTATTTGATCTCCATGAGTTCTAATTTGTTATACAACAGATGAAACTCTTGCCAAAAAATCTTGCACATATTTGTTATTTTTCATGAAGGAAGTTTCAAAATCACACCCTAGTGATTGCAATTAAACAGCGATTACCTTGAAGGAACCCTGATATTCAATTTTGAGTGTGGTCCATGCTTGCTTGATCGTGGTAGCTGCTGCTATCTTTGAAAAAATCAACTCATCTATTAGTTGTTGGATGAAGAAGAGTGCTTTGGCATCTCGCTTTTGATGCTCTTCGTTGCAAGTCTCATCTTCTTCGTTTTCTTCATAACCTATTTCAACATAGTTCCACATATCTTGGGATCAAAACAATGACTTCATTTTGATGCTCCAAAATTCATACGAGTCTCCTTTGAACAGTGAAATTTGTAGCTAAGAAATATTAACACCTGCGTTGGTGCTATGCTTGTGTGTAAAGCAGACTTGAAATAATTCCAAGTTTCGAAGGAACCTGGCTTTGATACAAACTTTGTTGGAGATTTTAAAAGAGCAAGAAAGAAAATTGAAAGCAAATTGATACTATGGATGCTTTATTGGAATAATTCAGAGCCTTTAAATAAGCAGTACAAGCTAATGTGCGAATCTCAACTACCTCAGAAAAAAGAAAATTCTTAGCCTAAAAAATTTTAACTGCTTAACTACTTTTATCCATGAGAATTATCCTTAATCCCAACAATTCACAAAAGTTTATGACAAATAATACAGTGGTTGGTTTTCAAGCAGTATATACCAATTTACTGTAAGATTCTCATTATAAGAATAATATGGTGTGGTTTAGTTTAGGAATTATTGCTTTTGCAAACAAAAAAGTGCGAGGTATGATTACTTTGTTTGAATTGATCAGCATGAATGTTACATACCTTGATATGGAGTGTAAAAGTTGAGCAGAAACTAAAATTTGGTTTGAATGAGACATAGCTGGGAACTTACAACCAGGGTAGACTTGATAAAAGTTTGAGGGCGCTCCCAAAGAGGCAACAACATTTCTCCAAATAGGGATAACAAATTGTTAAGGTACAGGAAATCCAGCTTCTTAGTACTTGTAAATGCGGTATTGCAGATTTAGGTCCTGCAATTGTAAGATCGTAAATCCGTATGATTCTTTGTGATTACATATCCTTTTGTCACAACAACCACCACGTCCAAGCTCGAACCTGGGTTTAACCGGGGGTGAATCACAAACTCCGTAAGACCTATTTCTCTCCTCCATGTCGCGACAACTTCCTACTTCAGTCCCTGAAATTTTTCACAAGAACGGACGCTGAATTGTCATGTTTAATTGAAATGTATTAACAGGGACGAGGGTAATTTTGGAGTCTAAGAAAGCTGGTATATACCAGAGCCTGCAAAACGAGCAATTTGGAAGCTGAGCCTTGAACTTCCATTTCTGACTTACAGGGGTAAAACATGTACAGACTCGATGATGAATCAGAAGAAGTCTAGTTAGAGGACAAACAGATATTTCGAGTCAGAATATCAATTGAGTTGCTTGTGTCCTCTCACAGGTTAATCTAAATTTAACCATTTGTCTTATATGCCGAAGTGATTGTCAAGAAAGACTGAAGGCGTGTGGAGCACACTTTGGAATCATGTAAAATGGTTACCTGCCACAGTGACAATGGAGTTAATTTGGTCGGAGAAAAAGCGTACACAGTGAATCATTAGACAAACCAAGTGTGCTAGTGCTTGAGGCTTGAACCAGGAAAGCGATCCAGTGTTAACGTTCCCTGATTTTCTACGTGTAAAAGTAAAACTTCTTCAATCTTGTCTCCTTTTCGTCAATTTTTGTAAGTTCTATTTATTAAATAAATAAATTTTTATAAAATAAAATAGACACTAAATAATCTAGTTCTTTAAGCCTACTTACCTGAAAAGAAGGCCAGTAACAAAATTTGGACCTATAATTATAAGGTAAAATGTTTTTAATTGTAATAGATTTTATTAGAGGTGAGAGCAAACCAGTCGAATCATTTAAGTCACCAAATATTTAAATAGTTTGGTTTAGATAATAATTAAATCAAATCCAATTGTTAATGTGTCAAATGTATTTTCCCTCATAATTCATAAATAGAGATGCGATGCGAGTCGTCTCATAAAAGGATTGTGGTTGTTGAACTCAAAATATATTCCAGAAAACTGAAAAAATAAAAACGAAATTCTTTGCTTCCTTATGTCTCTGCGAACTCTCACTGAACGCCTCCATTTATCATCTCCTCTTTCTATACTTTGTAATCGGACCCATAAAGCAATAACAGGAGGCTTCTTTGTCAGGATGTCAACCCACGCGCCGAAGCCTCTCGTTCATTCACTCACCTTGCCTACTCAACCAGGCCAACCCGTTCAAGTCACCGCCCTTCCTGGCGTCTCCGATTCTGACTTCAGGTCAGTATTTATCTCTGATAAGTTCAAAGTTCGGAGCTGTTTTCCGAGTTAGTGCTGTTTCCTTTTCTGCGCAGGAATGCTATTGAGTCCTCGTTGTTTAAGCAATGGCTAAAGAACTTGCAGTCTCCAACTGGGGTTTTAGCCAATGGAGCTTTTCTGTTGAAACGAGTGCTTATTCAGGTGATTCTTCCCTTTTATAAGTGATGCAAGTTTCTACTTTTGGAAATGGTTGAGCGGACAAGGAACAAGAAAGAAGAATTTGGGTACATCCTAAATAAATAAGTGTTTCCAAAACTTGATGTCTCCTTATATACAGGGTATGTTTAGACATTTTTCTGTGCCTTTTGTTATAATGGCAGATTTTAGTAGTCAGTTTATGGGTTTTCATGACAAAGGTCATGTGATTTCTATTGTCATGCCGTTATCCATTTTTCCGCTTTTCTTATCCTTCCTGCCATTACAGGGAGTGGATATGTTTGGACAACGCCTTGGCTTTTTAAAATTCAAAGCAGATATTATCGATAAGGAAACTGAAGAAAAGGTATTCGACCATCTCCCTACCTGCAGTCCTTCTGATTATGAACTCACATTGTGATCCACCATTACGGAGTTTAGTAAAGCTGGAATGTGAACAAATGGTATTCTGTTCCACACTTCCTCCTAAAGTCAGTTGCTGATGAGCTTGATGAGCTTGATGAGCAATGTTTTTTGACTGCTCCTATGAGAAACTATATTATTATGTCTTTCTATCATCGGACAACCTATTTATGCTCAAACTTCCTATGAGTTTTGAGAACTAAAATGTTCTTAGGTTCCAGGTATAGTATTTGCACGAGGACCAGCTGTAGCCGTGCTAATTCTTTTGGAATCTGGCAATGAGAGATATGCTGTTCTTACTGAGCAGGTATTTGGTGGTCTATTTATAAGCTGTAGGTTTTTCGGTTCCATGAATTTCCTGGGTCACAATGCAAATGATATAACTCGAGTTGGAGAAAAGGACACTTACAACTATTAATTTTTATGCATGTCCAAGGCTAGGGTGCCTACAGGGAGGCTTGTTCTGGAGTTGCCTGCTGGAATGCTAGATGATGACCAGGGTGATTTTGTAGGCACAGCAGCTCGTGAGGTTATGCATCCCTCCCTCTAGCAGCATTTGCAAAAGATGGTTATCATTTGTTGATATATAATTCATGTTATTAAGAAAAGTAATACAAAAAAAGCAAAAGTTGAAAAACCACAGATGGAGAACCAGATAAAAAAGCAGATAGCCTCCTAGATACGTCAATCCAAAGTTGGAGACTGGTTTAATATTTGGCTTATCTACGAAATTGGAATGATCCTAGTATGTAATTTCAATCCGATGAATTTGACAGGTTGAAGAAGAGACCGGCATTCATTTGAAGTTAGAAGACATGATTGACCTCACTGCCTTCCTGGAGCAGTCTACTGGATGTAGAATCTTCCCATCTCCTGTATGTTGTCATTTATATTATTCTTCCCTAAAATTTCTTAAAGCATTTGTCTTTAATTGAGTTAAATGTGCTTGAAAGTGTGGAATTATGCAACAGTTTCATTGATTGCTTTTTGATTCATGAATCTAGAAAGTTTTATGCTTAGTAGACTGGTATTCAACCAATACTGTTTAGAGGGACAGGGGTCTAAGTATAGAAGACAAAGGAAGCTATCATTTATTGGAGATTTTGAAAATTTGCAAAATTCATGCAATGAGGTAATAGAGGTGAGCTATGTAATTTTGGAGAATTAATCTCTGTTGCATCTCAAGAGGAAAGAAAGAGGTGCTTGCAGTATAGAGCTACATGATTTTGAGTTGAACATGCCAAATTATTTGCCTTTTGTTTTGTGAATCAAGTGATCTGTTTTTTATTGGGCTTTATTACATGTGGAGGTGATGCTTGCAATTTATTGTTAAGTACATACTTAATTGAAAGAATCAATCGTCAAATTATGTTTTGGAGTTAACATGTGAAAAAAAGGTCAAAAGTAGTAAACTATTTTGATAAATGTACGATTGGGCAAGTTAGTTTCTTACCTTTTGGCTATGGGTAGGGTGGATGTGATGAGGAAATTAGCGTGTTTCTTTATGAAGGACTTGTGGATAAAGAGGTAATCACACAACTGCAAGGTAAAGTGTCTGGTCTGCGGGAGCATGGTGAGCTGATCAAGGTTCGTGTGGTTCCTTATGGACAACTGTGGCGCATGACTGCTGATGCTAAGGTGTTGATGGCCATTGCACTCTATGAAATGGCAAAGAGAGAAGGCTTGTTGCCTCTGAAAAACTAATAGGAACACTCTTTACATCCCTAGCCACTACTTGATTTGTTGTCAACATGGGGAATTTGCTTGTGTAGTTCACTTTGTCGCATTTTATCAAGTAGCCTTTTGTGCTGCTTACTATTTGCGTTAACTGATGTTTGATAGCATTATTTGCAATAAATGATTCCTCAGTCATGAGAAAAGTTTTTGCTTATTGTTGGCCTCATTCTCTTGTTGATTCAATCATAGATTCGGGGTGATATTGGATTATCTTTATCTTCGCAAAATTTCTTTTCCGAGTCCATTTAATGGAAGTCTGCCATGTCTCATGTAAAAAGAGGGCATAATAAGCTGACAAAAAAAGCTTCGTTTCGAACCCAAAACTCCTACCTTGATACTAGTTGAGAGAAAGTACTTCCTGGCTCGTACATTCACTGGATTAACATATCAGAAAAGGGATTTTTGACGTATTGGATAAAAGAAAAGTAAATCCCTGATCGGCGAATTTCGTCTCTGAAAAATTCTCTTCTCGCCATTTGACAGTAATAATGTTTTTGAAGTTTGTGGCTGTGATCCTCACACTTTTGATCGACGATATTGTATTAGAAGTTCTTTTTTTTTTTGGGTCATTTATCCTTGTCATTTGTTATCTATCATTTCTGATATCCAAGTAAGCGCATTTACTTATTGTTATTTCAATTTTCTAAGCCTGGAGTATTGTGTATGGACCAACGTGAGGTTTCCAGTTTTTATACACAATCCAATTAGTCTAATATTTGGATGTCTACATTAGTTGTAAACACTTTTGGTATGTAAAATTTTGAGAAATGCATATTTATCTATGATAATCATTTGTAGTAATGACGTCTGAAATGTGACACAAATTTAGGTGTTTTTGTGACAATTTATTTGTAATTTTTAAAACAAAATTTAATGATTAATATGAGTTTTAACTTGTTTGTCGTTTGTTTAGAGTGAAGTTATACTAATAAGGAAGTCTCGAAGAGTTTGAAAAGAAGAATAATGAAGATTTAGTGTATTTACATGAGAGTTGACATCCCGGTTACATCTGTCCAATTGATGTGAAGTTATTTCGATATGTGTAGTGGTTTTATATTTAACATCTGGTGGTATGTGTTGTATCATCCAATTGTGTACTTTATGCAATGCAATAGTAGTTTTTGAATAATGTTGTGGTAATTTTGGCATAATGAAGTGGTTTGGTGGAGATGAATAATGAAATAAAAATCGAAAGGAGTCACTAAATGTGATGACCTTATGTAGTAGGGCGAAGAACGTTGAGATAGAGGTGGTGCCTGAAATGCTAATGAAATTTGAAAATTTCGAAATGATATTTGATTTGTAATAAAAGTATGCAAGGCATTCTAGATTTGTACATAATGTAGTAAAGGGAAGAAATGATGAGAATGGAGACTCTTAAGAGAAGAACATTTATTTTTCATCAAGGTTAGTTACACAAAACATGAGGGTTAAATACAATGAATCTAGATCTAGTAGAAGAATTGGTTTTGTTATTAGTTAGATAAAGCTATTTAGACCATAATTAAGTTGGAAGATATGCATAACTATGATTTGCTTTTAAGCAACACAAGGTTTACAAGCCAACACTAAGTTATAGATAACTAAGGCGTAGATTAGGAATGAATGAAAGTGCAGAATCATACAATATACAAATGTATTATTTATTGTTGTAACTAAAGATAGGTATGAAAGTATAACTTGTTCAGAAAAGGATTGTCTTAACCATATAGACAAGTTGAGAAGAGTGAGGTTGGAAGAAAGAGACAAGAAACTGGTTTATCGGATGTTTATTAGAACGAAAGAAAATGATAGTAAATTATTTTACAGAATTAACTATGATGAGGAAGGAAGGCTAATAATTTTTCTCTAGAGAGATGAAAGGAGTTGAAATACTTATATTGAATTTGGAGATGTGGTTATGTTTGATACCACTTTTCTTGTGAACAAATACTAAATATCATTTGCCCTATTTATCAATGTAAACCATCTCGAATAATTTATATTGCTTAGTTATAAACTATTAGGCAATAAAATAACGAATAATTTTTGTCAACTTTTCTATAGATAGTTGTATTATGAATGGGAAGCCATTTGACGCTATAATTATATATTAGTGTAAGAGTATAGGTAATGCCATTGAGATAGTATTCCCTTCTGTATAGGTATATCCAAGGATCTAAAGAACTTAGTCCTTAAAAAAATTGTGGTCACCAACACACCTATCATAAGTATATTATCGAACCAAGTGACAGAAACAAGAAGGATGAGGAGCTCCCAATAGATTGGAAATTTAAGAAGAACCATCCTCCACATCAAATTTAAGTGATTATTAATAAGGGCTAATCACTAGATCTGATCTTAGAGATTTATTTCACTTTGTTTTTATTTTTGAAATTAAACCTAAGCCGATAGAAGAAGCTTTTAGTGATGAAAGTTTGGTTTTTATTATAAGTGAAGAGTTTGAGAGGAAGGTGTGGTCTTTAGTACCTAGACCTAGTGACCACTAAATTGTAGGTAACAAGTGGGTTTAAAAATCAAATTAAATGAATCGGGTAAGAAATAAAGCTATATTAGTGATAAAAGGGTAAGATCAAGAGGAGGGCTTAGACTTTGAGGAAAATTTTGCTCTAGTAGCTAAGCTAAAAGCTATTAGGCTCTTTCTTACATTTACATCTTACATAAAATTTAAATTGTTTCAATTGGATGATAGAAGTGTTTTTTAATATTATTTTATTCAAAAAGAACTTTATGCTAATCAACCTTCCTATTTTGAAAAACATGATGCCCTAACTACATATACAAAATTTTTAAAGCTTTAGATAGATTGAAACAAGCTCTTAGAGCTAGGTATGATAGGTTAAGTGCATTTCTTTTAGAAAATGGATTCTCTAAAGGCAAGGTTGACACTACACTCTTTATTAAAATGTAGAAACATAATATTTTAATTGTTCAAATTTATTTTGTTGACATTATTTTTGATGTCACTAATAAGATTATATGTAAAGAGTTTTTTAAGTGTATAGGTAGGGAATTTGAAGTGAGTATGATGAGAGAACTTAACTGTTTTTTTAGATTCCAAATCAAGCAAATGAATGAAGGTATCTTTTTTATTCAAGCAAAGAACTCCAAAAAACTAAAACACTTCAAAATCTATTAAGTCAAAACATTATGCATATCTATGAACCTCATAACAAATAAACAAAGACAAAGAGGACAAGTTAGTTGATATAAAGTGTTATTGAGGTGTGATTGATAGTTTATCTTACCATAAGTAGGCTTAATATTATGTTTAGCATTTGTTTATGTGTTAAATTTTAATCAAGCCTTAGGGAATCACACCTTTTAGTTGTTAATTGCATCTCTAGATATTTATATGGCACCATTTCATTAGGAATTTAATATTTTATGAATACGTTCTTTTTTTTAATTGGTTATTCATATTCAAAATCTGTTAGTAGCCATTTGGATAGAGAGAGAACATACAGTACTTATCAATTACTTGCAAATGTACTACCCTTATGGTTTAGTAAGAAATAAAATTTGGTTTCCTTATTTTAAGAACACATTCTTTGGCTTATCAGTAGTGAAATTCAAATATATAATGACTGGTAGCTGTTGTGCCCAAATCTTATGGATTAGCTAATAACTTAGAGACAATGGATTGGACCTTACTAAGATACCTATTAAGTGTGATAATTCTAGTGCCATTTTTCATACAGAACTATTCATAATTTTAAAAGCAAGAATATAGAAATTTAATACCATTTTATCAAAGATCATATACAAAATGAATATGTTAAGATATAATTAATGGATACAAACATCAATCGGCTGCATTTTTAATAAACCTATAAGGGAGGGTAGATTTTTGCTCATTTAAAAGAGAATTAGGGATGATTAATGGAAATTTAATATGTTAAATGAATTTAAAAGTCTTTATTAATCTTATCCATGTTCTACTATTTATTTTTTAAAAATTAATTATATTAATGAATAGATAGGCTTAAAGCCTTAAAAAAGTTCTAACTTATAAGAAAGAAAGCTGACTATTGAAAGAACTGAGCATTTAATAGGTTTACTTAAGAATAACTAATAGAGTAAAAATGAAAATATAACATCCATTACCTCCTTACATTACTAGTTACTTTAGTGCTGCAATTGTTTCATAAGATAATTTCCCTGACGCAGTGTATCAGTCTTTGAGTTAAGTTGTAATTATCTAATTCAATTTTGTTATGGATCTTATTGTTCATTTCCCTCCAAATGGTGCAAATGCAATAGGTGAAAGCATTCCTTAGCACAATTGAGCAATTGTCTAACCTTTTGATCCATTTTATCGCCCATTTGATAATTTATTCCTGCCTCCTTATATTGTGATGAATTTTTAGTATATGTTGTAATTGGATTATGTGCAAATGCAATTCAAGTATTGATGTTGCACTATTTCAACTTAAATTTTGCATAGCACACTAAGTGGATTTTGATATTTTAATCTGTCCTTTGTCTAACGCTTGTTTTAATGACTAGCCAGGATATGATAGCTACCTTAGGTACCAGGAACTTGAAGGATGAGATCATGCCAATGAACTTTAGGAGAATGTGGTCTGAAGAAATCCAAATAGGATCTGTTGGAAAAGTGCAAGGATTTCTCTTGTGTCCAAATAAGTGTGTCATCCTTTGTTATATTAGGTCTATAATTTGGAAAGTTGTTTTCAATTAGAGACACACCTCTATGATTACAAACCTAATAGTCCCCGAGATTGTCTTTAGTATTTAATAAGAATCTTCCTTAAGTGGGTTGAGTTCTTCTTGATAGTATAAAAGGCTCACATGACACCAATTGTTATACTATAATTAAGCCTACTACCAACTCGTTTTCTGATGAGAGGATATATAGAGCCTTTTAATCTCAACATCTCAATGGGAGCTATGATTGGTTTTTATTTTCCTTTAGATTCTAGAAGCAACATTGTGGAAGTAATTTGAGTTCAACCATTTGGTCCGTATGGCTTCCTTATCATTGCATAATATCTAAATTTTCTTTATAATTAGCAACTAGTTTTTAAGTTTAAGGGATGTGATGCCTGATCCTCCTTCTTATTTAGTGGTACAAACTTCATTCCATTTAATTTTAGCTCTATAGAAATTATTTAGGTTTCTAATTCATAAAAACCTTCTTATGATTATCTTTACATATTTAATGACTCGTTTAATCAACATCATGTGGGAACGCTAGTAGGTTTAGAGATTTAGGAGAACTGATTTCGCCAAATGGATCTTTCCAGCTAAGGAAAGAACCTTGGTTTGCCATACATTTGTTCTTTTCTTAACTAATTCTATCAAGTGTTGACATTCTATAGTCTTTGGTTTTCTTGTGAAGATAGGTGATCCAATGTAAGTAAAATGTAATTCTTGCCTTTGCATTCAAGAGATTTGCTCTAGGAACGGACATCATGGATCCCAGATGAAGTTATGATATTGATCTTTTCCTAGTTGATGTTTAATCATAACATTTTTTAAAAAAACTGTAGAGAATTGATGAAGGTTGGGAGAGGGTTGGGGTCATTACTACAAAATATAAGTGGATCACTGCAAACATTAAATAGAAAAGTACAAGCTCTTTTCATTTGTAATGGTGGATAAAAGTCCCTATATTACTGGTGTGTTTATGTAAAATTCTAAGGAGAACTTCCATTGTAAGAGTGAAGATGTATGGAGATAAGGGGTCTCCTTCTCTAATCCCTTTTGATCCATGAAATATATATATTGGTTCTAAATTAATCAAAGCACTAAAATTCGTTATTATTATATAAGCTTCAGTTCAAGATATGAATGAATTAGGAATTCCAAATGCGTTCATGAAATTGAGTATAAACTTCCAGTGTAGTATATCAAAAGCTTTGTATATGTCTATTTTGAGAGAGTAGCTCTTAATAAATAAATTGGTGCTGTAATCCTTAAATAGTTCTTATGCTAGGATGAGGTTATCTTCGATATCTCTTCCACTGATGAATGATCCTTATAATGATTAATTAGAGGGATTAGGGTCTTTTTGAGTGTAACTGTAAGAATTTTCCTAATGATTTTATAAGTTATGTTATAATAAGATATGGGATGAAAATTTTACAAGGTATTAAGGGCTTGCTTCTTAAGGATCAGGTATAAGAATATTTATTCAATTCTTTTAACAATTTGCTATTCTTGGTCAATTTCTGCACACAATTAGTTACTCCACAACCTATGAAGTTCAAAGTTTATTGGAAGAAAGCTGCATTAAACCCATCTGGACCTACTGCTTTATCTTGTTTTAGGCTTAAAAAAAGCAAATTTCACTTCCTCAACTATAACTTATGCAGTCAACATAGTTCTAGTAAGATGATTAATCTGAGGATTGATGAATTGATGTAATACTTCAACTATAGAGTCAATTAGCTTGTGGTATATAACATTGCTTTGAAATAGTTATAAGCCATGGATTTGAGCACATTCTAATCCTCTTAAATATTGCCTTGGTCATCTCTGAGTGTATTGATTCTGTTGTTATTTTTGTGTACTAAAATGGTGTTGAAGAAGAATCAAGTACACTTATATCTCTCAGCTAGGAAATCCTTACTTTTTTTTGCTTTAGATAGGAGTTATCTGCCATTATAGCTTCTGTATACTTATGCAGGGCCTGTTGTTCGAATTTTTCAGTTTAATATCTAATGGATTTTTTTAAAGATCATCTTGATAGGTTCTTAACAAAATTTTTATTTATCTATACTTGTTCTTGTATTTCCAAGATTATTTTTTCTTTAGTATCTTTAATTCATTCTTCAAGGTCTTGATTTTGGTTATTAGTTGAAATGCATTATATCCCTTAACTAGAGTGTTCATAATTTCACTTACCAATTCTTGGAATCCTTTAACCTAAAACATAAAGTAATAAAATCTAAAGGGTGCTTTGGTAATTTGAAGTGTATTCATACTTTCAATTTCAATTGTAGCATGGTCTGAGCATAATGGAGGATCAAATTCTATAAAGAATGAGGGAAATTTAAGTATCCATTTCTTATTGATTAATGCTCTATTAAGTTTTTTCCTTATAAAGTATGCCCTTAATTGTTTGTTTTTTTGAAGTGAATACTTATAGAGTTTATGTCTGTTACTTCAATATTGTTGATTAAGGAGCCTAATTCAGTTCCTAAAATATTTTTGTTCACTATTTGACCATCTGCTTCATTTGTATTTAGTAAGCAATTGAGGTCTTGAATTATTTTTTCTAAGCATTCTAAGTCTTTCCATATGGAGCTTCACATGAAACAAAAGTTAGAAGCATAGATGACGGGAAGTTGAAATATTCCAGAGACTAAGCGAGATTGGCATTTAAGATGGATAAGCTATTCTAAACTAAAAATTTCATCAATTTGGCGTAGAGGGGGATTAAATATCACTACTATTATGCCATTTTACTGATATGTATGGTTTGATATAAAGATCCATTTGTTTTCCAAAAAAATTAGCTCCTCTTTCAACTTTTCAGGTTTTATTTTTACCTCAAGTAATCCAAACAAGACAGGATTTTCTTCCAAAATGATGTCTTTCAAAACCTATTTTTTTGGGCCGTTAAGTTCCTGAATATTCTAGCACAATATAGTCGTTTGTTTCATTGAAAGGGTGCCCCCTCCTTTCTTATATATGCAAGATTTTCTTTGAAGAAAAATGTTGTTATCAAATTGGGAATTCTCTAAACGTGGATTTGGACTATCCTTATTTTTAGATGCTGTAAGGTTATTCTTATTTATAGGGATTTGAGTTTTCCTCTTTTGAAGTGCACTAGATTATGAGCCATTCTCCTTTAAATGCTAGTAGAGTCTATTAGAGCTAAGGTTTTATCAATTGATCTGCTCAATGATTCTTCACTGAATAGTTTTACTATTAGTTTATCCTCTTGATGACATGGTTGTTGGATTTCATGTTGACTAGGTATTGCATGACATTTAGGGGTTTGTTTAGTGGGTTCAAGAGTGCAAAGTTGATTATTGTCTAGCTCATCCATTAGTTCATTTTATGTTCTTGTTTTGAAACACTTTCCAGTTGGCTTCCATATCTTTGTTTGTATTGTTTTCTAAGGATATGAGAGTTAAACTAGATGATCCACAAGTTTCCTTTCAGTTTTAAGCCTTTTGACAACTATAAAAGAGGGAAGTTCATCCTTATTTATCACTTTAATGCACATTTGTGAATACACTATCCTTTCTAGGGTAACAGTTTGGGAATTAAGAGTTGTAGGTTTCCAATAGCATTAGCAATGAATCTCAATCCTTCAATGATCCAATATTCAAGTGACAAATTATGAAAGTTTATCTAGACTAGGAATAAGTTAATCTCTTATTTTTCAATCCTTATTTTAGGCCTTTATTGTTGCAAAAACAATGGCTTACCTACTATTTGTCAAGCCCCTCGTTTTAAGATTCGGTGGAGATCAATAAACTTATGGAATCGGAATATTTTTTTCACTTACATTTTTCCCAATCCTGAACTTGTGGAAATGCTAACCTTGTGTCCAGAACAAATTCTACAATTGCTAAAGACCAAGTTGATGCTCCAACCTAGGGAAATTGCAAGGGAGGGAAAACAACTCCATTATCAGCAACTACTTTAAGGAAATGCTTGAGGTGTATTCTTTCTTATAATTTTCCATTTTCCAACAATTTTCTCCACGATGTCACAGCAGATGAGGTTGGTGTTGAGGTTGGCTGTTGGACCCCGAACTGTTCTTAGAAGACTAGAAATAATAATGAGAAATGTGGAGAAGTTCGTACTTGTGTTTTGGCGTTTTAAGTGGATAAGAGATTTCGAACTAAAGAGAATTAGTTGAATCTATCTAGTAAGTTGATTAAGAATATGCGCATATATGTATGTATTTTTGGTTATTGATGTTCATGATTAATCATGGATTATTGATATTAAAGATGATATGGAGTTGAAAATGAAGTAGAAAG
>JANZXR010000172.1:33307505-33349696 GCA_027575705.1 Erythroxylum echinodendron | reverse complement strand
ATATATGAATGCATGCATATGTCACTATACACTTATACACTCCTATTCATGGCAATTGGTGAGGGGATGTTACACTATATAGTGGAAAATGGGTAAATTTGCAAGTCTATGGCAGTGTAATTTCTTAGAGGAAGCTTTGAGTGAAACACAACCCTTATACACTTGAGTGACATGAGTGAATATCGTGAAGAAGGTCCATTTTAATTTTATGCTTGCTTTTGATCAAGGATATCTACCTTTAATTTTGTTTATGTGCATTGATGAAAGATTATGACATATGTATTAGCTTGATACTTGAGTTTGCCAAAGTTTAAAGGATTGCAAGCACTTGATTTTCGTTGAAAATGAAATGACAGAATGTGTTGGTTATGATCCAAGCAAGTTGCTTGAGGATAAGCAATAATTCAAGCGTGGGGGTGTTGCTAATGGGCATTTTATATTGCTGTTAGATACATAATTTGCTAACTTTTTTTCCATTTAATGTTTAAATTGCACTAATTAAGAGCTAATTGTTTTAATTTTAGGCACATGTTAGATTTGGAACATTTAAAAGCATAAAGTAAGAAAAGCGTCTGAAAGCAGGCAAAGGCAATAAAGGACAATACAGCAGCCCATGAATTTAAAAGAAATGAAAATGTTTCAGCTAAGGGAGGAGTGGTGTGCGTGAATAAGAGGGGTGACCAAAAACCCTCAACTTATTCATCACATCAATGAATAGGAAAATAAGAGGAGAGTTGGTGGCGTAAGAGTGAGTGTGAAAGAAAAGAAAAGAAAAGAAGATAAGTTGGCGGCGGAGAAAGAAAAAGAGAACCAAGAATGAGGTGTGCGTGAATAAGGAGGACCAAAAACCTAATTGTCACATCAAAAAAGAAGGAACAAAACTAGCGGTGACAGTGAGAAAGGAGATAAAACAACATTGGCTAAGAAGATAGCATGAGCAGCAGTTGTGTGTTAATAAGAGGGGTGGACCGAAGAGTTTATTTGTCATGTCAATGAACAGGAATGAAGGAGAGAGCTACAGCTAAAGATAGAGGCATGAGAGAAAATATAACAGGGGGAGAAGGCTAAATATTGGGTGTTTTAATTTGTTTTTATTCCTTCATTGTTTTAATTGTCGTGGATTTAATCAGTGCAATTATATATCATGACCATGATTTATGTTACATTGACGAATATGTGTAAGTAAGTTTTCTTTGGTTAAAGTTAGGATTGATATTAGATTAGGACAATTTTTGTGGTATTGTTTTTTTTGCTTGATTGAATGCATATTTAGCCTAATTTAGATTGATATATAATTGGGATTTGATTTTTCAGAAAATCGATCAAGCAACATACTTGAGACTAATGTGCAGACCAACCATAGAATCTTGTATGAGGATACCTAGAGTTAACGAACTCAATTTTAGGCTTCTTACATTGAGTGTTTTCTTTTTTATTCCGAATTATCTATGAACCAAATAGGTAACTTAGATTTAAAAGAGAAAGGAATTCCTATGAATATTGGGTTTAACTTGCTTAAGTGAAGCAACTTCTAAATCAATCCACCGTTACAAGTTTTAATGCCTAATCCAATTGAAATCTGACACCTTAGCCAAATTTTGTCATTTGATTAATTTTAATCGCATTTAATTCATATCTTGCATTAAGCATATTTCCTTAATTCGCTTATTTTATTTCATTTTCAAATCAATCAATTCTTGATAGTTTGAGTAATTTTGCATCATTTAATTTAACTGATTTGTATTTTAGAATCCCTTGTGTATGATATCTGGTTCGTACCATTTTATATTATTTGTCGACGAGGCACGCTTTCCTCTAGTTTGGTCTAGATAGAATTTTATTTGTATTGCTTTATTTAGACTGCAACAGAAGGAGAGGGCTTTTGTTGTGCAGAGGAGGAAGGTTGGTTGAGGGGTAGAGGAGGAAAATCCTCAGCAGTGTATTGAATATTGTCTAAGTTGGTGTTCAAAGTTTCCACATGGGGAAAATAACTAGGGATGAGAGGTAAATTAAAAAGTAATTACTAGGAACGGTAATGCTTTTTTAAAGGAAAGTGTGAAAACTTAAAAGTACCCTTATGGTGGAGTGATATAGGTAATTTTAGCTAGAAACAATCACGAGTAATGGTTGTATTTGTGAAGTTAAGGGAGTGAAGAAGATGGATAGCAGAAGAAGCATAAGAGTACAGTAGGAAGGAATTCCCATAATGGAAGCAAAAAGGCAATTTAGTGAGGAAGAGTAATTTGAGGGTGATGCCATTATAGAGTGAGATAAGAGCTTTTCACACTTCCTACCTTTGCATCTGATTGCATGAGTTATTCTTGATGTCAAGCTAAGTTTGTCAAGATTTTATCTACTTTTCTATTTTGCTTTAACTTCGGTTTTAAGGAGTGTCCAGAGAGTTTTCTTAAAATTCAATTACATGTTGGTCAACTAGTATAACCAATGTCCTCCAATGATCACATTTGGCATTCTCTTCTTTCAAGTGAGCTTAGTGTGAGTTTGGTCAAACATATTAGTCAACCACCTATCTTTAATGATCGACCAATATCACCTCTTCCTTTAAAATTTTTTTTCTAGATAAGTTTATGGAAACACTGGTTGCACACTTTGGTTGACTAACAATAAATATAGGTCTACCATGAGAGTTAATATTCTAATATTAAGGGCTAAACACTAGTCATAAGTTAACAATTATACTCGACTGGTCGATCAATATATTAATTTTTAAAAATAGAATTATCCTTCTTTCTCTTGTTTACCAGACCTTCACTTCTCACTCACTCTTCTCTGCTTCTTCGGCGATATTTAACAACATTCAAAAAACCATGCGCCATCATTCTATAGTCTCTATTCATCCAACCACTTTTAGGTAAACCTTAACTCTATCGATTTGGGGATTTATCCAATCTCTCATTTTTTTCTTTCAATTGCCATTATCATTTAGCTTGTGATCTTATTTTAAGCATGCTTACGCATTCAATTTCTTGAATGCCTTGAGATTGCATTAATTTTCACTTTGAGCAAGTTAGGACTTTTGATTTGGGAATTTCCCATTTTTATAGATATCCTAAATATTTTTTCAAAATTAAATATTCATTGTTAAAATTGAAGACTAGTTTTAGGTTTTTTACTTGTGAATTAGATTGAATTGTACCTAATTAGATCTTTTGATCATTTTTCTTAAATAATATTTGGATTTTTTGAAATTAATCAAATTCTTTAGTGTAATTAATATTTTTTAATTCAGTTAAGAACTTTTTTAGTTAGTCGTACATTCATTTCATTAAAATTTGGTCATTCATGATTTGCTTAAGGTATTTCAATTGATTGCCTTAAAGAAATTATGTTTTTTCATTTGGGCATAATTATAGATTAATTTATTGAAAATTTTTAACCTTAATTATATGCTTACAAATCTTTGTTAATAAATTCAAATTTTTGTAACACTTTAAATTTATCAATTTTCTTTCCTAATCAATTTTTGCATACTTTATGATTATTTTTCACTATGCTTCATGATTACTCATTCTTTCTCAAAGTAAGAGATTATACAAAGGTTATTCTTCGCCTTGAAAGAAGAAGTATAGTGGAAATTTAAGAAGAATCTTAGGAGTAGATGGAGGAAAGGATTGTTTGATAAACCACTGTAAATTGATTTGCATTTCTTTTCCCTTATTTTTTACTTTTTTATTTACAAGCATTATTAAGTCCTTTATCTTTATTTCATACTTGCATTCTTTATAGTTTATGATCATTGTTTATATGATAGTAGCTTTTGATTAAAATCATATAAACACCCAATTCGCCACCATTAGTGCTAAGTTGCTTAACAATATTATTACTTCAATAACTAAGGTGGGTCCCCCAAATGTAGTAATTCAGAATTTGGAACTAACCTAACTTATACCTCTAAACAAGGAAGTTAAGTTTGTGCTTAAAGATAAGGATGAAAACAAACGCATAGATCATACTCTTAAAGCCTCTAACCTAAGTAGATATTTAGAAAATAAAAGCTTCTTACTTAGGTAAAAAAACTAGATTCTAAAGAAAAAGTCATGTAAGGAGATTGATAACATAGTTCTAATCAATATCTCACTCTCAAATCCTACAGGTGATCTAAAAACTATCAAAAATAGAACTAGAAGAAAATCTAGGAAGAAGAAACTGGTAACTCCTCTTCTTAATGAATTTTATTATATGGAATGCTAGGGGCTTAAATAGCCTCAATAAATAATATTTCCTTAGGGATTTTTAATCCAAAAGTGACCTCATTTTATTAGTTTATTTGAAACCAAAATAAAAGAATACTAACTTCATAAGGGTTTATGGTTCTTAGAAAAGGACTGAATCACATTAATCAATTACTTGGCATATAACAATAAAAAAATCTTGATTTTGTTTAATCCTTTAGTAATTAAACTTTAAAGTTTTCACTTCGTAAATTAATTTATACATTATAAGGTCAACATTATTCATTCTCGAACTCCCCTAGACATCACATTCATCTATACAACTAACCTAGAATTTCAGAGACAGTAGAGGCCCTAATAATGGACTATAACATTACTTGAATTCTTCTTATTGATTGTAATTATATACTTGCTTCTTTAGAATTCAAGGTTGTATATTAAAGTTAAATCATAAAAATGGTGAGCTTGTTAAATCGTAAAAATGGTGACTTTACAAGCTCACTAAATACCTTAAGCTAACAGATATAACATTGACAACTTTTTATTTGAAATAATAGTTAATCAAGAAACTAGTTTATAAAAAATGTTAGATAAATTCTTGGTGAGTTCTACCTAGATGTACAACTATTCTAGTAGCTTTCTAGAATTTTGCAATTCACTCACCTCCAACCATATCTTCATTTTCATTCAAGCTAAGGTAGTTGATAACTGAAGAAGAACTCCTTTTAGATTCTTTAATTCACTCTTAACAGCTCCAAATCTACTTAAACTATCCAAAAAGTTCTTAATGCTAATATTGTGAGATTTTAAGCCTTTATTTATCTCTAAAAGTTAAAAGGACATCAAGTTAGTGCTTATTTAAATCTAAAGGGAAGCAAGAAACCCATTAACTATGGAAAAGATTGAAACTTTTGATACTCTTTTTTGGTTTCATAATTTATTTGCACTACATCCTATAAACCTTACTCTCAAAATACAAGAAGCTTTAACCTTTAGAAACTATATTAGTGCTATAGAGAATTTACATTCCTAATTGAGATGAAATCAAGAATCTTATGGCTTAAAGAAGGAGAAAGAAATTTTTTTTGTGTGGAGTTATTCAACCAGTTGGAACAAGAATAAGATAATCACTTTTGGAAATGAAGAAGGCAAGCTAATTGAGAAAAGGATTTCGGAATTGGTTTGATGGTTCTTCCAAACCATGATGATTTGTAAAATTACTTACTTAATACATTTCTTAATGATTTTGCTGATGATTTGGTTAAATAAGTGACCCCAAATGAAATCAGGTATACGTTGTTTAACTTTCAACTTGATAAAGCTCCTATGTCGAATGATTTTAATGTCAAATTCTTTTAATATATATGGGACTTATTATAGATATAATGATGATACCAGTTAAATAATTTTTCTTCAATGGTAATATTCTCACTAAACTAAATAAGACACATATCTACCTTGTTCCCAAGGTGAACAAACCATCTATATTAAATAATTATAAACTTATTATTATGATGGGGTTTATAAAATAATCTCCAAGATCTTAGCTATTGGACTCAAGAATGTCATATCGCTATTTATTAATCCTTTATAGAGTGTATAAAGTTATTGAAGGATCGTTAAGGATAACATCATGATTGCTTAAGAGCTACTTACATGATATAAAACCAAGAAGGCTATAAAAAGTTATGACTTATAGATAAAGTTTGCCTAAGCTTTTAGTTTGTTTAATTGGAATTTTTTCTTTCTTACTTATTATTCATTAACTTTCGTACAAGTTCATTAATTAGATTAGGAAGTCCATCATTGCCACTTCTTATTCTATTGTAGTAAATAGCGAACCAGCTAGATTATCAAAATCTAGTAGAGGACAAAACCAAAGTGATCCCCTATCTCATTATTTATTTTCCATCAGTATGGATTTCTTCACTAGGCTAAATGAGCTCAATATCCTCAAAGAACCAAATTATAAGTAAAACTATAAGTGTAACAAGTTAGACATTTTCAATTTATCATTTGTTGATGAATTTTTATTTTTGTATATCTCTACTTTTGATTCCATTATTCTTTTATTCAACATACTAAAGCTTTTGAAGTATATATCTAATTTTTCCTTCAATCTTAGGAGGAGTGCTTTTTTATTTCTAGCAGTTGGGTCTATTGCAAATGTAGTTCTATTAGTTATCTCTACGGGACTTAAACTTTAAAATTTACCTTTCAAATATTTAAGGTTTCCTATCACTTCAAATAAGCTCCTTTATGCAAACTGTTATCTATTCCTGATTTAATCTACAAAAGTTTAAATAATTGGTGTAATAAAATACTATTAAATGGTTAAAGAATTTAACTTGTTATTTTTGTTCTTTTCAACATACGTGTGTACTAGTTTTCCCTATTAGCTATTCCTAGGGAGGTAATAAAAATTGTAGAAAATTTTATTAAAACTTTTATATGGATTAGTTATGATATCAATGTAAAAATTACTAAGGTGAAATGGTTTAAGGTATGTTTATTTGAGGAGAATGGAGATCTTGGCATTCCCTGGTATGTTTACTTAAGAAGAATGGAGATCTTGGTATTCCCTGGTATGTTTACTTAAGAAGAATGGAGATCTTGGCATTCCTTTAACCAGACTTATGGTCAAAGCTTTTCTTTTGAAGAGACTTTGGAAATACAGTGCTGATAAGGAAAGCCACTGGGTGAAGTAAAAATATGGTCTTTGAACATCAACTCGTATACTTTCTAGCCCCTAAAACCTATATTCCTTGATAAAAGTAAGGTGCAATCTTCCATAAAGCATATAATGAGTGACGAAAAAGATAGATTCTTCTAGTTCGACAATTGGTCTAATATAGGACCATTTTACAAATTAAGGGAATTCCAATCCATTAAAACAATCATTACATCAAATACTTAGGTTATGGTTCTAATCAAGGATAATAAATAGACCCGGTTGGCTCATACCACTAAAGGATCTAAAGAAATCAAGGTGCATATGTCAAACTATGCACCTAACTTCTCTATACTAGATACAATCTACTAATTATAGGATAAGAAACTACATTTCACTATTTAATTATGTAAAAAATTGCTATTAGGCAACCAAAACAAATGCTAATGGACAAGCCTGGTATGAAATTCAAAGCTCATTCCATTTAGTGTATTTATCTTATAGCTAGAAGTGAAGAGAAAATAAGGCAGCAAGGATTTACTGAATTTTTATATCATTAACATAAAATATGAGCTATGTTAGAATGCAGATGAAGATCTTAACCAGTTATTTTAGGGATGTAAAAAAAATGCTCGGCTTAGTCTGGGCTAGTTTGGCCCGATCAAATCGACCCACGAGTCAACTGGGTATGACCCGAGAAAATTTGGGCCAAGCTATTAACCACGGACCGTAGGGAAGCCACAGGCACAAACCAAGGTAGCCAAATAGGGTTGTGGCCCGAGCCGAGCAGCGCAGCCCATGGCCTGCATAGTGTTCCAAATAAAATGATCGTTTTGTTTGTACAAAATGATGTCGTTTTGTTTATGTTTAAAATATTTCTTCCACCGACAAAACGACAGCGTTTTGCTTTAAGAATAAATGACATCATTTAAGTTATAAGACAATTAATAAAACACAAGGCAAAATGATTTCATTTTGTTACAAGTAAAAATGACGTCGTTTTACCTCTCATTAAACGAAAGCCAGCTAGTAGCCCAGTCTCCCCTTGCTTGCTCTCCTCTTAGCCTCAGCAGTCTCCTCTTGCCTCCATCAATCTCCCTTCATCCCTGACCCCCTTACCTAGTTGCTTTCACTTCTTTGTTGTTCTTCTTTGTTTCACATTCTTCCTTCACTATTCTTCTTCGTATATCATCTGCTGTGTGAATGTCGAGGTCACCAACACTCAAACAACCAACGGTGAACTGTCCAATATACTTAATAAGGTAATCTCTCATTCTCTCTTGGTCAATTTGGTTTTTTTGGTTGTTTTGAGAACTGATGTGGCTAATTTGAGAAATTTGTATGTTAATATTGGGAATATAGGATAATGTTTGTAATGTGTTTGATGAAATGCCACAGAGATTGTTTTTGTTAGTTGTTTTATATAATTTTCAATTTTTGTGATACATTTTTAACCTACTAAACCTGTAAAATTTGTTCACTTTGGTGTCTATGTTACGAGCTTATATAGCAAATGGTGCTTAAGCACCCACAACTTAGTTACCATGAAATATTTTTGTAGGTTAGTATAGAAGATTTTTCCATAAACTTTCTTCCTTTTTCTTTTTAAAGTCTGTGAATCTACAACCAAAATTATAGTTCGATTGTAATGGTTAAAAGGAGAAACAACTATATTAGACGTCGGCAATGGTTTGGCTTAATGTAGTGATTTTAACACCAGTGAAAGTTGCAGACTTTAACTCACTAGAAAGTTCAAAGTAAGCCGGTTTTCAGGCCTTAACATGTAGAGCAAGATGAAAGGATAGTGATTACGTTGATGGACATAGTAGAGTCGTGTGAATTGATCTTTTGTGCTTACTTTAGCCTCACATTTTATGGATATAGGTAGACTTCCTTTTAAGCCTTTAACAGGGTGTTTTCTGTAACCATGACAGAGTTTCCAAACACTTTAATTTGTGAAATAAGTAGTGTTGAATCCAGTGATGGCAATAATGGCCCAGCCCGACCCGTTTTTGGCCAGGGTTAGCCGGGACAAGGGCTGAATATGGTCTGTCCGAGTCGGGCCACAGGTCGACCATGGTTTGCTCGTGGCCCAATTTTCCTAAAACGACATCTTTTAAAATGTTTTTCCTTTAAAAAATAAATGGCTCGAGCCATGGGCTCGACTAAGGGTAGCCTGAGCCTGGGCCATTGACATGCCTAGTTGAATCAAAGTTGGAGCAACAATTCACATAAACAGATCCTCTAGTTCAATGATATCACTGTTCCCTTTTCTTTGGTCCATATTATTTCAATTAATACTGTCATCAGAGTAATGGATTTTAAGTTGAATAAAGTTTTGTTCCTTTCCACATAGAACGATCATCAAACATTTATGCTATTTCTGAATATCTGTCATATAGAAAAAGGGTAGGCCACATGTTATGTACTAACATCAAAATCTATTCCTAGATTTAATTGTTGGCATAAAACCATAATAGTAACTCTAATCATATTATGGCTGATGTGAATGAACAACTACTTTCTAGGTGGTTTAAAGTTTCCACACTCTCTGTACATTTTGTTTCAACTTAGATAGACTTGAAGAATCAAAGTTTCACTCTATCCAAAGTGTCATCTAGTTGTAATTCATTAGTATATATAGCCTTACTTTCTTAGCATGAAATCCATCTGAATAATACAAAATTTCTCTATTTCATTCCACTTAACTACAAAACATTGCATATGATCATTTTGAGTGAAATTTTCATATTTTTAAATAAATATCAGTTAAAAATTGTAAGATATAATATCTATATAGGTTAAAATTGCAAACCGTTAGATTCTTGTACTAAAAAAATCAAAGTATGTTTACATAGATTAAATGTTTTAAACATTTAAGCAAGATTAAACTAAAATTATATATATTTTCAAGACATAATATTAATATATTTGAGATTGTCAATTATGGGGCGTAAAGGTGTCCATTAGTATCTCATACTTATCCATTATAGGATAAATGGATTGTAGGAAGAGTCACATCAAAGCTATAAACATGGAGTTTTCTAAGTTATACCATATGGGGTACAACCTAATTGTCTTTATCACATTATCAACTACTTTGGTCACCAAAAATTGTACTAATTCCATATTTCTAAAGATGTTTGACCATATCAGCTCAATGATGTGCAAGCTTAGTGATGCGTTTAGCCTAGTTGGCACCTATTGAGAATAAATAAACTTGGATTTTTGCTTTCATACTAAAAATAAATGATCATCTATCACATACAAAATTCAAAAGTAACATACTTGGAAATTCTAGCATAATCAAATAAAAATAAAACCAATCAACCTAACTAATGTAGTAACTTACCATTGCACCTCTAAAAGATCAACCTAACTTACTTGGACATTCTAACATATTCAAAGTTTGGACATTATCTGATTTTTTGAACATTTTGTTTTATATGAAATATTTTAACTAGAATGTAAGCAAAGTATTTTGATTAATAATGTGTCATTTCCTAGTGCATTCTTATTTCTGAGCATATTCCTTCAATTGAGAGTTCTAATCCAGTATCAGAGGTAGTTATGGAAACATCTATTCCAACACCAAGTGAGGATAGAAGTTCAATTAGAACTCAAGTTAGTCAACATAAAAGTGAAGTTTGGAATCACTTTAAGAATACTATATCAACCTATGGAATTGAAAAAGAAGAGTGCAATTATTGTCAAAAGTTGTATTCAAGTGGTTCAAAAGGTGAAATGTCTCATTTAAAGAGACGTATAGAATCATGTACTCGAAGGAAGATGATTTTAGGAGGTCAAATATTTTTGACCCCTAACCTTATGAAAGGAAAAACTGAAATGACTGTAACAACTTTTGACAACCATAGATCAAGAATTTTGAGGGCTAATATGATTATTGGAGATGGAAATCCATTATCTATGGTTGAAAGTAAAAGATTCAAGATGTTTCTTAATTCACTCCAACTAACTTTAAAGGTTCTAAGTCGGAATACATTAAGGAATGATATATTCAAAATTTATAAGGACAAGAAGAGAGAAACATTAAGAGAATTATCGAGTGTTCAAGGACAAATTTTCATATGTGGACAGCCAATATCCAAAAGAAGGGTTACACGGCAGTGATGACACATTATATTGATAACGATTGGAAGTTATGCAATAGACTTTTTAGGTAATTTATATTCCTTAATATTGTTATCATTTACTTTTTCTTATTATTTTATGAATTTATGAGTCATGTTGGCATGCATTTTCATTATATGTTCATTTATGTGTCGACATCGTATACAAGTGAAAAATTGGCAAACTTGTTGAAAGACTATTTGATGAATCTGAACATTAACAACACAGTATGCTCCATCACAATGTATAATTGTAGCACAAATGATGCTATGATTGAGAAGTTGAAGGGTAAGATGTAGGTTGGGAGCTTATTGGCTGGAGGTAAGTTATTTCATATGCGTTGTTTTGCATATATTCTTAAATTGATTATGAAGGATAGGTTAGCGATGATAAAAGAAGCAATAGAGTGTATTCGGAATAGAGTTTTATATTGGAGTGCAACTCTTAAAAGAGTTGAAATTTTTGAAGATGGTGCACAAATTTTATGCATTCCAAATTTAAAGAAGTTGACTTTGGATTGTCCTACCAAATGGAACTCAACGTTTAAGATGTTGGAGTCTGTAATCCTATATGCTCATCTGTTTATTAAACTAGCTAAAAGGGATTCTCAGTATGCATGTATACCTTTGTACGAAGTTGAAATTATTCAATAATTGGACTAAATTATTCTGATGAACAAAATATCCAACTCCACGCCATATCTTTAACACTATGTCGAACATAAAGCATGTTTAATCATTTTGGATGTTTAAATTCAATGCAGTTATTCATACTATGGCAGAGTAGATGGTGGAGAAGTTTAATTCTTATTAGTCTAAGGTTAGAGATATTGTTGCATTATTATATATGTTGGACTCAAAATACAAGATGGGAGGGGTTGAATATATTTATAAAGCATTGTACAGTGGTGAAGATGAAGAGCGTCTACATACCATGAAACAATTATGGTATCAATTGTTCATGATTATAAAGTCAAAATGCAATAAACTCATGATTAGTTTCTTTGTAGTGCTATAGGCAGTTCAACTTAGACTTCAGTTTCAAGTTCAACTTTTTCTTCTGACCCATTATTGACAGATTTTTTCAAATTTTTTGAAAGAGAAAAGGGTTAGGATTTCTTACAATATGATGAAGTTAGATAAATATTTTTCCATAGATTGTGCTCTTGAAATTGACGGTGAGTCGTTCAATATATTATCATGGTGGAAGATGTCTAAACATAATTATCCGATCTTGCAAACCATTGCACAGAACTTGTTAGCTATTTCATCATCAATAGTTGCTCCAGAGTCTGTATTTAATACTAGTGGTCAAGTCATTACTCCTCATCATGGTCGACTTCATTATCACGCTGTGAAAGCTCTTATGTGTGCTCAAAGTTGGTTAAATAATGAAAATATTGATGGTAAATTCTTTCTTTTTAATGTATGTATTTTATCTATCTTTACATTATCTTACCTAATATCGTGTTTTTATTTTCCTACAACCACAAGTATTAATGCGAAGGGGACTAGTGAAATTAATCGACCAATTGAAGGTTATTTTGATCAAATATATGAAGATGAAGGTATTTTTAATTTTCTTTTTATTTAATATTACATTACTAAATATACATTTTATTTTAATATTATATTACTAAATATAATGTTTGTACATACAGATGATTGGATCCAAACTATTGATGATCTTACCAACAAGTACAATTAGGTAATTAGATGATGCTTTATCAGTTTCTACTCTCTAGTCTATCCAGCATAATGTTATCTTAATTTTGTAAATTGTATCATTTCTTATAAAATGATTTAGATAATCATTCATGTACAGTAAAATTTTCTATAGTTAATGAATTTGGTTTTAACAATTCTCTCTTATAATAATCAAGAAATTATTTAAGTAAATTTAGATTTCGTAATTAATTGAAATGAAATTCTTAACTATAACTATTAACTTAAGGACTTTTCATACAAATTTCTAATCAATTGAATTAAAATTCCTAATTATTCGTACTAATAAATACATCTCAAGATTTTAATTTAAAATTTATTTTCTCATTAATGATATGCAAATGTATGTAGCACCTTTCAATCTAAACCTGAATTAATGACTTTTAACACAAATTGTGTTAATGTTTAGCTCATTATACCTAAAATTTTACTTAAAACATTAGGAAGTTAGTGATGTTATGCTATCATGTAATGACTTATAGTTTTATTCAGACGAAATATTAAGTGGTTTAAATAAAAATATATAAATATTTTGTAATTTAATATTTGATAAAATTAATAACTTTATGTTGTTATAATTTAAAGGTTTAAATAAAAATATATATATATTTTGTAATTTAATATTTGATAAAATTAATAACTTTATGTTGTTATAATTTAAACTTGTCACATAATATATATATATTAAAAAAGGTGAAAATTTTATAAATTTATGAAATATGATATGCTTATAACACTCTAAGGACGAGAAGGATTTAAAGTAAAACTTATATCAAAGTTTCGAGTAAGGAATTACTCTTAACAAATTTTTAATTAGAGTGACTTAGAAATGAATCTTCTAATATTAGAATTTAGAAAGGAGAAAAAATTACGAATATAAATTTAGATTAATTAGAATATAATGACTTTAGAAAAAAGTAAAAGAATTATTTTGAAAAGTAATAAAAATAATAATTTATAAAAACATATCAAAAGTATTTATAAAATGTAATCTAGTTTTAATAAAATAATAACTATTTTCATTACAATATACTATATGTATTTGATTTTATAACTCAATTACTTATATATTCTTTTGGAATTGATACATTAGGATCAATAAAGTGATTAATTCATTTTAAGATTAATATAAATACACATATGCATAATGTTTATATTGTGTAAATATGAAAAATAAAATAAAAATTTTTAAATGCATTAAGATTAATCATGATATTAATTATTTTCTTTTAATATGTGTAATAAAAATATAAAATTTTACAATGATTATTTAATAATAGATATAATATGAGAAGACAATAATATTTATACAACTATACAAGTAAAAAAAAATCAACAATAACTAAAAGTACAACATCTACATCAATTAAGAGTTTTGTACATAATTTACATAAAAACTAAAAGTTTGAAAATATTATATTATAAACTTAATAAACTTGTTTTTTTTTAAATCATATTAAAAAGAAATAAAATAATTTATTAAACACATAAAAATAATATTTGAAATAAATTTATTGTACTTAGACAATAACTTTTTTACATTTACATTATAATTAATTGTTATAATAAAATTATAAAATTAAAATTAAATTCTCTTGTTTGTAGGGAATAATTATGACAATATTATCATTGCTACATATTTTTAATAATATATATTGGTTCATATTTTATATATTTTATTTTTTATAAATATTTTTATAATTTATAGTAATTTCATCTTACACTTTACTATAAATGGTTATGCTATAATTTATAATTTATGATTCTTAAAAAATACAACTACAACTTTTTCAAATTCTATTAAAATAAATATATATAATTTAAAAAATATATTAAACGATCGGGCCAACTGAGGCCCAACGAGCTGCCCATGGTCCAGGTAGGCTGCCTGGGCTGGTTTGCTTCGACCTGCCTAAAAATGTTTTGGTTCATTAACTATAACTACTCATCAATTTTAGGGAACATAATCTTAAATCTATTCAATGTGCATTGTAATTGTTATAACTGGTCTAATAATAATTAGTTTGTCCTCAATTATACACTTTGGCCCTAAAGAGATTAAAAGCTATTCAGAATTGCATTTAGACTACTAATATATCACATATGGAGTGAAAGAAACATAATATTGTTTAGAAAGGAAAAAGTTCATACAGATAACTCTAAACATAGATTTGTACATAAGATTCGAGGAGTAACAATAACCAAAAACATTACTAATATAATGAGTCTTGAAAAGAATCTTAGGTGTGGACTATAACTCTTATAATTTCCATTATGTTCTTGTATTATAGTGTTATTAATTTGTATTGTATAACTTATCCTAGATTTGCCTAATTATTGCTCTTCGACTTTTGCAATACTATTATTTTAACTCTAAAAAACTCCCTCAAAGAAAAAACTAAAGACTTGGAAAAATGGTAAACCATTTAGTCTATAGCGAATTCACCATAATTATCATTGATGATTATGGATTCCCTTAACAAAAATGGGATAGAGTCACAACTCTACCTTATTTTTTGCCAAATACACTAGCTATATCTAACATATGAAATGGGTTTATAAGGTTGTCCTAAACCAGATAATTGAGTTTCAAAGTCAAATTATAAATTAGGGAAGGTCTTGGCCACTTTATTTTATTCACCTAAACTATTATTAGTTCTAAAAAGTGTTTGCAAATTTGGGGAGCTTAATAGTCACCGATTCTTATAATAAACACTCTTTAAATTACAAATTTAATCAACTTAAAACTCTTTCATGTAACCCTATCCTATGTATACTTTCTAAGGGGTCTTAATAGAGGACTTTAGAGGCTTGTGAGAACCTAGTTTATCATTAAGCTTTTAGTTTTTAGATTTCTTTGCATCAAAGAAGGATTTACACCAAGATTTGAAAGAGATTGTGATTACTCTTTCGATTCTTTCTTCTCTTTCTCTCTTTTATTTTAGGATTGTTTTATCTTATTTTTTATAATTAGTGGTTAAACTTTGGTTAGGGTTAGGGATATAGCTTATGATAGATGATTTGATTATTAATACATGAATTGATTATTATTTTCTTTTTTTTAATACTTTATTTATGTTTGGTCACTAAGCACTAGGAGAATAAACACTTTGGTAGTATAAGCTATACTTAAGTGATAACCATGTAGAGTAAACATGCTTAATGAGTTTAATTAGGTTAAATAATGGATCAATAAGTGATATTTAGTTGCATATGCATATGTGCCTTTGCAGAGGACGTAGATACTTTACATTAATTGTTATTTTAACGTAGATATCAATTTTATGTGATACTTGAAATTTTATACAACTGAACTCTAAAATCATAACATTTTAATATCTTGATCTTTCTTATTAGGTTATATCTTGTTTTTATTATTATAGTAATCTAATTATTTTTCTAAATCTTATTTATTTTAATGTTTTTTGTTTAACTATGATTAATAGCTATAACTTTTTTGTTGGATTTAATACTTTGGATCAATTTAGTTTTAATAGCTTGCTATAATTTACTTTATATTTTTGCAAATTTGGTTAATAAAGTTTTTAACCCTACTATTATGAAACTATTCAACTTTTATTTTATTAATCATAGTTTTTATTTTAGTATTTTAATATTTTTATTTTCCTCTATTTTTGTACAGTATAGGCCTATTCTATTTTTCATCTTTAATGGAAGTGCAAATTGATGATCTTTCAATCTACATTAAGTTACTGATCAATAGTTATATAGGTTATAGGGAGCCATGTCATCATTTTGGCAGGTATAGGCATTCTTCCCATGTATGTATGAATATATATAATGCCTTATATTACAATGAAGATACAAACTATGCGGTTACCTATATAGGGAATGACATGAATTATCGTTCTTCAATATATATCATTTAGGATGGAGTAAGCATCCAAATATCTTTTGGGAGGAGTGAGGAGTTAGAGAGCACAGACCTGTGGGACCATAATAACAACTTGAATTTAAAAAACAACCATTTTCACATAATAACAACATGGAAGAGATGTTAAACCAATTTATGCCTTTTGTGAACACAAAGTTGGAAAATTAGGTACTTTGGTAACATTTGAAGAAGTTGTGTAGTTAAATAATGCATCCATTCACAATTTGGAGATGCTAGTTACCCATCTAGTTAAGACGTAAGGTAAAAGAGATCAAGGAGAACTTCTAGTCATATAAAGATGAACCTGAGAGATCAAGTGTTATTTATATCACCTAGGAGTAGCATAATAATTGATGATGAAGATATCAAAAAGAAGAATTAGAAAAGGTTCGATAAGTATGATGAAGTGAGTAAGAAAGTGATAAACATAAGTAAATCATCTTCGATCTCATCTCAAACCAATGTCGATCATGGTTTTTGATTATGAAGATGATTTAGATAGAAATAAACTAGACCAATCTCTTCAACAATATATATTGATTATGGTTTAAAGTAACAAACACCTTGACCCACAATGACAATAATTCCATACATAAGTAGGTTTAAAAGGGATGGAAAGGAAGATCAATTTATTCTTTTAATAGATGTTGAAATATTTAATACTTAAAGGATCTCATTTCCAACAAGAAGAAGTTTAAGGGTTTATTTATAGGTAAAAGAGGGCTTTTATATCTTACAGGTAGAAGAAAGGGCATAAGGCAATTTAATCCTAATGATTAGTGGGGAATTTTGATTTATCACTTGTATGGCAAGTTTTGTTCGAGTTATATGATATTCACTTATATCTGGATCTTTTTTTTTATAGGAGATTATTTTAAAGGGCTATCACAAAATTTAACATAATTTTTTTTGTTTTTTCCAATTAATTTGATTTTAGAGGGATTAGAAAACTAACTCAAAGGCATACAAATTTGTAGAAGAACTAGAACAAAACCAAAACAAAAAACATAAAGAATAACCAGAACCATACTCGTGATGAACGCACTTAAAAACTTCCATAATAAGAACAACGCCAACTTTGAATCATAATAGGCATTAGTTCTTGTAACAAGCAATCTTAAGACATGAAAAAAATATAAATTTAATCACCTAACTCTTTTATGTAACCTTAGCCTATAAATACTTTCATAAGTGGTCTTTGTGAGGGAACTTGGAGAATTATGACCACTTCCTTTATCTCTAAGGATTCAGATTTCTTTACATCAAATTTATTTTCTTCATTCTTATTCTTGAATTCATGTTTGATCACCACAAATTCAATTATAGGGATTGTATAAAGGATTGATAGGTTAAGTATAATCTATTGAGTAGGAGAATAAACCCATTAATACTAGAGAACAATAATATCATAGAATTTAGTGATAATCATATAGATTAATTTTGGTTAATGAGCATAATTAGGTTGAATTACATATCAATATGTGGTAGTTAACTAGTTAGATATACTTATGTTCCTTGATAAAGGACCTAAATACTTTAAGTTAATTATTATTTCATTCAACGTAAATAATCAATCTTGTGTAATAATTGAAATTCCACATAAGTGAACCTAAAAAACCTAACGTTTTAGTTATCTTGTTCTTTTTATTAGTTTATTATATTATTTTTGTTAGTTTATTATATTATATAAAAGGATGAGTTTAATTTGTAATTTGATCAAAATGAAGATGAGAGAAAATGAAGTTCTTAATAGGATGGAAAGAGGTGATGTAAAAGTTTTTGATTGAAAAGATAAGAAAAAGATTAAAAAAAATATTAGAATTTTAAAATGATTTTTAAAAATATTTTTAATGAAATGACCTATTTACAAAGAATTAGTAAATTAAGCTATGAAAAAAATAATTGGATTTAATATTATTGTATTTTTAAGTTTTTTAAAGAAGGAGCTTGATCCTAAACATTTTTTTAGGGAAAAAGATTGTAAAAGTCATAAAGGCCTAAAGACTTGAATAAAAGCCATAGAATCAAGAAAAGCTTCATCTAAGCCAAAGGAAAAAAGAAACAAACCTAATGGATTTATGGGTTGAGCTTTTACAAAGGGTAATTAGGCTTTGAAAAGAAATAATTTTATCAACCTTTTAGTAGGTTCTCCCTCTCTCTCTCTTCACTCATTCCCTTTTAGACCATTCAATCGAATAAACACATAAACAAACATATAAAGAAGAGTAAAATAAAAAATAAAAAATTGATTCATTTTAATATTTGAGGCTATACTGAGCATAAGATCGTATTATTATAAAATATATTTTGTCTGGGTCTTTAAGTGCCAAATATCCAAACTAGATTTTTTATTACTTCGAAATATATGACTCTAAAAGCTTAAGCCAAAAAAAATGTAATTTAAGACTAACAAAAGGTAATTTATTACAAATTTCATATGAATTATTAGGTTTAAAACTAAAGATAAACCTTCTCCTTTGTTATAACTAAGTCTATCTTCTTATTGGATTCTTCTTTCAATTTAATTTGAGAAATAATTGTGGCCTCCTATTAAGAGAGGAATCCAAAAGTTATAGGCTTAAAATATAAGTAACCTGGTGAAAAAATTTAAGTGATTTTGAATGAGTCTAAACAAATGAAATAGATCCAGTCGTAATTCTATAATGGCCAAAAGTCAAATGAAGGAGTACTTTAAAATAGGTTTAATTCTAAATAGTTTGAGGCACAAGCCCATAAAAATAAAAGGCTAATAATTCGTCATAAAAAAGTATCAATTGCAATTTTAATAAAGAATGAACTAGAATGTTTAAAGAAGGTCTAAAGAACCCTAGTTATTAAACTAAACTTGAAAAAAAAACACACATTTGCATTGAGAGATTATATCAAATTTATGTAAACCAAAGATAATTTAAATTTTATAATAAATGTAAAATGTTGATAAATTAATCATAAATAATTTAAAATATATTTAAAATAAGTTGGATTTAGGTGTATATTTTTTCAATTATCTCTTGATGATCAAATTCCAAACAAAAAAAGTGATGAATTATTTAGGGAATAATCCCTAATGTATGATACGAAAATAAGCAACAACAAAACAGTAAAAATCCTGTTAAACGCTAGGTCTAGGGAGGTTAAGCAGTATGCAACCTTACCCCTAACATGTTCACAAAAAAAAATAAACGTTTTGCTTTAGAGCATGGGTATTAATAACCTCAAAAGATCCAATATATCACAATGTACTACTTTTCTTTAACTAAGAGTAAAATATTAGCCATACATGGTCATGAATGAAAATAAAGAGAAGAAGAGTTGTTAGACCCCTAGATCCTAATTGCAAAATTGTGTAGGCATTGGGATGGCTTGACTAATGTTTGACACTTAGGATAACAAAACAAGATAAAGACCTGCTAGTAGGCAAGGACGAGCATTGTCAATGAGTTGGCATGCATTGGTATGCATTACCAAAAATCTTTAATTAATGAGATGTAAATATTCAGATATAAGACTAAAAGATAAGCTCAAGATGGACCTTAGTTTGAAGGTTAGCTAGATCACATAGATAAGTGAGACATGTGAGAGCTTTAAGGACTTAATGTATGCTCAAATAGATGGATCATGGCTAATGAAATTGATAGGGAAATAATTAGACCGAAATAGTGTGTTATAAAAGGCTTTGGGCTTGAATAACTCATCATCAATAGGTACAAATCAAGGGGAGATCTTTGATGATATAGCAGATAAGATCATAGTAGATATAGATCAACTATAAAAGATAAAGACCATGTGAGAGGATTATTTTAAGATAGTGGAGTTCTTTATAGATATGGATGTATATTTTCTAATTAATTGTAATGTCTTTTCTTGTTACTTATGATATAGCTAAATCCTATCAGATAAAGTTTTATTTGGATAAAGGAACCATCCAATTGGTTAGTGTGACGTATCATACTAAGGATATAAACGATATAGTTAGTTCAAATCTATTAGGATTCTAAATTGTAAAGTTAAAGGTGCCTATAAATAGTTTATTTAAGTCTTGCTCCTAAACAAAGATAGAGAGCAAGGGAACACATTGAAAGAGAACATTCCTTTGTATACTTTTGGAGAAGTAATAAAGGTTGGTTTTTATAATAACTCTTATGTATTTATTGTTGCCTATGATTATTTAATACTTTTTTAGTTTTCTTTATTAAGTCAAGAGTTAAACACTTCAAAGTTTGTAAGGTAATTGAGAATAAGGTTTTATTGGTCAACAATCACGTGAGAAGGATGAGTCTTACTTAAGTTGACCTAAGTGATATTGTCATATAAAATAGTAGGCATGACTTTGGTATATGTTAGGTTTCTAGGAAAACCCTTGTAACAACTAGTATTAGAACTAAAATATCACTATGACAGGAGGCATCAATTTCACAGAGAGTGTCAATAGAGTGGAAGCATTTATAGGGCCAATTCCTCAAAGGGAGGAAGAGGTCACTTCCTACTCACCTCAGTTTGATATTTTAAAGGAAAATTGAATTTGAAAGCCACATTTCGACCAACACGTTATAGTTGCAACATAAAATAGTAGATATGATGAAGGCATAAGAGGATTTGAGATTAGAGATCACGATCCTAAGGCATCCCATTGCAATATAGGATGTTGGGTATACTAAAAGAAATTTGGTGAAGGTATAAGAGTCCCAAGTTTTTGATGGCAAACGGAGTGCCAAGGAATTCAAAAAAAATTTATAGGATATAAAGCAATACTTTACAGTGACAAAGATGACAATCATAACTATATGGTGAAGGTATAAAAGTCCTAAGTTTTTGATGGCAAATGGCATGCCAAGGAGTACAAAAATGTCTTATAGGATATAGAGCAATACTTTGCAGTGACAAAGATGTCAATCATAACTATATATATGGTGGAGGATGCAAAGTTATGGTTGAGAAAGAGAATCACTAATGACATCAGTACGAGTAGACCTCTCATTAAAACTTAAGAGAATATGAAGAAGGAGTTAACAAAAACATTTTCTCCCCAACAACACTTTATGGCTCACAGGGAAAGTTTCAAAGAGGTTAAAGCAAGGTAGTTTAACGTGGAACTATGTGAAAATTTTCACATATTTGATGTTGAACATGTAAAACATGTCTAAGAAAGACATGTTGTTTAATTGCATAAGCAACTTACAAAGTTGGACACAAATAGAGTTTTACAGACATAATGTAAAAAACCTCCCACATATAATAATGGTTTTGGATGCCTTTGTGGATCTCCAAATGCCACGACCAATTCAAACTAGAAACAAAGGCAAAAAGAAAGGCTGGAGACATAATGACTCGAAGAAAGATAAAGAAATGGTAAGTGAATCTTCTTAATGTAAGTCTAAAAAACAAACAAAACAGAATATTGTTTATTTCATTTGTGAAGGGACACATTTTACATATGAATGCCTAACACAGAAAATGGGTAAGGAGAAAATGAATTCCATGGTAAGGAAAAGGAGGTGCAAACTCGACGAAAGAAGTTTACCTCAATAATTATGCTATGTGGGAGAAATGAGTCTTGTGAAACAACATTCGAGCAAAACAACGAAAAACCCAATGGAGAAGGAAAATGGTACGTCAGAGATGTGTCAATGACTAAAGAGTCTTTAAGGGAACCATATTTGGAGGAGTGCCTATGAAATATTTCAACGAGGGCGTCAATTTCCTTTGCTAGGGGTGGTTTGTTGGACCACCAAGTCCTACTTACATAATCATACAATTATTGGTGAGCCTTAACCAATGTTTGATACTTCGAACAATGGAACAAGACAAAGACTTATGAGTGGGTAGAGAAAATAGGCATTATCGATGAGTTAGCATAAATTGGTGCATATTAGTTGAAATATTTGATGAGATACAAAGATTCAAATATGAGATCAAAAGATAAGCTCGAGATGAACCTTGGGTTAAAGGTTAGGTAAATTAAATGCATAAGGGAGACATTTGAGAGCTCTAAGTACTTAATATGTGGTCAAACAGACGAACCATAACTAATGGACTTGATATGGGTAAGTATTGGAACCGGACTAGTGTGTTATGAATGGCTTGGTCTTAGATTACTCATCATCAATGGATAGACAACAAGGGGAGATCTTGGTTAATGTCATGGATAAGAACAGAGTAGATATACATTTACTATAAAAGATAAATACCATATGAGAGGATCATTTGAAGATAGTGAAGTTCTTCATGAATATGGATGTATCTTTCCTAATTAAATATAATTTCTTATCTAGTTAATTGTAATGTAGCTAGATCCTATCAAATGAAGTCCTATATGGATAGGAGTGTCATCCAATTGGTTGGTATGATGTAATCTGATAAAAATAGAGAAGATTTAGTTAGTTCACTTCAATTAAGATTTTGGATGGTAAAGTCATAGGTGTCTATAAATAGCTTATTTGAACTTTGTTCCTAAACAAAGATGGAGTGGAAGGGAATACAATGAGGGAGAACATTCTTGTTTGTACTTTCGGAGAAGTAATAAAGGTTAGTTTTTACCATAGCTCTTGTTTTTTTTATTGTTTGCTATATGATTATTTAATACTTTCATAGTATTCTTATTCAAGTGTGAGAGTTAAATGCTTCAAACGTCACGAGGCATTCGAAAAGAACGTTTTATTAGTCAACGATCATGTAGGAAGGCTGAGTCTTGATTAAGCAGACTTAGGTGAGATTGTTGTGCAAAAGAGTAGGCGCAACTTTGGTATAAGTTCGGTAGAGAGGAAAACCTTTGTAACCAAGAGTAAGAGAAAATTATATGGGAAGAGCGGTGGCTGCCTCTATTAAGCCTAAAAAAATAAAGTAAAGACTAACTAAAAAGAAGGGTATTTGACCTTTTAAAATAAAGAGCACATCTATTTTGAAGTAAACACTATTTGGAAAAATGACTCTAGATCTTTATATTTCTTTGTGAACCTTTCTAAATATAGACTCTAATACACTTTAACTCTACTTTTGATTTTGATATAATTAGTATATTTCAAAACTCAAAACGTGAAAGTTTGTCTCTTTTTAATTTTTCCATAGCATCTTGAATCATTTCAATTAAAAATCCAATGAGCAAGGTACATTCAATTGAAAAAAGGTTGTCAAAACTTTCTAGAATTGGTCAATTATCTTCATTTTGCAATAAATATCTCTAAATACATCTTAAATAAAAATATAAGCATTAAAAAAAATTAGACATAATTAGTGATAGAGGAAATATGAAGAGTTGGAATTCATAATTCCTTCTATGTCGTTTTATTTTTCATTCAATATATCTACCAAAGGGAAGTCAAAATTAAGGAAGCAATTCCTTCGTTTTCATTTCAAAAGCTCATTTTAAAAAGTTAAAAGATAATTGGAAACAGAAACTTGCTTGATAGAAGTTAGGGCTATCGGAACCTGTGGTAAGATATCTGATTTGGAAACTTGGGTAGCATATAGTATCGGAAACCCAATAGTTGTCTTGTAGGAAGGGAGTTCGATCAGGAACTAGGTTGATGTATTCTTTTAGCTGGGGACACTCAGCAGTCCATACACATGCCCATGTTCGTTCAAAAGAGTAATTGTTGCTTGCTGAGTTTTAGAATTGATATTTGGTCTTTTCATTATTGTAGTCCGCTTTTTCTCAGTTGTTGGACTCTTGCTCAGACTGAATTGTTTATCTTTGGGATTCCTTTGGAAAGGAGTAGAGCCTATGGCTAAGATAATTGGTTTGGATGCGTCGCAAAGAAGCTCCCAAAGATGACAAACTCCTGTTTTCTTCTCCAACTTAACAATATTTTATCTAATTTGACAAATTTAATATACGTGCGCTTGTTCTTAACCGTTACGAAGCAATGATACCAAGTTTTGTCCATAACCGTATTCTTCCCTTCAACCTGCTAACAAAATCTGCACTACATTCTTGAGTTCTTATCATCATGTTTCCCTGACTCGATAATTCCGATTAACAAGTTATATATATATAACAGATTGTATTTCTCAAGAAAAGCACAAAGAATTGGTCCAGAAATTAGTTTTGTACCAAACATGGAGAACAAGATGTGCGAAGTGGTGGAGAACATGGTGGTCATGTCTCTAATTAGCCTCACTTGTATAATTCTTAGTTTCCAGCAAGCTACTGCTGAAGAAAGGAGCATAGAAACTTACATTATCTTCGTGCAAAAACCAGAAGAAGTTCCTTCCACCGATATTCAGGATTTGGATAGCTGGTATCGATCTTTTCTGTCAGTTACAGCCGCAAACTCAAACCAGGATCGCTTATTATATTCCTACCGCAATGTTGTTACTGGTTTTGCTGCTAGACTGACAGCAGAAGAAGCAAAAACCATAGAAGATAAAGAAGGTTTTATATCGGCTCGTCAAGAGAGGGAATTGCCTCTACATACAACTTATACTCATAAGTTCATGGGTTTAGAACAAGCGTCAGGATTCTGGAAAAAATCAAATTACGGAAAGGGGGTGATCATTGGAGTTCTAGACACTGGAATAACACCCGATCACCCTTCATTTAATGATGAAGGAATGCCTCCACCGCCTGCAAAGTGGAAAGGGAAGTGTGAACTCAGTGGGACAAAGTGTAATAACAAGCTAATAGGTGCAAGAAATATGATTGCTGCTGGTGAACCCCCGGTGGACCGAAACGGACATGGAACACATACAGCTAGTACAGCAGCAGGGAGTCCAGTGAAAGGTGCTAGCTTTTATGGACAGGCCAAAGGCACATCGTCTGGCATTGCACCATCAGCTCACTTGGCAGTGTACAAGGTTTGCAATGGCCCCTGCAAGGAGAGCGCCATATTGGCTGCAATTGATGCTGCTGTGGACGAAGGTGTAGATGTGCTTTCGATATCACTTGGAGGTCACTCCCGAGGTTTCTTTGATGACGGTATTGCTATAGCTGCATATGGAGCTATGCAGAAGGGGGTTTTCGTGAGCTGCTCAGCGGGGAATTTCGGGCCCCGTTCTTCGTCTGTTGAAAATGAGGCACCTTGGATTTTAACAGTAGGAGCAAGCACCATAAATAGAGAAATAAGAGCTAAAGTTCTGCTTGGAAACAAGAAAGCTTTTGACGGTCAATCGCTTTTCCAGCCAAAAAATAATTCTCCAAAAATGTTACCACTTGTTTATGCAGGAGCAAACGGTAATCTAGTTTCTGCTTCATGTGAACCGGGATCCCTTCAAAACATTGATGTGAAAGGTAAGATAGTATTGTGTCAGGGTGGTGGAGGACAAGGGGGGGTAGCTAAAGGCCAAGAAGTGAAAAACAATGGCGGTGCTGCTATGATTCTCATGAATGACCAGCATTATGGCTACGATACGAAAGCGCAGGCTCATGTATTGCCTGCATCTGAAGTGAGTTATGATGCAGGATTAAGGATAAAATCGTACGTAACCACCAGAAAATCACCAACAGCTTCAATATTGTTTGAAAATACTGTATATGGTCAAGTAGATGCTCCAAAAGTTGCAGAGTTTTCCTCGAGGGGTCCAAGCTTGGCAAGTCCTGGGATCTTAAAACCGGATGTTGTAGGGCCAGGCGTGAGTATTTTAGCTGCATGGTCAATTTCTGTTGACAAGAGTCCCCAACCAGCATTCAATATGATCTCAGGCACCTCAATGGCTTGCCCTCATCTAAGTGGCATTGCTGCTTTGCTTAAAAGCGCCCACCCAGACTGGTCTCCTGCTGCCATAAAGTCTGCCATGATGACTACTGCTGGTTTACTTAATCTCGAAGGCAAGCCAATATCTGATCAGAAGTACGCTGAACCAGTTGCTCCAGCTACTAGCTTTGATATGGGAGCAGGACATGTAAATGCGTCAAGAGTAAATGATCCGGGGCTTATTTATGATATCCAACCTGATGATTACATTCCTTACTTGTGTGGTTTGAAATATTCTGATAAACAAGTAGGGGTTATTTTGCAGCGGCCTGTCAAATGTTCAAACTATTCAAGCATACCTGAAGCTCAGTTAAATTATCCTACATTTTCTATAAAGCTGGGGTCTCATCCACAAAAATATGACAGAGTTGTTACCAACGTTGGCAAAGCAAAGTCATCTTACGTCCTTGAAGTTGTTGCACCCAAAGGTGTAAATGTTGAAGTAAAACCCAGAGTGATGTGGTTCACAAGGCTGAACCAGAAAGCGACATACTCCGTGACATTCAGCAAAAATGGGTATGCAACAGGGGATTTCGCTCAAGGATCCCTGATATGGAAGTCCAATTGGCGTACCGTCAGAAGTTCTATAGCAGTAATGTTTTAACTTTTAATACCAGAGTAACGTGTTATCCTTGAGTTCTATTGATGGTTTATGCCCTTGCAACTAATTTATGTTGGTTGTAAATTTATTTAGATGACAATATTTTATTCAATAAAAGGCATTCTTTATCTTTATGTTTTTGTTAATTATTTAATTATTAATTATAAAATTCATGGAATAATTGTTATACAATTAGAAATTGTAATGTGATTATAATTATGAGATTCGAATTGCATTTTATTGTATTATTCCTAAAATATTCCTAGTCGTAGTTTTATCAAGACGGGGTATTCATGAAATAGTTAGACTAGCACATGTTTGTTTCTTTCTTATGAGGAAAGTAATTGATCTAATAGATTAAAGTGTAGAGACACTTAAATAAACATGTGGGTGCTTATTAGAGAATAAGTTTACTAAATTGATCCGATTATGAAAATTCTGAATAGAACATTACTTGTGTGTCTGTGGATTATCTCATTATGATGGTTGTATAATTGATCGTTAGACTTGAGATTACCAAAGTTATCTCATTTAGGAATTACTATGTTTTGATGCTACTTATGTTCTACTCTTGGAGTAGTTCAATTCAGTAGTTATTGGATATAGTATGAACTATACGGAAATAGTTGGTTAAATAAATAAAGAATTCGTTATCTTAAAGTAGTTAGGAAGAATATTCTGTTGTTTTTTGTTAGTAATGATTTTAGGAATCCCTTGCCAGAGTAAATTGAAATTTAAAAAGTTGTTTTCAAATATCAATTATAAATCATTTACTAATTAACAAGAACGAACGTGATTGGATTATTTAGAGTAGACATGAATTCCATACTCTAAATCCAATTGGAACATTAGATGACGAAAGAATTAATTTATACATTATAGCCATGCATAGGCAGGTTAAGTCAAACCACTTTGACATTCCTAATATTTAAGTGGTCATGACATGTTGCTAGACGTCAATCATGATCTATAATTATAAATTATTTAATTAGAGAATTAAAGATAAATTAAAAGAAGTTTTAATTTATCTAATTCTAATTATGAATTATAATTATAATTTATAATCATGACCAATATATTAGGAACCTAATGAGTCGTACATAAAAGGTTTATAAAGGAGAAAGTGAAATTTGAATTAAGTTGGACTTAATTGAGAAGTTTTAAAAACTTTAAGTATCAATATGTGATATTTGAGCTCATAAGGACTAATTTGTAATTATGACTAAAGTTTCACTTTATTTGTAATTTTGATAAAATCCAAGGACATGAAAAATATGATTTTTTATATAAAAGGAAAAATTAGAAAATTTGAAGGTAGCACTTCTTACAATTTTCCTCTCAAATTAGATTTGAGTTTGCTCCAAAAAAATCTGTGGATACCATTAGAGGCCGGACGATTGAACAGCTCATGGATTGACGGATTCAAGGCGAAAGGAAAAATTCAACAAGAAATCGAAACAAGTTAGTATAACTTTGTTAATTTCTTGTTTTATGTTTCCAATTAAATTTTGTTAAAGTTGATTATGTGAAAAAAAATTTAATTCAATTCGCGGCGCTTAGATTCGATCTTGCCTTTATTTTCCAGCTATCTTATTAGAGGACCTTTAACAGATTTAATTGTGATTCATAAGTTTGTGTTATTTTTTATTTGATCTAAATATGCAAAAGTTGCATATTTCTTCGTTAGCATTGTTTGGACAATTTGGTTATATTCTTTTCTAGTATTGTCTAAAACAATATCGATTGTGTTCTATTTTTGTTTGTTATGGAAATGTTCCATAAGTCTGTCTCTAGTTCCTGCTATCTCGAAAGGTCCTAGAACGCCTATAGTTGTTCTTCGAAAATGCAATTGAAATGTGTTATATTTTGGGAACATTATTTTTTATTTTCATTCATCCGAAAGTGTTTCTAGATTTACTTTGTTAATTTACTATTGCTTTAAGCTTGTGTTAACTGTTTCTAGAGATGTAAAATAGTTACATGAGTTTTTAGAGATGTAAAGGGTTACATGTGTTTCTGGAAATGTAGAATTCGATTCTTATATTTATGGAAATTTAGGGATATGTTTTCCGTGTTTCTGGAAATGTTGACTATGATTCATATGCTTCTAGAAAATTCTTGTTTTTGATCTTTGTTACGTTTCGGTTTTCATGTATGCGATGTTTCTTGAAAACACTAAAGAGTTGTTGTCTCTTAATTTGCATAACTGAAACTCGTTTCAGATGATCTTCATTAATTCTAGTATCCATTGTTGTTCTAGATTCAATGCATAAAGTATGCTTCAAGTTTATTCAATACACATGTATCCATTGCTTTTCATAACGTATGTCTTGATGCTGTTTTTCTGTTGTTTCTATTCAATGCATAACGTATGTTTTAACGTTTTAGATGGTGATTTTCTGTTCTTTCATTATTATTCACTTAATGCTTATTATCGAATCAGTTACTTCAATAACTATGAATGTGTGTTTGGTTAATGGCATTTATTGGGCTTTAGTGAGTTAGAACAGAGATCATTCGCGACAGCTGTAGCCTTCGGCAGTTAGAGAACCACCACCTTCGATGGTGGTGGTTTCTCACTCTAGAGAAATAAATTTCTCTAGAGTTATATGTGTACAAAACCTTAAGTTTTTCATACCTTTAGAGACGAAATAGAGTGAAGACTGAAGGCAGAGATAGCACAACGGAGACCAGACAGCATATCCGAAGAGAGAAAAAACGTTTCAAATGCTCTAGAGAAGAAGGGGTGCATGCAGACATGTGTCTCAGCCTCCTAGAGTTGTGCTGGCGCGTGCAAAGCACTTGCCAGCTGCTCCACAAATTTTTAAAATTTTTCTTTCCTTAATGAGATTAAGGTTTATTTTTTATTTTTAAAAAATATATAATTTAGTTTAATTTTTCAAGAGTTTATTAATTAAATTAAATATTTGTAATTTAATTTTTCAAGATTTGATTAATTAAATTAAAGTTTTTCATTTAATTGTTCAAGAGTTGATTAATTAAATTAAATATTTTCAATTTAATTTTTTAAGAGTTGATTAATTAAATTAAATATTTTTTAAGTCTAGGTTTAGAATATATTTATATAATGAGATTATATTATTTAAAATGAGACCTAATTTTTAAATCCCTTAAATATTAAATACATATTTAGAACATGAATAATGCCTTTCATCGTTATAGGATTAAATCAGAGTTTTGTTTAAAGTTAGGCTTGTTGAGTAAACTCAAGGCTGATTTAACTCGAACATATTTAGTCTTATAACTATGGGTTTTACTTAACTAAATTTTTATGATTTAGATGAGTTAACTCATGATCATATTAATTTGGAGACAAGGTTAGGAATTGCATAATAAATATGTTTTTGGCAAATAATTATCCCCTAACGGATCTAGGAATCATATAGTGTGTGATTGATAAAACGTTATCTACCTAATTTTAATTTAGTTGGTTTGTTGAGCAAACTCAATATCAATTAAATTAAAATGAGATCCTAGCCCTCTAGGAAATTATGTGATAATTCCCCTAATTAATAGAGATGGCTATTAATTTGTTTAAAATAATAGGAGTAACCAAAATTTTAAAGTCCTTGTTTATTTGGTTTTATGGCATTTACTAATTTTTGTTTTTGACAAAAAAGTTTGTGAAAAATGAGTACGAACTTGTCCCTGAGGAGCATCATGGATGCAAACAAATTGACTAGATCGAATTTTTCATACTGGTTGCATAACCTTAAAATTGTACGTTCTTAACTCTAACCTTCCACCTGAACCTGCGCAAGATGCTACTAATGAGAATTTGGAATATTATCAAAGTCATAATGATGACAATGTGCAAGTTACATGTGTGACGTTAGCTGGCATGTCTCTCGAGCTTCAGAGACAACATGAAAATATGAATGTAAGGGAAATGTTCCTACACCTTCAATAGTTGTTTGGTGCACAGAGTCGGGTGGAGAGGTTTGAGACTACGAGAGCTCTATTTCAATGTCAGATGGCTCATGGATCTTTAGTGGAACTTCATGTTCTACAGATGATTGGCTATATTGAAAAATTAGGCCAATTGGGGTATGAACTGAACCTCAAATTGAGCATTGATTTAGTGCTCCAATCTCTTGCCCCGAGTTTTTCACAATTCATTATGAATGTCCACATGAACAGAAAGGAAGTGTTATTGGCTGAATTGCTCAACATGCTCAAGATCACTGAGGGATGCTGTAAGAAGGAATCCAGTTCTGCTCTTATTATTGGCTCTTCTTCTTCCAAGAATAAAGGTAAGACCTTTAAGAAGAAGAACAAGACCAAGAATCACAAGGATTTTGCTAAAGTAGCAAAGCTAGCAGGAAATGTCAAGAAGAAGAATGACAAGGGCATTTGTTTTCATTGTGTCCTAGCTGGACATTAGAAAAGAAACTGCAAAGCTTATCTTGCTAGCTTGAAGGAAAAGAAGTTAAGCGTAGTTTCAACTTCAGGTTTGTTTATGATTGAAATCAATCTTTCTACTTTTGTTTCACAATCTTGGGTATTAGATACGAGATTTGGTTCTCAAATTTGTAATAAAGTGCAGGTACTAATAGATAGTAGAGCATTGAGAAAAGGCGAAGTGGACTTACGAGTCGGTAATAAAGCAAGAATTGCTACATTAGCTATAGGAACTCGTATTTTAACTTTGCCTTCTAGTCTTGTACTTGAACTAAATAATTGTTATTATGTTTCTGTTATCACAAGAAATATTATTTCTATTCCATGTTTGGACATAAATGGATTTGTCTTTATTATTAAGAATAACAGTTGTTCTTTTTACAAAGATGATATTTATTATGGATATGGTATTCTTACAAATGGTTTGTATGAATTAGATCTTCAAATACCAATTCTAAACATAAATAGCATGAAAGGAGATTAAGTGACCAAAACCCATCTTATTTATGGTATTGTAGGTTAGGTCATGTTAATGAAACAAGAATCACTAAGTTATATAAAGAAGGATATTTAGATCCTTTCGATTATGAATCATATGAAACTTGTGAATCTTATTTAATGGGTAAGATGACCAAACAACCTTTTAGTGGAAAGGGACAACTTACTAATGAGTTGTTAGAGCTTATTCATTCAGATGTATGTGGCCCTATGTCTACTCAAGCTAGAGATGGATTTTCTTATTTTATAACATTTACAGATGACCATTCTAGATATAACTGTGTGTATTTAATGAAATACAAGGCTGAAGCATTTGAAATATTCAAAGAATTTACACTTGAAGTAGAGAAACAAACTGGAAAGAGTATTAAGACATTTAAATCTAATCGAGGTGGCGAGTACTTAGACCATGAGCTTCCTGGTTACTTAAAAGAGAATGAGATTCTTTCACAATGAACTCCACCTGGAACTCCACAACATAATGGAGTTTCTGAAAGGAGAAAACGAACTGTATTAGATATGGTACGTTCCATGATGAGTCATGCAGTTCTTCTAGTTTCATTTTAGGGATATGCTCTTAAAACTACTACTTACCTATTAAACAAAGTTACGTCTAAATCGGTTGACAAGACTCCATATGAGATATGGATTGGTAAAAGACCAAGGTTATCACATTTGAAGATTTGGGGATGTGATGCTTGTGTGAAGCGTGCAATATCTGATAAGCTTAAAGCTAAATAAGATAAATGTATGTCTGTGGGGTATACAAAAGAAAGTTTTGGATATCAATTTTATTATCCTCTTGAGCAAAAGGTGTTTGTCTCAAGACACGCTACATTCTTAGAAAGAGAATTCCTTCTCAAAGAAAGTAGTGGGAGTGATGTGGAACTTAAAGACGTTCTAGAACTACAAACACATATTCAAGTAGAACAAGAACTATAAGTTGATACATTAGATGTACAACTAATGGTTCAAGAAACACATAGTCCGCAACGCTTTAGAAGGGTACGTCATCCTCCTGTTAGATTGGATCTACATGTTGAAAAAGGAAACGATAATGTTTTAAATATGAATGACGAATCCACTAATTTTAAGGAAGCAAATCAGACATCAATTCTTTAAAATGGCAAAAAGCTATGAAATCTAAAATGGAATCCATATACACTAACCAAGTATGGACTTTGGTGGATGCACCTGAAGGTATAGTATCTATTGGGTGCAAGTGGATTTTTAAGAGAAAAACTGGTTTGGATGGAAATGTACATACGTACAAAGAAAGGCTGGTGGCAAAAGGTTACAGGAAAAAAAAAGAGTTGATTTTATAGCAATGCTTAAGTCCATTAGGATTTTATTGGCTATAGTTGCATACCATGATTATAAAATTTGGCAAATGGATGTCAAAACAACATTTCTCAATGGAAATTTGCAAGAGGATGTGTATATGATATAACTTGAAGGTTTTGAATCCAAAGAATTTCCTAATCAAGTATACAAGTTGCAAAGGTCCATTTATGGACTGAATCAAGCGTTGCGGAGTTGGAACATCCGTTTTGATGAAACAATCAAAGGGTTTGATTTTATCAAAAATGTGGACGAACCTTGTGTTTACAAGAAGGTAAGTGGGAGTGCAATCATTTTCTTAGTGCTTTATGTGGATGACATATTGCTTATTGAAAATGACATTTTAATGCTCCAATCTGTTAAAATATGGTTATCCAAGAATTTTTCCATGAAGGATATAGGAGAAGCAACTTATATACTAGGTATAAAGATATATAGAGATAGATCAAAAAGGTTGCTTGGTTTGTCCCAATCCACATACATAGACAAAGTCTTAAAAAGGTTTAGCATGGAGAATTACAAGAGGTGATTCTTACCCATATCGCATGGGATTTATCTGTCCAAGAGCATGTGCCCTAAGACACAAGAAGAAAGAAATAGAATGGATGGTGTTCCATATGCTTCGACTATTAGATCGATCATGTATGTGATGCTATGTACGAGACTAGATGTTGTTTATGCTTTGAGCATAACAAGCAGATATCAAGCTAATCCCAGTGAAGATCACTAGACAGCTGTGAAAAATATCTTTAAGTACTTGAAAAGGACTAAAGATATTTTTCTGGTCTATGGAGGAACTGAGTTGAGAGTTCAGAGTTATTTGGTTGCCAGTTTCTAGTCTGAACAAGACAATAATAGATCATAATCAGGGTACATTTTTACACTTTGTGGTGGTGCAGTTAATTGGAACAGTTTCAAACAACCAACCATCACAGATTCAACAACTGAAGCTGAGTATATTCCAATTTCCGAGGCAGCGAAGGAAGTAGTTTCGATCAAGAAGTTCATCAATAAACTTGGAGTAGTTCTTAGCATTGTTGATCTGATAGTATTGTATTGCGACAACAATGGTGCTATTGCACAAGAAAAGGAGCCGAGGTCTCATCAGCGATCCAAGCATGTACTCTAAAAGTTTCACTTCATCCATGAGATAGTGGAACGGAAGGACATCCTCATAGAATGATTTCCTACTAAAGAGAATCTTGTAGATCCTCTCACTAAGCCTTTATCTCAAAAGAGACATGATAGCATATGGATGGCTATAGTATTCGATACATTGGTGATTGGCTTTAGTGCAAGTAAGAGATTGTTGGTTTATGCCCTTGCAGCCAATTTATGTTGGTTGTAAATTTATTTGGATGACAACATTTTATTCAGTAAAAGGCATTCTTTATCTTTGTGTATTTGTTAATTATTTAATTATTAATAATAAATATAAAATCCATGGAATAATTGTTATGCAATTAGAAATTATAATGAGATTATAATTATGAGATTCAAATTGCATTTTATTGTATTATTCCTAAAATGTTCCTAGTCGTAGTTTCATCAAGACGGGGTATTGATAAAATGGTAGACTAGTACATGTTTGTTTCTTTCTTATAAAGAAAATAATTGATCTCATAGATTAAAGTGTGGAGACACTTAATTATCTCATTATGGGTTGTATAATTGATCCTAATACTTGATATTATCAAAGTTATCTCATGTAGGAATTACTATGTTTTGATAATACTTATGTTCTACTTTTGGAGTAGTTCAATTCAGTAGTTATTGGATATAGTATGAACTATATGGAGATAGTTGGTTAAATCAGTAAAGAATTCGTTATCCTAAAATAATTAAGAAGAATATTCTGCTATTCTTGATTAGTAATGATTTTGGGAATCTCTGACCAGAGTAAATTGAAATTTGAAAAGTTGTTTTCAAATATCAATTATAAATCATTTACTAATTAGCAAGAACGAACATGATTGGATTGGTTAGAGTAGACACGAATTCTATACTCTAAGTCCAATTGGAACATTAAATGACAAAAGGATTAATTTATACATCATAGTAATGCATAGACATGTTATGTCAAATCACTTTGACATTCCTAACATTTGGGTGGACATGACATGTTGCTAGACATCAATCATGATCTGTTATTATAAATTGTTTAATTAGGGAACTAAAGATAAATTAAAAGGATTTTTAATTTATTTAATTCTAATTATGAATTAGAATTAGAATTTATAATCATGAACAACATATTAGGAACCTAATGGGTCACACATAAAAGGTCTATAAAGGAGAAAGTGAAATTTGAATTAAGTTGGACTTAATTGAGAAGTTTTAGAAACTTTAAGGATCAATTTGTGATGTTTGAGCTCATAAGGCCTAATTCGTAATTATGACTAAAGTTTGACTTTAGTTGTAATTTTGACAAAATCCAAGGACATGAAAATTATGATTCTTCATATAAAAGGAAAAAAAAGAAAATTTGGAGCTACCATTTCTTACATTTTTCCTCTCAAATTAGATTTGAGTTTTCTTCGAAAGAATTTGTGGATACCATTAAAGATCGGACGATTGAATAGCTCGTGGATTGACGGATTCAAGGCGAAAGGAAAATTTCAACAGGAAATCGAAACAGGATAGTATAACTTTATTAATTTCTTATTTTATGTTTCCAATTAAATTTTGTTAAAGTTTATTCGATGGAAAAATTTTAAATTCATTTCGCTGCTCTTAAATTTGATCTTGCGTTTATTTTCCAACATCTATGACAGTAATGTTTTACTGGAGGTTCTTACAACTTTCTATGTAGACGCTGCAGCTGGATTTCAAGTTATATGGAGGCTAATTTTGGTTTTGTTTATTGGCAACATGTGAATTTTCATGGAGAAAATTGAAAGGCCGAACTCATTGGAGCCTGTATAATTTTCCATTCAGCAAAATAAGAAATCTGAAGTCATCAACATATCCCCAACCGTAACATAACAGAAATAATACATCTTCATAATCAGCCTAAATCATGTGCGGAGCATGTATAGAGGGAGAAGATTAACATTCTAACCTAAATCTTAAGAATCTATAGTTTAGTAAAATTTAGGAAACCTGTTTACTCAGTAAAAGTTATATCCATACATTAAAAAATTTTCAAGTATCCATTATTAAATTTTGTGTGAATAAGATTCCTTCAATTATCAATGTTAAGAGCTAGCAAAATTTTAAATAAGTATATATAATATTTTATAATTTATAAAATTTTAACCATTAATTTATATATTTTGCATTGTTAACAAGTGTGAAAATGGTAATGTATTATTCAATCTCAAAATAAACAATGTCGAAAGACTCACAGAACGGATCAAATTATGGAATATTTGGTCCAGATTGCGAAAACACCTCTTAGTTAAGGCTGGTGCAGGAGCACAAAAACATTAATAATTAAAAAAGAACGACTGTTTTTGTCGTTGCATGAAAGTGACAAAAGGAGGCGATATTGATGAGGTTTCCAGGGTGCTCAAAGAAGATTGGCTAGTAACACCGAGATGCCACTTTTTGGAGCAGTGCTTTGTCTTTGAATGGGATTAAATAAATTGTACGGTGCCACAAAATAATATATCTTTTAAATGAGCAAATGTTCAATTGAATTAATTGGATGTAATTTTTATTTTATAAACCCTTTGTCTTTTACAATAGGAATAATCAATCCTTAAATGCCCAATTTTTAGTTTTTTTTTAATCCAGTGCCAACATTTTCAATTGATTCACCAACTTTTTAAAAACTTAATAGTTTAGTTCAAGACGTCAGTCCGATATTAGTTTACTGATTTAACTAATGAAATCTATGTTGTTTATGACATGTAAATAGTGGCCATAGTTAGATTGGAGTAGAGAAAATTTTTTAGGTATACATTTACATATCATAGACACCAAAGATTCCTTTAGCCAATTTAATAAATTGTTAATAGAACTAACATTTTAAACTAAATTGTTAAGGAGTCTACTTCTATTTTTCTATTGTAATTTTTAGTTTTTAGTTTTAATTTTTAATTTTTAATTTTTCTTTAAATAAAAACAAAAACAATGTAGTTATATTGTTATTATTGATAATAATTATATGTAATATAAAACTTAAAGATATATTATCTTTAATTAATTAAATTTATTTTAATCTCTTATATAATATTTGTTTATAAATTATCATTAAAAATTATTTTATTTTATTAAAATTAACAATTTAAAAATTAAAATTTATTTATAATTAAAATTTATTTGAAATTTATATATTTTGAAATTTTTGAATTTATTATTATTTATTAATAATTATTGAATTAATTTAATTGCAAAATTTAAATAAATTATTAAATTAAATTACTTATAATTATTAATAATTTTATTTTAAATAATATATATTGAATTAATAGTAAATCAAATTATAAAAAAATAAACCAAAAATAAAAACCACTTTTGAGGATTTCATAAATTTTGAAATTGAAAAGACCAAAAACTTAAATAAACAAGATTTTTTACTATATTTAAAAAAACAGAAAATAAAAAACATAAATAGAAACAAACAAGTCCTATGGTTTAAAAAGGTTGGTTACTCAATTAAAAAGTTTAAAAGCTTGGGCATTAAATTGAAAAACTTATAAAAGGTTGAGCACTTTAAGATTGATTATCTCATTATAATACTATAGACACTAGTTTTTTTTTCCCCCTTATTCAAACATCTATAATTTTCTTTTCATATTAGAATCTAACTTTAATAAAAATTAGTAAACATCTAAGAAGTTGATGATCAAGAATTTCACCTCTATAGAACAAAGATCATAGAAGTTTGTTTGGTGTAAATCTAAAACGCAGGTATGTTAGGGAAGAATTTTCACAAAATTTGTACTTAACTTCTATCAATGATATAAGGGAGTTTCGAAAAACTTATAAATTGAAGTTCTAAGTTACCAAAATGTTAAGATATATAGAAATGAAATTTGAAATGAAGAAAGTAATTGATTATTACAAAAGGAAATCACTAGCCATACAAAAGAATTTGATATAGTAAAAATGAATTCACAGAGTAAATAACTTTGAAAAATAACAAAATTTGTTTGGAAAAAGTTGATTGATCTATTTAGAGAGTGGTTTTTTCTTGTATTGTGTTGTGTTTAGATCGTCCCCTATCCTTATAATGTAAGTGAATATATAGTCCTCTTAAACTCAAGCAATAATGTACTATAATTATCCACTTTCATACATTTGAGCTAACTACCTGCCACTATTCACATTATGGAATTCTGTAATAGCTTAACTTCCGTATTCTAGACTTCTGCCTGAAGTAACTTCTTAACTTCCAACCCACTTAGACATGTTTTTGCAAACTACCTTCCATTATTCTTTCAACTTTCATATTCTGCTGCATTATCTAACTTCCAATCCATTCCCCTATATTTAAGCTAACTACCTCCCTGTGTTATTTTTCTTTAAAGCACATACCAATTATGTTTATTTAGAATTATTGAATCCTGAACTTCTCCATTGATCCTTGTATGCATGAATTATCTACTAAATGATTTTCAAGACTTCTAGATTTAGGCTTCTTTCACTCGTGGGTCAAATGAGTTGAACTATTTTTAAGCTATCAATAATTGTACCCAATATATGTTCAGCATATAATAAAAATTCTTATGATTTCCTAATTGATATTCATATTCATTGAAAAATTTACAAAACTTTAGGCCAAATTTGTGAGTTAAACCAAGTTACGTCATTTGTGAGAAGTCTCTTAAATCTAAAACAATGTTTTACATGTAAGAACTGTCAAATCCAAAGAGTATATTAGAATCTTTTGAAATCTTAATCCGTCACAAAAGATGGTAAATCTCTTGAAATTCTCACCTTTTACTAGTCCCTTAGGATTCAATATTTCTATAATATAAAAGCTTCTCGTTACTTCATCATTTTTCACCTTAGCTTTCAAACAATTTTTTATTCTCTTTTATGGCTTTCAAATTCTTCTCTAACGATTTCTAACATTATGGCTTCTTCTCGCCGTGAATTTTCTTCCTCCTCACCATATTCAGCTAACCTAAACTCCACTGATGTATGTGTCTAAATTCATCATTTAAAAAAATATCTACAATTTTTCCTAACTTTGTTTCTTTTTAAAAGCTGTTAAACTTAAAGTGGTATTTATTTCATTTGAGCCTCTTCTGCCTTTTATAATAATTACGTAAAGAATTTTTATGCTTTATATTCCTTTTAGCCTCTAAATTTTAACATTCAAATTTGTTGGATCTAGGGAGTCCACTTTTCATAGGAGATCTTCATCATAGACCTAGTAAGGGAACATATTCACGGGCTTTAATACCACACTTCGACCCAAAACTTTAAGGCATTAGGTTTATGGGTCTTTTTCACTTATATGTCCTTCACTAGTTCCATCTCTTTTTAATGTGGAATTCCTACTCATACTTGACATCTCAACAAAATTCTTATTTTCAATACTATTAAAGGCTACCCACGTTTTGGCCACAATTATAGTTTTCCTCTTACTATTGGTACTCCCCCGATTAGGGATGATTCTTATTCATTGCTCCTATATCTAGGAGGAAAATATAAGTACAAATTTACCCTTGAATTAAGGTCTTCTTCAACTAATAGCTCTTTCCAAAAATCCTATTAAGTACTAGCCTAATCTCATATGTGTGATTTTGATATTTTGAAGTCCATTGTTTAATTCATTTATCTTCCCTTTTGGGTATGCTTATAGTTCTTTGAAAGGCATTTTCTTTGTCAGAAACGACTTTATTTTCTTGGAAGAATTTCTACTTAGAATTTTGAAGTTTCTAAATGTTCTTTTTATTTTGGATTAATAAACATCTATGCTTCTTTAAGAACTCTAGTATCTGAAGAAGAACATGAGAAATTTGTTTTCGTTCTTTTAAATTGATTTTCCTTTTTCCCCATTAATAATAAACCTAGATTGGAATTCCTTCCTTTTAGCAAAGCAATAACTTTTAGTAGGTTTTCTTGCCTTGGGCTCTGTTTTCTTATAATTTTTATATAGAAATTTAAGGAGATGTCTATCTAATCTTCATTTGGAGTGCATAAATCTTTGTGTGTTTTGTCCAACTTTGGACTTTTGTTTATTTTCTTGATCTTAGGGATAAAGAAGGTCTACCTTCTTCTAACCTTATATTTATTAATCTTTTTGGCCTTCGTTTGTCTACCAATTTCTATAGTAAGTCTCCCAAAGAAATCTTTAGTATTTTGTTGTCTATAAAGTCTCGATTCGTAGAGCAGTTGAATCTTTTTAGAGACTTCTATGAAAGGCCTTACTAGGTAAAAAGCTTTGAAACTTTTGAGTCCTACTATTTATCCAGCTATCAAAAGCTTTTCTTATTTTATACTAACCCTAGAGTCTTTATTTTTTGTGGTGAAAAAGCCCTAAAACATAGCCCCTCTATTATGATTTTGATTTGTAAAATGTATCTCTCTTATTTATGGAGTAGGTGGGATATCTTTAAAAATTCCTCTTGGTGTAAATTTCTTGGATTATCCAGTTAGGGTTCCTTTTAAAACAAATGTTATTAACAACAAATTCCTCCTCAAACATTTTTATAACTACAATTTGAAATGCAAGATTATTACTACCAGTTTGGTTCATACCAAAGCTTACTACTCCTGGTGGTTTAAAAGCTTTTGAAGCTTAATTCCTTAGTCCGATTATGCACTCCTCAAAGGTATTCCACTCTATTTATGCATTCTTAATTTCAAAGAATTTTCCTAATCCTTATTCATTTACAGACTCTGGAATCTTCGACATTGAAAAAAAAAAGAAATTCAGCTTTCTTCTAAAAGAGAGGTAGCTTTTAATCCTCTTTCTAAAAGAAAAGTTAATGAGAACTCAGCATTGACTTCTAGTTTCAAAAAGTCCAAAACTCTAACTCTAAGAGGAGGAGCGAGTGGATCCAAGAGACTCTACGAGGAAGTTCACTCGCTCCTCCCCAACGAATATAAAACCATCAAACTTTTTACTAAAGACTCTCTACCTCTAGAAGAACTTATTATATTCCTAAAAGGTTGTTGAAGAAGCTCATAATGGTATGACACATCCTTTTATTATTTAAAACTTTATTTCCATTATGAATTCTTGCTGATATATTTCTTTATAAATGACATAATGTCATATTTTTATGCTCCTTTTTTCCCTTTAGAACTATAATATGGAAAGATCAATACTTCTTTTGACCCAAAAGTCATTGAGGTTTTTTCATTGCAGATGGGACAACAATTTTTTGTTGTTTATTTTGATTTTCTAATTTGTTAATGAATTCTTTGACAACTTGAGACAAAGGATGTTTGGTTTATAATGATGACGTTGGAAGAAATCTTTAACTTGAGCTTCTTAGATCTTTCCTCGAGCCTTCCTTTTAATGTTGCACCAATGATTAATTCTGAAGAACTATCGAGATTTAAGGATTTTTTAAATTTGATCAGACTGTAGGAGTTACAATTTCTAACTAAAATGCAACATAGTTCCTTTTTAAATATGTTGTCATATGTTGGATATACAACTCAGTCATCCACTGTTGGAGAATTTCAAGCAAAAATGAGAAAGTCTTTGCTTTTTTTGAAAAATCATACCATGATCAAGTCATATACCCGAAGAAGTTGAGTCTCTCATATCAGGAAATAATGGAGTATGACGTGGAAGAGCTTCTGAAAAAAATTTAAGAGCTAAAAAATGAATTTGACTTATTAGAAAATGAAGCTATTGAGCATTAATGAGCCATTTGTTGTGCGAAAACGCTAATCAATTTGGAGTAAAAAATAAACAACAACAAGAACACCAAGAATTTTATACTGGTTCGGCAATGCCTACCTCCAGTTTGGAGACGACTGAGTATTTCACTATAATCAATGAGAACATACAATAATGTTTATCACTCAATTTCTCAAAGACCCAAATTAACCCAAGCTCACACACTCCTACTAGGAAGAGAAAAAACTGGAAAAATACAAAACCATCTCTC
>JANZXR010000172.1:33280345-33307405 GCA_027575705.1 Erythroxylum echinodendron | reverse complement strand
GCCTTTTTTATTGAATAAAACAAATTTTATACAATTAAAATTACAACCAAAATTGGCTGCAAGGGCATACACCAACATGATTGCCAATACCTACAGTAGCAGAAGGCGGTGAGGCGGAGCTGGAACTGTCATTGCCTTCATGCCCCTCGACTTCTTTTTTTTCTTCCTTGAGCACACATAATTACTTTCATTTCCCTCCTCCTTAGATGCAAGAAACTCACTGCCGGAGGAGGAAATTTCTGCTGATTTGTCATCATTTTTTGTCTCTTCAGTTGGTTCCTCCTCATTACCTACAGTAGTGCTTCTTCTTGGAAGATCACCCCAATTCTGGTTAGTTCTGGCGTCCTTTTTGGCTCTGCCTCGTTCTTTTTCTAGTTTAGCTTCATTCTGGGGCCAAATCTCTGCCCGTTTACCTTTGTAATTGAGTTTATTGATCAAAGTCTCTACTCCAACGATACCAGTGACTGTTACTCTTTGTTGCTGTGGATCTATGGCTGTTGAATAAACACCTAAAAGCAGTATAAAAAAAAGTTTGTATCAGCAGGAGCTGAAGAACAAATAAAATTTAGGACTCTGGAGTTGACTCCATAATATTCAAAAGGCTGAAGTCATTGTTCTCACTTTCTTTCTTTGAATATAGTGGTTAAACTTAATGCAAACTAGAAGGTTGAGAAGTTTGCATCTTGTATCCTTCCTCCCACAAATTATTGGCAATGATCATCAAAGAATATACCATCATTGCCTTGAAGAACCTTCTTGACTTTCCTCATGCAACCTTGGCAGTGAATGGATACCTTGAGAACCAATGTCTGAAAAACAAAGACAATCATTTTCCTGTGAGAGTCGAAAGGAACTTGTACACAAAAGAAGTGGGGTTTCTTTAGTGACAAAACCTGGCATCTTAGTGCTTTGGAGGCCTGCTCAACTGAGGTGGTAACCATTAGATGTAAAGAAATATGGGCCGAGATGGTAGAGAAAGTGGTGATTGAAAGACTTAAATTGATCAGCAGAAGAAGAAGTGAAGGGGCAGGAAAAGGTTCTAAAGAGATGAGGGAGCAAATTCATCGAGTTCGTACATCAATAGCCCTCGTTCTACCTCAAATATTGTACAGCTATTCTCTCTCAGCTGAAGCTGTGGTCTTGTATTTAATTTTCCTTCCTCATGAACTATATATTATACAGAATGATCAGTTGATAGGCCTTGTAGTTATCCATGGTTTATTTATTTTTCCATTAGACTTCTTCCAACGTTTTGGCAATAGGCATCAACTTTTGCTGATGGATTAACTGTTGTGTGGAAACGCTAATCAATTTGGAGTAAAAATAAACAACAACAAGAACACCAAGATTTTTATACTGGTTCGGCAATGTCTACGTCCAGTTTGGAGACGACTGAGTATTTTACTATAATCAATGAGAACATACAATAGTGTTTATCACTCAATTTCCCAAAGACCCAAATTAACCCAAGCTCACACACTCCTACTAGGAAGAGAAAAAACTGGAAAAATACAAAACCATCTCTCTCCGAAATTTTGATGCAACTCTCTCTCCTTTTCTCTCTCTCTCTAGGCTCTCTTAGTTTTTTCTTCTGCTCTCCTTTCTCTGCTGCTGCTGCTTCTCTTATATAGAGAAGCCAATGAGTGAAGGTTTAACCTACCATTTTTGACCTTGAAATCCACCGAAAGCCACCGATTTTAAGCCACCATTTTTGAACCACCATTTTTGACTTTTATGAGTTTGAGACAATAATCAACACCATTAAGTTAATCAAAGAAAAACAAAAAGTCGTTAATAAGATGAACAAAAGCTCAACCATGAATTATGAAGATAAGTGAACAATTGTTAAGTTAGGGCAATTGCTAGTTCTACAAAAGGATGAAGTTAGTTTTTGGATATAACAGGTGTAACAAGTAAAAGAGTACCAGATTTCATCCGTAAATCATTAGGGAGAAATTCGGTCTTTTGATTTAGACCAGTTATATACCCCCTCTTTTTTATTAACTTTTTTCCTATTTTCGGATAGGCTTTGAACTTTGATTTCTTCTTAGTAATATAAAGTTATTTATTTCAAGAATTCAATATCATTTCTTATTCCTCATATTTTCGAAAAGGGTAGGCACATAAAGTTTTAAATACTTTTCATTAATAAAATGCCTATGGGGTAAACCTTCCAAACTATATAACCAATAGGCATTTTCGCTTAACATCCTGCACATTCTAAATGTTCCTTCCTCTTTTGGTGACCATTTACCCTATTCTTTATCTTTTATGCTAGGTGATAAGATCAATTTCCATACTAGTTCGCCTTCTAGGCTTCCTCTACAATTATTTTATCATAGAATTTTACTACTTTCTCATTTTGGATAATCATACTATTCAAATTCTGAAGTTACATTTCATCTAAATACTTTAACTCCACTATCATTGCTTCTAAATACTAGGAAACCCTTAAAGCATTCTGTTTAGCTACTCTTTATGATGGAACCACCACTTTTATTGGAAAAAACATTGTCCATATGTCTAGGCGAATGGCTAACCCCTATGGTAGTACGCTTAGAAGTATGATAAGCCCATAAGGTTTCAGATAGGATTCTTTGCCATTCTTTTGGATTTTCTTCTAACATTTTATCTAGAATCTCAATAATTATCTTGTTAGATGCTTTGACTGGCTCATTATCTTGAGCATAATATGGAGTCAAATGCAATTATTTTATCCCATAATCCTTGGCAAAATCTTTAACTTCTCGACTTATAAACATAGTTCATTAATCCTTTGTAATTGATTGAGAAACTCCAAACTAATGAAAAATATGTTCTTTAAGGAATTCACAACAAAGTTTCATAAGAGTATGGATTTATGTACAGAAGAAAATACAATACAAGATATTGTATGAAGCAATATTATTTCTTTGACTAAATGCCTAATTTTGGGTCAAACGATTTCAGATTTGATCAATGTAGAGCCAAACATTTTAACCTGCTCAATTAAGGTCCAAATGTTATCTATTATGCTCAATGTTAGGCTATTTTGGATGAAAGTTTGCAGTGTCATACATGCCTTATTAAGTGAAATTTCTATATGAGTAGAAAAAGAAAAAAAAAGAGTAATATTTTCTGTACTTTTTAAGGCTTAAGTCTGTACTTATCCTAATATGATAAATCTATGTAAAGAATTGATTGCTTTGACAACCATTAATGCTACCAACAATTTTATATCTATCATTTTTCAAAACAAATTTATATCTCTCTTAAAGATAACAAATGAATAAATGATTATTTTAGATTGAAATAATTTAAATGAGGAATTTAATAAATTTTAGCCTTATTTGGCACTACGTATTAAAGAAGGATGCTTGATAATTTTTAAGACATCGAATATCAAGTTGGTTTTAGGCAAACCCCTCACAAAGAAAAAGTTCTTATATGTTTCGTACTTGTAATACACATAATATTTTTAAAAAGATTATAACGAGAAGAGTTCATAAATTTACTTGTTTCAAATTTAAAATTGATTAATTATTTTTATAACTTGATATTTACTATTATGATATCTAATTATAATTCTCAAAAATAAAAACTAAATTTAAATCTTATTAAGCATACCTTTAATAAAATAAAAGATAAATTAATATTAAAAAAGCAAAACCTATATAGACATTCTTTATAATATTAAATTTTAGAAGAAGATTTAAATCCAGAATTTATATCATAATCTATAGCAATTTTTTATACAAAGTGCTTATTTTCATTTTAGTGATTTTTATAAAAAGTGCTTATTTTTAGTTTAGTGATTTAAACCCTATAAAATTTTGGATTTTTCGGGATTACATTTTTGTGATCTAAGCATACCAAATAGAATAACTAAATAAAAAAAATGAAGTAAGGCACTTCCTAAAAAATCAATGCTTTAAAAACTTGATTAAAAATTAAACTGGTAAGACAAGAGATTTAAGGCATAAAATCACTTAAAGATTAAATAAAATCAAAAAATTTAAAATATAATTAAAAGAGATTATTCTTATCCATCGAAGAATACGAAATTTAATTGAAAAAGAGATTATTAAATTAAAATTAATTGATTTATTTTAGTTTATAAAAATTTATTAATTTATAAAATTGACTGATTAATTAATAAACTAATTAGTTTTTAACAACAAAAATAATTAAAATAAATCGAACTGAAAAATTGAAAAACCAAACAATAAATAAGTGAGTAAATACTTCAAATTGTGAATATGAAAAGTTGATAGAATGTTCATACTTCAAATCACCGAAGTAGCTTTCTGGTGATTGAACTTGTTCATAGTAAGTGACACCCCAAGCAACCAGATGTGCGTGCATGAAAGAAAGTCCCAAGAATTTGCGAACCCACTCCTAAGATAATGATGAGGACGATGATATGTACATATGGAAGGTTTTCTTATTGTTAGATTATTTTCACTTTCTGGATTTTCCATCTCATGATTTTCTTGTGAACTTTTCCATTTACACATATTTCAAAATGCACACGCATCAAATTAAATAGAATTTTCTCATATATAAGAGAAAATTTGTGTGTGTGTGTGCGTATGTGTGTGTGTGTGTGAGAGAGAGAGAGAGAGAGAGAGAGAGAAAATTAACAAGCTTAAATTTTTAATTCTTTAATTTCAGTATCGTATATTTTAAAATTTGAATTGTTTCTAAACTTAAAAAAAGATAATTGAATTTAAAAATTATTTTCATTAACATCTTACTTATGTGTATGATAAAATATGGTGAAATTTTATATTTATATAAGTTTCATAATATTTTATGAGATTTTTCAATATTAAATAAGTTGAATATATAATTATTGATATTTTTATCAAAATAATTCAAAAATTATATTTACAACAATGAAAATTTACACAACTCTTTTAAATATGATGAATAAGTTTTCAAAGAAATATGAATACCATGACATTTCTCGATGCCATCTTTAAAGGTTAAAGTGTGATATTATCATTAAGAGACCTTTAAATATAAAAATATATTAATTTTTTAATCACTTAAATTGAATTTATTATTTAATTTTACTTCATTAATTCATTTAAATAGTTTTTAAAAATAAAATTTAAATTTATGATATATATTTAATAATTTATTTAATATAAATATAAAATATAACAATTATAAATTTTACCTTATAATTTTTTGGAAATTGTGTTTAATTTTTTATATTTTCATTATTTTCCTTTCATATTCTTTTCACTAAAAGAAAAAAGAAAAAGACATTACATTGCCCCTAATAATTCAGTGGATAAAGGCTCATAAAAATGTTTGGTATTGACATGGGGACCACCTTAGCTTCATGTTAGAATGAATTAAATAGGATAAAAATCTCATTTGGGAATTGAGAACCTAGACCTTAGAGAGGCTAGTCATTTCATACCAAATGGAAAGTGTATGACATTAAGCATAATCGAAAATGTTTAGACCTTAATTGAGCAAGTTAAAATGTTTGGCTCTAAATTGATCAAATCTGAAAACATTTGGCCCAAAATTAGGCATTTAGCCTTGTTTCTTCTATAACTATGCCTAATACAATAACTTACCTTCTGTAGTTCCAATTAAATCAATTAGCAAGATTTTATATTAGAATGAAACGCTAAGTCTTTAAAAGAGATGAAGTTAATGATTTAGGGATGTGATGATTAGTTGAAGCACATATTATCCATTAAGTTTATAACTAAAATAGGTAATAAAAGGTTATGAGATATATAAAAAGTTGGATATAATCTTACAGACTTATTGAACAAATTATTTGTTTTAATATATACTTATAAGAGAATGATTTTTAAGATAAGTAGTGAGTGTAAGATGAAATTGAAAGGATCAAATTTCATAACAATATATCCAATTGGAACTATTGCCTTTATTGATACATTTAATGTAAAGTTGAAAGGCTACGAGATATTGAAAGATTCACTTTCATGATGAATTCAAAGAGCTTGTTTTGGAGATGATTATGAATTTATCATGTTTGTAAAAAGGTTAGTGGGAGTATAGTTGTCCTTTTCAATAAGATTATGTAGAGAGATATTGCTTACAGAGAACAAAACTTCTAATTTTTCAATTGTTGAAAATATAATTGTCTAAGAACAAATCTTGTTGGATATGAAAAGTTAACAACTTAATTATAGGAGTTAGATCTATACAGATAGATTGAAACTTGTCTACCTATTTTAACTCCAAGTATATAGATAATGTGCTAGAAGTGTTTAGTATTTGAGATATTTGATACTTATGAAGTATTAAAGATATCCATTATTCTATGTATAAGCTGATATTTAAGTTTAAGGTGATAAGGATATTACTTAAGAAGTAAATCCTAATTAAGGTCTATTTTAATTTTAAAAATATCGTTCAAGATTAGAAAGGTTCCAATATAGCAATGACTGCTAATTAAGCCACAATACATTTTTCATTTAGTGGAAATGATTAATTAGATCAATAAGTTCTTTAGTGAACATAATATGGCTCCTTACATGTTTCAAAACATTAATGTATTTTGGAACATTAGAGTCATTGGCCACGTGAAAGAAGCTAAAGTCTCATCAAAGATCTAATGATCTATTTAGGCAATATTTGTTAATTATGATGAAAATTAAGAAAAAAGTTGTCAGAGTTAGGCAAGTGCTCATTATAGAGATTCTTGTATAATTCTCCTATTAAGCCACTGTCTCAGTAGTAGCATGATCGTCATATGGTGATATGATAAATGATGCTTAAACGATTGACTTAGTGTAAATGAGAAATTGATGGTTTACGCCTACAATCAATCACTTTGGTTGTAGTTAGTGGTAAACTAATTTAAAAGCATTATTTTTCTTGTACATGTTTAAATGTATATGATAAAGTCAATAGGATAATTATACATTTCAAATGAAATTATTATGATATTATAGTTATAAGATTCATATTGCATTTATGTATTATCCCTAAATTGTTCCTAATCACTATTTTATTAAGACTGGACATTAATCAAACGTCAAAAGTGTAATATCCGAGTTCGATAATTGTACTTTGTAATGTGTTGCACATGCATTTTATAAAGTATGCTTTATTTATGGTATATTAGTGTAATTTAAGCATTTAAATGCATTACTGAGGTTATAATAGAGATCACGGATAGACTAGAGATGGTTCTGGACTCGAATGAAATTTTCTCAAAAAATTTCTAAAAACTCCGAAAAGATCAACACTCAACGACAATATTCCTAATCAATATCCAAATCCCATACATCAATGAAATCAAAATAAAAATAGAAAATACTGTCGGAATGGATCTCAGAGGTAGCAACTGCGGGAAACTGCCTATTCTGAGTAGTACGTCGCAGCAAACGTATCTCCATACCTCTCTTCCTTCATCTCCTTCCTCAATCGCTTGGATTTTTGCAGAATCTCCCTTTTTTCATAGCTCTCTCGGTTCTCTAAAAACTAATAGCGTTTGTCTTGTAATGTGTTATTTATTCTATAGCATCCCTAGGTCAAAATCGGGGTCGAAAAGGTCCAAATAATTACTCAAATTTTGAGTTTTCTTGTCAGCCTGACACAGGGCACTATCGTGGCCCTGCCTGCCATGATCGTGGCTGCTAATTTATCCTTTTTGTCACGATCGTGGTTGAAGTGCACAATCGTGGCCTGACTTAACGCTTTCTGTCACGATCATGGCCCCTAGTGCATGATCATGGCCTGGCTGCTTCTGGCTTTTCCTTCTAGGTCACGATCTTGGCCACTATGCACGATCGTGGCCTATGTCTTTTAGCCTGAAACTCTTCAAATCTTCATTTTTCTTCCCCATTTACCCTGCAACACTAATACCCACATTAAGGTACCTCAAAATATGACAATTAAGCTCAAAGATTCATACTAACCCATAAAAGACACATAAACATACAAACTAATATCACATAAGCACACGCTTAACTCTCAATTTAATGCTAAATACTTATCAGATAACACCCTAAAACATCATGCAAAATGCAACTATCACCTAGGTGTGATGAACCTTAAGTTGTGATAATAATATGATCTGATCTTTTATTCAATACAGTCCTATTGATTGATTTATTGATATTTAATTATGCATTATATTCTTGTTCAAATATATATGGAATATGAGTTCATGATTTGATTTCATATGATTGAGATTGAGAAACCTTTTTATATCAATAAATCTTTCATAATTGTAAGGAGTTGCACGCAAACCTAGAGATAGGTAGACATAAATCCTTTGAATTATGGTCAATATTAGTTTAGTTTTCTAGTTTAATTTTTAAATAAATCTAAATATGATTTGATGGTTAGATAATAGGAAAAGGGTATTTATTAGTATTTACAATCATAAGATCGACCCATAATTACTTGTGCTAGCTACAACTATGTCGTTCACTTGCTGTATAATATTGAAAGAATCTTATAAGCTTAAGAAGGCCCTATAAGAGAGGATCTAAGAGCCTATTTTAAGGTTAATGAACCTAAAATCCAGAGGAAAGAGTTTGAGGAGATTGATTTGAGTAAAGAGAAGAGATTGAGACCCCTATTGACGAATCTCCTGTATTAAAAATTAAGAAAAATTTTATAATTTGGAATATTGATTTTTAGTAATGGATTTAAATTTACCAATAATTACAGCATCAAATTTAAAGGTAGACTAGAAAGAGAAGTTATTAAAGGCACTTAGAAAGCATCAAAGGGTGATAGCATGGAAGATTTTAGAAATTAGAGGAATTAACCCCTCTTTTAGACACATACATTTTTAAAATAGGATAATTTTGAAATCAATTATGCAACCTCAACAGAGGCTTAACCCAAATATGAAAGAAGTTTTAAAGGTAGAGGAAATTAAACTTCATGAGTAATTTATTATATTTCTGATAATTCTTAGGTAAGCCTCGAGCAGCTTGTTTCAAAGAAGGAAGAAATGATGGTGGTGCCTAATGAGAAGAACAAGTTGATCTCCACTAGAACCATCAGTGGGTGTTTAGTATGTATGGATTCGGGAAGTTGAATAATGCCACTCCAAGGACCATTTTCCTCTCCCTTCTTTTAATCAAATGTCTGAGTGATTAGTTGGCCATATATAACTACTATTTTCTAGATGGCTTATTAGGCTACTTTCAAATTTTGATAACCATAAATGATAAGGAGAAGACTATATTCACTTAGTTATATGGTACATTCATTTATTGAAGAATGCCTTTTGAATTATGCAATGCACTTGTTACATTTTAAAGGTATATGAAGGCAATTTTTGATGACCTAATCGAAAATATCATAAAGATATTTATGGAAAACTTTTCTATTTTCAGGGACTCTTTCAATCTATATGCCTAGAATTTATAAAAATTACTTAAGCATTATGAGGAAACCTATCTAGTTTTGAATTGTGAAAGTGTCATTTTATAGTATAAACGGGCATTGTTTTAGACCATAAAATCTCATATGGGGGGATCGAAGTTAATAGATCAAAAGTGGAAACTATTAAGAAATTACCACCCCTACTTTAGTTAAAGCTATTAGGAGTTTCCTAGGACATATAGCTTTTTATAAAAGGTTCATTAACATATTTTTCTAAAATTGCTAGGTTTTTAACCAAGTTGCTTGAGAAAGATGTGCATTTTGTGTTCACTTAGGAGAGTTCAGATATGTTCAGTATTCTTAAGGAAAAATAAACTAATGTGTCAATTCATATTGGAATCTTCCTTTTGAACTAATGTGTGATACAGGTGATTTTTCAGTAAATGCAATTCTTAGATAAAGGAAGGATAAGCACTCTTAACCTATTTAGTATACTAGCAAGACTTTAATGGATGCTCAAGAGAATTACACAACTACAGAAAAAATAATTGTAAATAGTTACTTTTTTGTTTGATAAATTTAGATCTTAACTGATTTTATTTGAAGTTCTTGTCTACACCTATCATTCTATACTAAAATATCTATTGAATAAGCTAGATGCAAACTCAAGATTAATTAGATTGATTTTTGTTAAAATAATTCAATTTGGAGATTAAGGATAAAAAGGGAGTTGAAAACCTAGCAGCAAACATCTACCATATTTGGAAAATCTAAATTTAGAGAGGCCTAGAGAACATGAAATTAATGATGCATTCCCTAAAGAATGCTTATACAATCTCAAAGAGGTTAATGAGGAAATGCTTATACAATCTCAAAGAGGTTAATGAGCCTAAATTCTATAATTTGTTGATATTGCTAACTATTTGGATGCTAGGATTCTTCTTGAAGGGATTTATGATAAAAAAAGGAGGAAATTCTTCTCTAACTTGAAGAATTATCTTTTGGAAGCCTACTTATTTAAGATTTATACATATCAGATAGCTTAAAATTTTGTTTCTAAAATAAAAGGTGGAATATTTTAAGGCACTATTATACTAATCTAGTTGAAGGGCATTGTTATGTGAATAGAACAACGAAAAAGATTCATTTTTATTGGCCCACATTATTTAGAGATTCCCAAATGTATGTTCAATTTTGTGATAAGTGTCAACGGATAGGTAACATTTTTCACTAATATGAAACACCTTAGATTTTATTTTAGTTTATGAAGTATTTGTTATTCAGGTAATTAAATTCATAGGTCCCTTTCATTCCAACGGAAATAAATAATTCCTAGTTGCTATAGATTATGTCTCTATATCAGTTGAGACTTATTCTTTTCCTAAAATTGAAGTTAGGTTTTTGGTAAAGTTTCCTAGAAATCTATTTTCTTGATTCGACATACCAAGAGCGATTATTAGTGATAAAGGCACTCTTTTTACAATGTCCAATTTGAAAAAGTTCTTAGAAAATGTGGAGTTACACATAACCCCTTATCATCCCCACATATAGAGTTGTAACCTCTTATCACCCTCAAGTTAGTGATCAAGTGGAAGTAGCTAATAGAGAACTAAAATGAATAATGGAAAAGAGAGTGAAGAATCATAGGAAAAGTTAGACTTATAAATTGAGACATAGAGATACATTATGGGCTTATAAAACAACTTAGAAGACACCTTTCGGTATGTACTAGTATAAATTAGTGTTTAGAAAGTCACATCTTCTTGTTGAAACAGAGTAGAGAACATAATAGACAGTCAAGTAATGCAACATGAATTTAAATAAGGTTGGGGCCAAAATAAAGTTGCAATTATAGGAACTTGAGGAGATGATGGTTAAGGCAGTTCAACCTTTTACAAATTCAGAACAAAAGCCTTTTAAAATAGATTTGTTTTTGCAAAGAAACTTACTATTGGACATAAAGTTCTTTTTTATTCAAGGTAAGGTTATTTTAGGTAAGTAATGTCCTTATTAGGTTGGAATTTTTATTATAACTAATGAATTTTCTCATAGTGCAATTGAAATTCAAAATTTATTAAATGAGACATTTAAGTTCAATGGTCATAGCTTAGGTATTATAATGAAGGATCTCAAGTAAGTGATGTTGAGAAAGCGGGATTAAAGGATTCAATCTATAAGGGATGACATGACTCTAGATTCATTAAGCCTGGCTAGCGATAATAAACACAACTGCTAATTAGAAGGCAACCTAAGAATTCATATTTAGTTCTATAGTCATTTACATTATTATTATTTTTACTTTAGTTTATGTTTTAGTCTTTTTCTATTTTGCATTTTCAATTCTTAAATTGAGCAAAATTTAAGTTTTAAGTGTGGGGAGGAACTATTCTTAAACACGAGCATGCTTAAATGGAGAGTTAATTTATTCCCAATATATTAAATTATTATATATGTTATGAGGTTGAACCACTTGAGTATAAAGGTGGCATATATTTAATGGTTGAATTAACTTGAGATATGAACTTTAATTAACATTGATAGTGAGTTTAGAATGGAAGTGTGGAAATTTTTAATAAATTACTGATCATTATTAGCTTTTGAGTTATATAAGATTGAGACATCTATATCATTTTATTTTTCATTAACACGTAATGCTCTTTGTATAGATGTATCTCTAGAACTTTCTTTGAATCATTTTGAGATTACATTGATATGTATAGGTATGAAAAGGATAAATTTAGTCTTTGAATTAACCTTTTTTGTTTAAATAGCCAACTTGATTTAATATCTCTAGTCAATCCTTTTAAGCAATATAACTCATTTTCTTTCATTAAAACCTATCATATAAGCCCATGCCTAAATTTAACTATCCTTACCTAACATTGGAGTTTAGTAGGGCATTTGAATCAAATTAATAAAAGGGTTTTCTGAAAGAGAAACCAAAAGTTAAGGTATGCTTAATGTATAAGTGAAATTTTTTACTGAATGTAAAATTGGGATTATGTTTAAACTTGGATATTTACATTTAAATGTATCACATGTACAAAAGAAAATTGTTACTTTTATATATGATAGTAATAGTCCATGTTCTTTATAAGGTGATAAACTGGAAGAAGTTGTTGAGTATTTGAAGGTATATTATGGATTATGAGTTCCCAATTGCTATATCTAACTAATAAATATTTTAAATGCTCTGCTAACATATTTTACTTTAACCTTATTTATTCAGAAAAATTCTTACCCTCTCTTTATCCAAAAATTCCTCACATTTGACCGTAAATCCATTTCAATCAAAATATAAGGACCTTTTAATTCATATGTGAAAATTATTTAAGTAATGAAGATTTTGTGTATTAGTATACCTATAGTAGTGTGTTTTCATAAGAAGACCTCGAGTGAAACACTTGACTTATGAAAAAGTTAGGTGACTAGAGTGAAATCTATCTAAAAAAATTATTGAATTCTACACTCATTTTTTAATGATATTATTAAACTGACTTTTGTTTAAATTTTCTTATGAACCTCCACCATAAGATATCGTGTTTATTTACGTTTTAATTATGTTTATATCTTGTAGTTTGTATGCTTTTTGATAGTATAAGGAATGAATTAGGGCAGACTTTCTTATTGGTGTTTATTAGAGAAGACTCTCTTATTGGTGTTTATCTTAGAGAGTTATGTTTGCTCGCGGACGAGAGAAAGGTAAGTGTAGGAGAATGTGATAGGAATACAAAGTGATATGTTTGCCCCTCCAAATATTTAGCTTTTTATACCTAATTTATGCTTATATAAACTTCTTAACTTTATACTATGATTTAGGATGCAATTGGAGGATTTTATAAAGAAAATGAAGAAAACACGATTGTTAGATGAATATGATTTGGTGCACAGTCTTGACGTGTTTTCATCTTAGGCAACTGAAATATAATTACATGAATTAACACACGGATACATAATAGCTGTGTTAAATGAATCTAAAGAAAATGTGTAAAACACAATCATAGGCAATAGATAGAGTAAAAAAATAGTAAAAACGTGAAATAGATATAGTTAAAAAAAAACACACCTGAAAAAACGAGTGTGTCCGTGTTCTTGTAATTTTCCAAACGTGAAGCGATGACAAACACAACATAGATCACATTTGTATCCTAAACCAAGTCTACCACCAAAATTAAGTGAGTTCCCTATTTAAATTTTTTTAAAAAAATCCTAATTTTCGTATAGTTTTTAGTTTAAAAGTTTTTGCATTAGAGAGGAATGAGTCATCTTAATTTTTCTCTCCTTTTCCAACTTCAAGTCTTATCCATAGGCCTATATGGCTTATCTTCTTCACTTGGTCAAGGACAACTGAAACCTTGGGATGTCTTATATCATGAGATTTAATTTATTTTTAAAGTTTAATTTATATATTAAATATCGATTATTTTTATGTTTATCTTTGTGATTGTGTCATTTGATTACTAAGATTCATACAATTTATTATTTGATGTAATCTACATCTAGATTAGATATTAAATCCATAATTTTTTAATCTCTCTAATCAATGAAGCTACTCAGATTTAATAGATTGATATGGTTAAATTCCTAAATCTTAAGAAGGACAATTAATTGAATTGAATGCAACCCTGTAGGCTTATATTATTATCTTTCATCAATCTCTCTACCTCTTGAAGATATTTTTCAATTGAATCTTAGGCTTATTTAAAAGTTATGAGGTTAATTGCATCGTGATTCTTTTTAATTAACTACAAATGAGGAGATAAAGAATTAATTTTAACAGTGACTATCCAAGATATAAATTGAGTATTAATTGTATTGATAATTGGCATATAATTCTTAAGGTAAATGTGGACTAGATCAAGGTTTGATTCTTATTGTTTTTTATTATTAGATTTGAGTGATACCTCGATCATATCTTGTTTACAAGCACAAAAAATGATTATACACTCTTTGTGAAATTGATCCTTAATTTCATTACTACATAATTTGTTAAAATAAAATTTTATTTTTAGATGTAAGTGCCAATACACCAAAAATATGAAATATTGGTTAGTGGTAACAACAAACTAAACCAACTAGCTTCTTTTACCAATTTTTTTTCTTTTTTCTTAAATGTTATCACTGTCAAACTTGGTTGGCAAGTTAGGCACCGAATGCCTAACAAGCCAAAGAAGGTTGGCCAATTTGGCCAACCTTCCTCTCATTCTCATGCCTATAAATAGGCAGGAGATGTAAGGAGAGTGATATATAGGCAGTACAAAATTTAAGAGAGGTGTGAGGAGTGAGAGAAAAAAGAGAGAGAGACACACAAAAATATCAAGAGACACACAAATATTTGTGTTATTTTTGTGAGTGTAGTTTTCTCCTTGTAATTCTCCAATTTTCTCAGTAGTAAAATTCTTCTATTCTTGTCCGTGATTTTTCCCCCTAATTTAGGAGTTTTCCACATAAAATCTGTGTTCATTACTATTCCTTTCAATCCTAATTAGCTGCGAATCTGCTCTAATCCGGTCAATCTTCACAACAAGTGGTATCAGAGCCAAGGTGTGTTTTTCTTGAAAATTCGGAGTATGCTCTGTGGTCGTAGTTTTGACCAATCTTCCACATCAGAAAAGATTTTCTTGGAAAAGGTTCATTTGGTGTGGTGGAGCTTTGGTGTGGTAGTGTGGAAGTGCATGTCTAGGAAAGTTCTAGCTAAAAAAAGACTTGGTACTTATGTTTGTCCGTTTGTGACCTACCTCTCTTTCCTGAAAACTTACTTGGTGCACTATTCACATATACGGGGGTACTACTCATACATACGGGATACTATTCACGTGAAATAGTGGGAGCTAAATTATGTTCGTGATAGAAGCAGTGGCAGCAAAATTTGAGATTGAACAGTTTAATGGGAGTAATTTCTCATTGTGGAAGCTCAAGATGAAAGCTATCTTGAGAAAAATTAATTGTTTGACAGCCATTAATAAACGGTCAGCTGGAATCACAAATGAAAAGTGGAATGAGATGGATGGGAATGTTATTGCAAATCTTCATTTAGCACTAGCAGATGGAGTGTTGTCAAGCATAGAGGAGAAGAAGACAACAAAAGAGATTTGGGATCACCTCACAAAATTGTACGAGGTCAATCACTCCACAACAAAATTTTTCTGAAGAGGAAACTATACACTTTACGTATGGCGGAATCTACTTCGGTGACGAAGCACTTAAACACTTTAAATACTCTATTTTCCCAACTCACATCTTTGGGGTACACAATAGAGCTAAGTGATCGTGCAGAACTTCTACTCCAAAGTCTACCAGATTCGTATGATCAACTTGTCATCAATCTAACAAACAACACAGACACTCTAGTCTTCGACAATATTACAACTGCTTTTCATAGGATAAACACCAACATCATTCATAGGAGGTACTAACACCGAAAACGGAGCTCCATAATTCGGCGGCCGCCTCCCTTCAACGACTGTCCTTAGACTGTTCTCAATATCCCCTAAAGCGGCGTGGAGTTGAAACAGCTCTTGAACGTCAAACTCCTCCATGCCACCACTGTTGTGAAGATTGACCAGATTAGAGCAGGTTCGCAGCTAACTAGGATTGAAAGGAATAGTAATGAATACAGATTTTACGTAAAAAAACCCATAAATTAGGGGGAAGAATACCACGGATAAGGATAGAAGAATTTTACTACTGAGAAAATTGGAGAATTATAAGGAGAAAACTACACTCATAAAAATAACACAAATATTTTTATGTCTCTTGATATTTTTGTGTGTGTCTCTCTCTTTTTTCTCTCACTCCTCACACCTCTCTTAAATTTTGTACTGCCTATATATCACTCTCCTTACATCTCCTGCCTATTTATAGGCATGAGAATGAGAGGAAGGTTGGCCAAATTGGCCAACCTTCTTTGGCTTATTAGGCAAGTTAGGCATTCGGTTCCTAACTTGCCAACCAAGTTTGACAATTCTCCCACTTGAAGATTTGATTGAGAGTCAATCAGATCTTCACAATTCTTTCCACCTTGCCGCTTCATGTTACTTACGTCTCTGTCAGGCCATACGAGGATCGACACCACATAAATTTGTCACCATTGATTGCTTTTGTCATAAAATTTGCCAGGTTATCCACTTTCTCACGAACGAAGTGATACTGAACTCGGATGTGTTTTGTCTTTGAATGAAATATTGGATTCTTGGCCAGATGCAAAGCACTCTGACTGTCACAATACAGAGTAATATTCTCTTGTTTATACCCAATTTCTTCCAACAACATCTTCAACCACACTGCTTCTTTACTTGCTTGTGTAGCTGCTACATATTCTGCTTCTGTTGTTGACGTAGCCACAACTGCCTGCAGTTTTGAAACCCAGCTCACAACTCCTTTAGTTAGTGTAAACACATATCCTGTAGTGGATTTACTTTTATCAAGATCACCTGCATAATTAGCATCAACATATCCTTTGACAGTAAAATCTGATCCTCCATAACATAATGCAACATTTGAGGTTCCCTTGATATATCTGAGAATCCTCTTAACTGTACTCCAATTTGGCCAACCTTCCTCTCATTCTCATGCCTATAAATAGGCAGGAGATGTAAGGAGAGTGATATATAGGCAGTGCAAAATTTAAGAGAGGTGTGAGGAGTGATAGAAAAAAGAGAGAGACACACAAAAATATCAAGAGACACAAAAATATTTGTGTTATTTTTGTGAGTGTAGTTTTCTCCTTATAATTCTCCAATTTTCTCATTAGTAAAATTCTTCTATCCTTGTCCGTAGTTTTTTTTTTCCCTAATTTAGGGGTTTTTTACGTAAAATATGTGTTCATTACTATTCTTTTCAATCCTAGTTAGCTGCAAACTTGCTCTCATCCGGTCAATCTTACAACAATCACCACTCTGAATGAATCCTACAACTTCTAAACAACCGAACACCAACCTCCTACTTTATTAACAATATTAAAAATATGTATATGTATATATTCTTGCGATATTAAATTCTATCGAATCATAAACATCACAATTTCAAAAGTTTTATCCCATATGCTTCCCCTCAAAACTTTACCTAAATACTCCAATGTTATGAATACCGTAACAGATTTGGTATTAGATTGGGTTCTGGTACGGTACTGTGCCGATACCGGTTAATACCAGGTATCGTTTCGGTTAATTTTTTAAATTTATAACATAGTTCCTGAATTTTTTAAAAAATTACAAAAAGTCCATTGTCATAATGTGCGGTTGTAGTTTATTTAATTTAGCTTTTTTTTTGTTTATATCTTATCCATTTTAGTTTATATATATCATTATTATATTCTAATTATTTCTATATATAATGATTATCTATATATAATATGTATATCTATATATAATAATTTATTGTAAAATAATGAAAATGATTCAAAAATTTGAATTATTAATTTTTTCTATATTATCAAAATTTGGAATTATTTTTTAGAATTGTTTTTTTTCACATTCCGTTTCATTTTACATTTAATTAGACATAATCACAATTTTAGTTTAATATATAAAATTAATTTAATAATTATTAATAAATATAATTAAATTTAAAATATATAAATTTCAAATAAATTTTGATTTAATAATTAAAAATATATAAAATAAATATTATTTTATAAATAATATTTTTAAATTATTTATTTTAAAAAATAAAATATTTTTATTAATACTTTATTATTAATTATTACATAAAATATTAAAATAAATTTAAATAAAAATAATTTATTTTTAAGTTTTATTTGATTTATAATTATTATTAGTAATAAAAATATTTATTACTATTTTAAAAAATTGAAAAAAAAGAGAAGAAGAGAGGTAGGAAGGAGCGAGAGAGATTTTAAAAATTTTTGAAAATTTTACAAAAAAACTTCCCAAATTTTTAAAATCTGACTGTAAATCTGAAACGTATTGGTATCGACCGGTATTCAAATCCGGTACGACCAACCCTTTATACTGTATCAGTTTTGGTCTGGTATTCAAAACCCCGACATACTTCCAAGATGAAGTCTTTTTTTTTTTTAACCCTTTCGGCATCTGTAAGTCTAAAATCAAATCCTACTAACTAAACCGAATGACAATAATGACTCACTCCTTCAAACCTCACTCATCTTATTGCATCCTGGAACCATGTTTTACCTTAAACCTAACTTTTGATACCCATTTGTCACTCTTTAAGTCCAAACTGGTCTTTCAACAACCCCACGCTGGGTTTAAGAGTATCATACACTCGAAAATAGCTAGTTAAAAGGTTAATTAATAGTCTTTCATAGACTTATATAGACTTTCATATCTCTTATCTTTTCTAATATGAAATTGTTATAGTCACGTCACTCTGTGAAATCTTACCACATGGTATTAAAGCGAAACCTCCAATAATATAGCATTAAACAAGAGCGATGAGATTATGATGCTCTCCTTCTATATCAAAAAAGAAGGAGAGAAGTGATATGAAAATGACTAATAATTAACTTAGTAACTAATTATTTTAGACATTTAATTTTCTTAAACCCAAATTAAATTATTGTTAGATCAAACTAAATCTAAGGCATTACACCTTTTAAATAAATCTAATAGATAAAGCCATCCTCTTTTGTAATGATTTAATTCATTCTTATTTAACATTCTAAAAGTTTTCCATATATATCTTTTATTTTTCGTGAAACGTAACAAAACTATTATGTGACATGTTTTAAATTATGTCATGCACATAAATTGTTTTAACAAAAAATTAACATGTATCCAATTAACAAAATATAATAATCATTTCAAGCAATATTAAATCATAAATAAAGCAGATTATAAGAAATATATCTCTTTATTTTAAATATAATTGCAAAAATTTTATTATAAAAGCAAATACTTGAGACCTCCAAATCACGGCATTGAGCTCGACGAAAAGCCATAGGTTGAGAAGAAGAGTATGATACAAAGAATGGAGTGGGACAAAGCAGCTAGCAATGGATAGTGTTTTCTGGCTACTTTTAGCTTCTTAAATATTAAGAGAAGAAAAAATTTTCAGAAGGAACAATATGCTACAGATATTTCATTTCATACAGAACTTCTTGTGCAAATTGACAATAGATTGCATTAATAGTTCGAACTTTAATCCAAAGTTCCATTACGAAAAATTAAAATCTCAAATGCAACAAGCATCCAACTGTCAAGTCGCGGATTCCCAAAGTTGTCCTGACAAAATAGGGTGCATTTCATCATCTTTTCATATCTTTTGTTGGTAAGACATCCAACTCACCAAGCGAACAGTCAGAAAGTGAAGCACTCGTGAAGGAAGATGTAGCACCCTTTCACCGCCATCCACTGGGATAGGGTCTAGCCTTCATGGTGAGGAGTGGAGAGTTCGGTAGGTAAATATATGGGCTTGCCTCTAGTGTATCCCACTGAACTAAGAAACGAGCAGCCATACGGGGTACCCCTCTCCAGTTTCTTACTTTCTTTGCACCAATTATCCACAAGTGAAGCCATATCAAAACATCTTGGAGCATTAAATAAGAAGATAAGATGCAAGTCAGAATACTTTGTCGAAAGGAACATAAGTTATATTGGGTAATTAAATGCCAGCATTACAAAGATTACTAGCATCAAGCAGATTCAGGTAATATTTGTCACCCACTTGTATATTGCATTAACAGCATGCATTACAGAAAGGGCTGACAAATTGAAACAATTCAACAATCCTAAGTTCAGGAGTAGAAGGCAATCATACTGTCATTATACTCTCTCTCTCTCTCTCTCTCTCTCTCGCTCCCTCCCAAATAGCCACCCAAATTCACGTCTGAGTGATAATTCGAGATCCTAGATTGATTAAAAGGATAAGCAGACATCCAAATATTGAACCACCAATCTCTGAATATGCCTGACTTCAGGCTTCCAGGAATGTGAAAGAATGGTTCATGAAGGGGCAAAGGAATGTTTTTACTTCCCTCAAAACTCTGAGGTTAGAGGACAACAGTAGGAAGTTTAACTTATCAACCAAAACCAGGAGGCACATCAGGGTCCTCGTCACTACCATCACAAGGCTTCATATGATTGAAATCCACAGCAAAGCCTGGTGGCACGCCAAAATCAACATCTTCTGAATCGCTTGTTTTCAGTCCACCCTTCAGTTCTTGCATAGGCCCCTCGGAAGGCAAATCTGACTTCAACTCCTCTTTATGTTCACGATTGTTGTTCTGAAGGTTATTTCTCTGGGAGAAACCGGGAGGCCCTTTGGGCTCAGTATCAAGCAAGTTATTGTCCACTGCATTGGCAGCGCTCACAAGAGTACCATCACAATCACCTTCAATCTGAAGGTGATTATGCTCTAGAGAAAATGACTTTCCCTCATCCTTCGTTTCAGGTTGGACCATCTTTTTGTAGACAGATTTTACTGTTTCTGCAATTTCATCTTTCATGCCATCCCTTGATCTAATTATTTCCCAGACACCATTGGACAGCTGAGTCATCACATCACTCCTGGTTATAGCAAACAAAAAATACATTCACAACGCAATCTAAAACTTATTCATTGTTGTTCTTTAAAGTTTGACAAATATAATTAAATTAAAGTCCACGGATACCAAATCACCAGTTTGTTCATGGAAACAATATCCTAAAATAATCAATCCACTGAAATCAAGTCCTAGAAATTACAGACTTACAGGACTCTATATTCTTAGAGAAGTTATCATGAGCAGTAAGCATACTTTTAACGGGTGAAACAGCAACAAAAACTTACCCAACTTCATCAAATATGGCGTCAGAAAGTTGTCTGGGTTTCATTTTTTCAGCACCTTCTTGATTAAGTGCTGCAGACTGACTCACAATGGATAAGATGTTCTGTCGTAATTCTTCCTGTTCATTAGAGTTACAGATACACTCGTGACATGAAGATATATCATATAAACATCAAAATAAAGTATCAAGCAAACTTTCATAATACATACAGTTGCAATATGCATCAGTTAATTATTAACATTACTTGAAAACAATGACAATACGAAAGGCTCCGTCAAATTTTCGGTGGTTCAGAAATTTTCCAAGAATTATATGTACGAAAGCTGCTGTACAATGTATAGAATTGGGAATTTCACAAGAACTCGTAGTCGTAGAATAAAAACCAATAAAGCAAAAAGGTTTATTTCAAAATTTTCAGTTTGAAGTCTAGAATCCGTGAGAGACCCATAAGGTTATGGTTCCAATAACATTAATGCTATTACCACTCATAATTTTAATACGAATCCAATTAATTACTTTTACGAATAGAACCAACTCTACTGTTCTCGTCTACGTATCAGATCCATCGTCAACCCTTCGCCGTTATGTTCCTCTTTTAAAAAAAAAAAAACACCACAATACCTCGGACTATCATCCAAGAAAACAAAAAACTCGACTGGTACCCACCATGCCAAATCAGCCAAACGGATGTTAAACCCTACGATAGTTCACAGAATTTCTCGAAAGATTCAACCTTTGAAGTTCTTATTGGCCAATTGATGCAAAAACATGGCAAAAAAATCCAAAAGCAACTGAAAGTAAAGAGAAACAATAAACCGAGAAACAGAGACAGAGTGAGTACTCTCGCTTTGAGTTTGCTAATGATTTTAAGACGGAGGACATCGAAGTCGCCATCGTCCTTGAGTTTGGAGATAACATCTTCTTTGCTCACTTTTGCCTTCTCCTTCCCAATTTCTATCTGGCTGTTCATGTATATTTTTTCCTTTCACCGTCCTAAATTGAAACTCTACTTAGCTTGTGCTTTGCCTGTACCATACATTACCCCTCCGTGGAATTTCCATCTTTCATTTTATTTCTCAATTTTATATATATACATCAAGCCTTGCTAACTATTCAATTAATGAAATTTTCATATTTTAAACTCTTTTAATTTTAAATTTTAAACCCAATTTTGTATTAAAATGAACAGGATTTTTATTTGAAACTAAAATTCAGAAAACTAATCCTCAAATTTTTTATTTATTTAAAAAATATAATATTTATTTGTTTAAAAGAATTTTTTAGACGAGTGTGCAAAACTAAAGACTTTTTTGCTTCTATTTTATTTTTTTAATTTTCAATTGTATTTTAAAAAATTATTTACTTGGGCTTTTGGTTTATGTTTATAGTTTTGGTTTCTTTTAGTTTTCAAAATTTGTGAAAACTACAAAAAATAGTTTTTCTGCATTTTTAGAATCGGATTTATTATTAACTAAATATATATTAATTAATTAAAATTATAAAAATTAATTTAATTTAATAATTTAATTAATTTTGTAATGTAAATTTAAAATATTTTCAAAATATATATTTCAAATAAAATTTTAGTTAATAATTAAAATGTATTCAAAATAAATATTAAAATAAATAATTTAATTTTTAAATTATTTATTTTAATAAAAATAATTTTATGAATAATTTATTAATAAATATTATTTAAGAGTTTAAATTAAATTTAATTAATTAAAATTTTTATCTTTAAATTTTATCCAATATATAATTATCATTAATAATGAAAATATAATTATATTGATCTTAAAAAAGAAATTAAAAACAGAAAATAAAAATTAAAAACCACAATAGAAATAGGAAATAATCCTAATAAATTTACTGATTCAATAAAAAAACTAAAGTCTAATTAAGTTAAAGAAAGAAAAAAAATTCTAAATGTTAAGTGATTTCTGACTTCTGAGTTCAATTTTGGATTTTTAGAGACTGAATTGGAGAAAGTAGTCTAAATAAAAGTTGTAGAGGATTGTAAGATCTTTCTAATGAGGTATAATATGTAATTTTTGGTTGTGTGAATTGGAAGATATGAATTGTGGAAATCTGTGTGTGTTTTAGGTATAAGGGATGCAAATCAGAACTTTTATGTCTTGTTTTGACCCATTTTGAGTTAGAATTGAGTTTTGATGTCTTCATACTAAATGCTAAGTTAACTAAAATGAAACAAAGTAAATATTAATAAGTCCAACAAAAATTTTGAATTCTTATTTCATAATTCATAAATAACAATGAACTAAAAAAAGATCAATTTATGAAAACGGCTTAGACTACTAAAAAACAGAAATGAAATTTGAGGAATATAATTTTGACTTTTAAAAAGATCGTCATTTTTTTTATTTAAGATATTATCGTCATTTTTTTATTTAAGATATTTATTTAAATTTCTTTCTTAGGTAATATTTCTTTTAGATTATACATTAATATGGGTAAGCATGAACAAATACAAAGGGTTAATGAGTTTAAGTTGTCGGAAAAGTAAAAGAACTGAAATTTGATGATTCCAAGTACAAACACCCAATCCTTGTGTATGTTTCTTCTTCAAATTTTTATGGGAAAATCGTTCAAAGCTACAAGGAAAGCTATTCAATCTCACAAACTCCATCTTCAGGGAGAAATCAGCTCGTACATGAAAACAACATCAGCAAAACCCGCCTGCCTTTGTCAAACATTGTGTCAGATTACGTAAAATGGATGTTTAAGGACATACTGAAAAAGGCAACATGCAGGTCTTAGTCGGTCAAATGTACTACAGTGGTTACAGTTGTGTCATTATTTAGGGATTTCATTCTAAAAAATAACTTAGTTTTAATTATGTTTAATAAGTTAGTTTAATTAAATGATGTAGTTTATTTAATTTTTATTAGGTAATTTAATTTGATCTGACGTGTATAAATATGTAAGATTGTTAAAATATGTAATAAGTTAATTTGACATTGACATCAAGTTATAATTAGAAAAAATTAAAAATTTAATTTTCACTTTTTATAGTTTGAATTATAATTATAAAATTGTGAAATTTTTGAAAATTTTTAATTAACCCATAGTTATTACCTAGAATAGAGTTTATTTAACTAAATTCTAAGTAAATAATTTATTCTAAGAAAAAAAAGGAGATTCAATTAATTAAGCGCACATGCAAATTATAAATTATTGAGCCAAAAAACCTTCTTTTTTATTTGGGCCTTGTGAGTTTAGGTTAACCTCCTTGTGAATTTTATCGTTTATGAGTGAGTTAGCGCCGCCACACCTAATCTATGTATACGGAAAAAAGGATAAGATCTTCTATATTGATTATAATATTTTTATCATATTTTATTAAATATTATCACAAATTTATATAAACATCATATATATTTATATAAGTGAAATTTAATAAAAATCGGTATCTTTACATACCAAAGAAAACTTGCTCACGTAAACATGACCTGGCATGACTTGGCATCATATAATGCTATAATCTTAAAGGATAATGTTGAATAAAATCTTTAATGGGAACTTAAAAAGATAAATAATGGAATAAGACAATTGGAAACAAATCCACATTCGAGTCTGTTCGAAAGCGTTCAAGTGGTCTGATAACGTGTCGACATTTATCTTCTATTCCTAAAAACGTGGTCAATGTTGTTCTTCTAACAGTATGCCTATGCTGAGAAACCCAAACCAAGTTTCCTTACGAGAAAATCCCACTACTGTGTCTGTGTCCTCCTTCCGTAGTAAATGATGTGTGAATGTTATCTTTTGCTTCACATCAATGAACGAGAGCTTATCAGGAGCCACATACACGCTCACCCCTGCTGGTGGGTAAACCTCAACAGTGTAAGTTGAGTTAGCAGGGCTAGCATTTTTTACGGTTCTTGAGCATGTCTGACTTTTAAAACCGAACATAATCGAAAAGGAAGGCTAGCTCGGTTGTGAATCAAGAATGCTTTGATGGTCTTTAATTCTTTTAAAACTAGGATCCGTTCATATCACATCATCAAGAATTAAATAAAAATGGAAGCATACTTGAATCTATTGTAAAATCTGCACATGAGTTTTGTGGTTTTGTCTTTCAAATTAGAACGTAACATTTTCTTCACAGTTTTCTTTTAATTCTCTGCTTTCTCTTTAATGATGGGATATCAGAAAAGAAGAATGTGTACGTTAATTTGGAGATTATAATCTCTTTTATTAGGATAAAATCCTAATCTAATTTTTAGTTTGGCCTATCATAAAATTAGAAATTATAAACTTGACCTCTACACATATAAAGTCCACACTTAAAATAGACACATAGAGCCCAAAATATGATAACCATATTAGATCACTTTAATTAATTGGACTTAACTTTATATGATAGTCTTTATACATAAGTATACACATATAAGCCTACATGTTTGATTAAAAAATCCTTACAATCTCCCACTTGGGTTATATATTTTATCTTTAAATTGTGTATTAACCTTATGAGTACTTAGAATTTTGCTATCATTACTGTATACATCCCTAGAGAATCCGATCCATCAATCATACCAATATAGGATCAAAGCATCTTTCGCTAAAATTAACGTAACTAGACCCATCAATGGTCACATATGCTGATATAACCAAATGACATAGATCAAGTATGTATATGTAGCATGGAAATTATAAGCAGCATGATCTTTGCATGCTTATTTCCAACTGGTCTAATCTTATGCTTTAGTGAGATCAATTTTAAATAAGTTCAAAAATAAAATAAACCAAATGTTTTAATGCTGAAAATAGCTTCAAACAAATTAACCAAAACCTGTATCCAAGATGACAATGAAAAAAATGTCTACTCTGAAAAGCATATACAATACAAACTCCCACTGAAACTATACATCCTGAAAAGATGCAACACCCATATAAGCAGTGTGCTCATGAAAGACCTTGGGTGGCACTCCTTTAGTAAATGGATCCGCAATCATGGAGTTTGATCCAATGTGCTATATAGACAACTATCCACTCTGAACTCTCTCTTTAACAATTAGGACCTTGATGTCGATGTGCTTCGACTTTGTGGAGCTCCTATTGTTATTGGAATATAAAGCTGTCGAGTTATTGTCACAAAATAACTTAAGTGGTCTTTCAATAGAGTTCACAATGCACAGCCCCGTGATAAAGTTTCATAGCCATATCCTGTGGTTAGATGCCTCATAACACACTATAAACTCCGCTGCCATGGTGGAGGAAGCTATAAGTCTCTGCTTAGCACTCTTCCAAAAAATAGCTCCTCCATCTCCTACTATCTTGGCATCTAGTAAAATCGGAATCAGAATAACCAATGATCTCCAGCTTATCCGACTTTTTGTATGTAAGCATATAATCTTTCGTTCTCTGCAAGTACTGCAGGACCCGTTTCACTACTTTCTAATGATCCAATCCTGGGTTACTTAAATATCTCCCTAGCATTCCAACAATGTATGCAATATCCGAACGCGTACAATCCTAAGCATACATTAGACTTCCAACAGCCGAAGTATAAGGAATCTTCTACATTTCCTTAGCTTCAAAGTCATTCTTGGGACATTGACGTAAACTAAACTTATCTCCCTTAAACACAGGGGTATCACCTGGTTTACAATCTTGCATGTCAAATCTTTTAAGTATGTTTTCGATATAGCTCTTTTGTGATAATTCAAGAATATCTCAAGAGCATTCCTGATCTATCTGAATCCCTAAAACAAAAGAGGCATCACCAAGATATTTCATTTCAAGCAATATGTCATCGACATATAAAATAAAAAAAAGTACTTACTCCCTCTGAACTTATGGTATATTCAATCATTAGCCAAGTTCATTTCAAAACCGAACAAAATGACAACTTGGTAAAATTTGTAATGCCATTGATGAGATGCTTGCTGTAACATCCCCTCACCAATAGGAAGGGTATATTGGTAAATTGCCATGTTTAGGAGTGTATAAATGTATAGTGACA